>JAJHJA010000553.1:0-600000 GCA_021202915.1 Heliconius himera
TGTTCGATTCCCACTCGGAGAATTGAAATATTTTATATTTTCATTTCTTCGCTCTGGTATGGAGGCAAAAGCGCTGCTGCGACGCTGCTGCTGAGTTCCGCCACTCACACGCAATGCCTCCAGAAGTAGGCGGAAAGTGGGGAGTGAAGTATAGGCACTAGGCTCCCTCTGCCTACCCTGCTACATGCGGCATACAACGTGAAGCTGTTTTTTTTTATTCAGATTTGAGAAAAGTACAAAAAAATCTAAATCTAAAATTTTTAAGCTTTCAAGATAATTAATATCTAGCTATAGGGAACTATGAAATTTAAATTCAATTTAACTTAGAACTCTGAATATATATATATATATATATATATATATATATATATATATATATATATATATATATATATATATATATATATATATATATATATATATATATATATATATATATATATATATATATATATATATATATATATATATATATATATATATATATATATATATATATATATATATATATATATATATATATATATATATATATATATAGTCACAGTCACAGTCTGTTTCAAAGTATCATTGTCAGTAATGTTAAAATGTGGTTTTGTATAGTTGATTTAAAAAAATAAGTCCCGCTGAGTTTCTTGCGCCGGTTCTTTTGAGGTCTGAGGCATTAACTTTAGTGAACTGGTGATAAATTACTTGACGTTCAAAAAATGAAGCATGTAACCTCTTATTTTGAACAAAATTATTTGACTTTGACTTAGAAAGTCAACGCAATCAAAAGATATGAATATATGCATCGATTTTGCTGTATTTTGTATGAAATACAGCAAAATCGATGCATATATATAAAACTTATAGGGTACTTCATATAAACCTACAGTTATGAATATGGCATGAAGTGAGAACATACAATACAGATAGAGGATAAAACCCGAAAACTGATAAATAATCGATTAAATATTTCATAGAAAAACAAATTATTAATAACTTATATTTTAGTTTATGTGAGGCCCGTCTTGGCGCAGAGGCACAAAGTGTGACTGTAAGACCGACTCGTGGGACCGGTCGTGGGTTCGATCCCCACTCACGGAGATAAAATATTTAGTTAAATTTATATTTCCATTTCTAGGTTCTGTTGTCAAGCCAAAGCGCGACGTTGAGTTCCGCCACTCAACACGCAATACCTCCAAAACTCGGCGGAAAGTGGGGAACGGAGTGTCTTAACACTAGGTTCCCTCTGCCTACCCTGCTGTGTACGGGATACAGCGTGAAGCTGATTTATTTGATTTTTTTTTAAATATTCTAGTTTATTTCAAACAATAACATTAATTATAAGTTACTTTACTATTTTTTTTGAAGATATATAAATGTATAATTTTTGATGAAGTCACATTAAAGAGCCGATCAGTGCTGCTTGGACATTATTAGGGAAAGATATTCAATAGTGGATGTCAAATAAATAATAATATGATGTAGTTACGTCTCTACAAAGAGTAGAACAAAGTAGCTATCCACAGGTGTACCGACCGACTGATCTAAGTTTCAGCTAGAGTAACTGCTATAGTTACAATAAACTTCGTGCCCAGTCGTGGCGCAGCGGCACGAAGTGTGACTGTAAAACCGACTGGTTGTAGGTTCGATCCCTACTCGAGGAGATGTAATATTTACTTAAATTTATATTTTCATTTCTTCGCTCTGGTGTCGAGGTTAAGCGCGGCGTTGAGTTCTGCCACTCAACACGCAATGCCTCCAGATTTGAGCAGAAAGTGGGGAACGGAGTGTCTTAACACTAGGTTCCCTATGCCTACCCTGTTGTGTGCGGGATACAGCGTGAAGCTGATTTATTTGATTTATTTACAACAAACTTACAAGCCAATCTCTCAATAAAAAATCATTATATCGTTCAATCGATCTTACAATATTCACCATTCTTGACCCCCATCACTTCCTAAACCCAATAAAGCTGACCCCAATTGTCAACTAAGTAAGTCTTAATGTTAAACAATGTAAACCAAGTAAGCTTCATGATTTTGAATAAATTTCTACCATTAATGTAGGAATTCCGTGCCAATACTCTTGTTAAGCCACTTTGACTTGCCGCCCTAACCTTAATCTACCTACGTGACCTAAATCTGAATAAAAAAAAACAGCTTCACGTTGTATGCCGCATGTAGCAGGGTAGGCAGAGGGAGCCTAGTGCCTATACTTCACTCCCCACTTTCCGCCTACTTCTGGAGGCATTGCGTGTGAGTGGCGGAACTCAGCAGCAGCGTCGCAGCAGCGCTTTTGCCTCCATACCAGAGCGAAGAAATGAAAATATAAAATATTTCAATTCTCCGAGTGGGAATCGAACCCATAACCTGTCGCGTTTAAAGTCTTTTAACTTGTGCTCCTGCAACTGAATATCTAATTTCAATTTCAGCTTAATACATCCACGTGTTCTTAACTAAAGGAGATTTGACAGACAGATAGATGACAAAGTGATCTTATAAAGTCCTTAAAATCGTTTAAAACAATTTTTAACTTCACTTTGATTTATTAAATAATTGCTTTTAATAATGAGCTAAGAATCTTTAGCTTTTTGGAGGTTAAATTAATTACTCGCCTATTAAAACTTTGTAAAGTATGAATAAAGTTCAAACTTTAATTGAAAACTTTATACCATAAAAAAGCCTTTGAGATGTGAGTATTCTCACTTACCTATTTCGAGTTTTGAATTTCCAAGACATTAGATAATTATATATCACATTATTATACGTACAGGCAAAGCGCGGCGGTGAGCTCCGCCAATCAACACACAATGTTTCGACAATTCGGGGAAAAGTAGGGAACAGTGGGACTTAATATTAGGTTCTCTTTGCCAATCCTGCTATTATTATTCAGGATAAAGCGTGAAATGAAAAAAAACAATACTTAAAATATAGATTTTAAAGAATTTTGTACGTGCACCCAGAGAAATGTGCAAGAGAAAGGTCTCGTGTATCTTAATGAACAAAAACCGGACAAGTGCAAGTCGGGCTCGCCCACCGAGGCTTCTCTAAAAAATTGGAGGTCTTGAGCTTTTTCTGTAATTCGGGCTTTGCTTAGCCAGACCACTTTCTTCTGATACCTCACTTGAACTAGCAGCTTTAATACCAAAGTTTGCCTCCTTTTTAAGGCTATTATTTTTTAGAATTTAACGAGAAATGTATAGTTTTCAGATTTCTTCCTGAACTAGTACTACCTCTAGATGCTAGTTATTAGATTTCATAATTCTACGTTAACTGGAAGTACCCTATGAATTTTGATTGTGTCGAAATACGCGTTTTGGCGATATAGACAGCCATATCTTTTTTTTAAGTAAATGTAGAAATATTTTTTTAATCAGGAAATCATGGGGCTGTAGATCTAAGTATATGGTTTGAATTTCTCCTATCTCCAAGCGTTCCTGAGATAAAGGCTCTTGACAGACAGACAGACAGACGGACAACAAAGTGATTTTATAAGGTTATTTTCCTTAAAAGGTAAGGAATCCTAAAAATCAAAAAGACGTCAGATTATTTATTACCTTTGTTGAGTTTAATTTTTTTCTGCTAAAAATTAAGTAACACCAAAAAATACATAAGGCCAAGTTGTAGATCACAAATTGTCTGCAAAAATCATCCACATACTTATTTATCTAAGAATAATAATTTTTAAATTCCCGTAGCTCAAAAGATACGGACGGAACGGAATCCTCATATGATCACTTTATTGTCCATCTGTCAAGACCATTTATATCAAAATCGCGTGGAGGTATCAAACTGAGGTTAATATCAAATATTATGTATGGTATGTGGTCCCTTGAAGCACAAAAGCTTAAGACTTATTTTTGCCAAAATTGGTAATGTACATAATATCAATACTAGAAATTAGAGTCCGTAATTCTTATATGGGACAATGTGTACGCTTTTACAACAGGATCCCAGAAAATTTCCCAGAAAAGTTCTATATCACAATTTAAAAGAGTTGTGAGAAGACGTTTATGTGTTAAAGGTTATTAAAAAATTAATGATTATATAAACGAATAACACGCCTTGGGAAAGAAATGCTCGCTCCAGTCTGTTTCAAAGTATCATTGTCAGTAATGTTAAAATGTGGTTTTGTATAGTTGATTTAAAAAAATAAGTCCCGCTGAGTTTCTTGCGCCGGTTCTTTTGAGGTCTGAGGCATTAACTTTAGTGAACTGGTGATAAATTACTTGACGTTCAAAAAATGAAGCATGTAACCTCTTATTTTGAACAAAATTATTTGACTTTGACTTAGAAAGTCAACGCAATCAAAAGATATGAATATATGCATCGATTTTGCTGTATTTTGTATGAAATTCGCCGAGTAATCAAAACTTATAGGGTACTTCATATAAATCTACAGTTATGAATATGGCATGAAGTGAGAACATACAATACAGATAGAGCAGGGGTTCCCAACCATTTCTTGAACAAGGACCACTTTTATGTCATTCTTGGTAGCAGGGACCACTATGTAGGAGGTATAATAAAAATTAACTGTGATAATGAAACAGAAAGTAACTAAAACTCAATAGGAACTTACATAAAAAAAAAACATACTTTACGAGAAACTTCTGTGATTTCCCGCGAAAGCGTCGTGGCGCAGTGTAACAATCGTGTGACTGTAAACGCGACGATTGTGGGTTCGATTCACATTGGGAAAATAAATTATTACTTATTAATATTTTTATTTCTTCGCTCCCACAAGGCAAAGCACGGTCATTTGACCGTGTTATTGGGCAGTGGAAATTTGTTTTTTTTTGGCCTGTAATTTAAAAACTTCTTCAACGGTTTTGATCAAACATGGTTTCACGTGGGTTTTCCCGACTGTGTGAGGTTTTTATGTTTACTGTGTATGTTTTTGTAATTTAGAAATCTCAAACGACGCTACTACGTGCCATGTGCTCTTATCCCGTCGGCTTAGAATAGGATTACCCTGGTACTGATGATGTCTTAGAAGCGATTAAAATATATGTAGGAAATTCACGTCGCCAGCAGTGGCAACACGCATAGGTCAATTATCTGGCCCCAAGCTGTCTCAGGCATCTGTGTCCGAATAATGTATGCTACCCTCCGCTTATATCGTAATATTGGCGATTTTAATGCGCATAATACCAGTTAGCTTGGACTACGCACCACACACCACGCAGGGAGAGCTGTATTCGACCTTGCTAGGGCGAATGGATTGTCCCAAGTTTTTGAGCCACCTACTTGACTCCCGGACGGACAACCACAATGCCTCCTTACGAACCATCTGCTGACTTCACATCCGGAACAGTACATTATAAATAGCCAGCTCTTGGTTTATCTGGTGGATCACCGATTGATCAATGACTGTCAATATAGTTTTCGCCACGATCGAATTCGTCATTTTAGAATTTACCTAACCCGCGGCTGCGCGGCGGTCTGCGGCTATCGAAAGCAAGGGAGAGGTACTTGCAGTTTGTTTGGATATGGGCAAGACCTTCGATTGAGTGTGACATGAGGTGCTTCTGCAAAACTTCCATTCTACGGGCTTCCTCAGAATGTACGTAAGTGTATCGCCAGCTTTCTCACTGGGCGCAACATGAAGGCCGTTGTCGATAGATTTTTACACAGAAATATTGCTCGTGAACGCTGGCGTCCCTCAAGGCTGCGTGCGTCTCCTACACTGTTTCTTCTGAATATCAATGACATGTTGGTAGATTCTAACATATATTACTAAGTGCTATCATCTGGATAGCACAGCGAACGCTATATACTCCGGTCCAGCAAGTCTTTCCAGGGAAAACATTGGCCAGTGCCGAAATAAACTTGTGCTTTCTTTTGAAGAATCCCCCTGGAACGTCTCCTTATGGGGTTAAAGTAACCTGCTACAATTCAAATCCCAGAAGACAGAAATTTGCGCGTTAACCACTAAGGAAATTCCATCTATCGTGTCACCAGTTTTCTAGATTACTCGTTTTATAGCCGCGGCCAGTTTCATCACAATGAAAAGCAAGGCCAAATTGGCTTTAAAGAAACTGAGGATATCAGCAGAGCGAGACAGTAATTCACGTCAAAATACCGATTGACCCTGTAATGCTCAAGGTTCGGCCTCATATGTGAAAAGTATCTCATTTCTAGGCTGTTGCACCCCAGTATCAGCTTAAACCATTTGATCGAATACATCGTTGAGTCATTTAAGTCGTTGGGGAGCCAATGATCTGTGAAAAGCTTGATACTTTGGATTTACGTAGAGACGTCTTCTCGCTGTGTGTTCACAACCGCATATATTATGGGCAGTGTTTATAAACTATTTGTCCTGTCATCTGCCACTTAATTTTTCAACCGCACAGTACGTCTCAGGCACTCCACGTGTCTGTGTCCAGATCGTTAGGATGGTATTTAAGCTTGTGACTTACTTTGTGACGTACTGTGCGGATTCTTAGAAACTTTCTGCCACACATGATATGATAAAACAGTCAGTAAAAACGATTCACGTCCTCACGTAATTTAGTAAACGTAAATACTATACTGACAGTAATTTATAACAACTGACAGCACAAAGCGTAGATAATTGATTGCATACATCTTAGATACGATAAACGTTCAATAGGATGGTTGACCACTAGTCAAATCCAATAGGTACTTCGAATTTAAAATCAACTTTGCAAATTGTCAAAATACTATACATTGCGACGTCATAACTTCCTTACGTGAACTGGCATACTTAGTTCATAAAATCAATAAATTAATGTCTAATTATTTTAAAACATTTTAATAATTATGTATCTCGAAATAATTTATAGACCGGAGCATACTCTACTACTACCCATGTAGCATGCTCTTGTCACTCACTGCGCGATGACCAACGCCTCACCATCCCCTAAAATTAAAATCGTTAGCGGACCACCTTTAGGCCTCTGCAGACCACTGGTGGTCCGCGGACCACCGGTTGGGAACCACTGAGATAGAGGATAAAACCCGAAAACTGATAAATAATCGATTAAATATTTCATAGAAAAACAAATTATTAATAACTTATATTTTAGTTTATGTGAGGCCCGTCTTGGCGCAGGGGCACAAAGTGTGACTGTAAGACCGACTGGTTGTGGGTTCGATCCCCACTCACGGAGATAAAATATTTAGTTAAATTTATATTTCCATTTCTAGGTTCTGTTGTCAAGCCAAAGCGCGACGTTGAGTTCCGCCACTCAACACGCAATACCTCCAAAACTCGGCGGAAAGTGGGGAACGGAGTGTCTTAACACTAGGTTCCCTCTGCCTACCCTGCTGTGTACGGGATACAGCGTGAAGCTGATTTATTTGATTTTTTTTAAATATTTTAGTTTATTTCAAACAATGTGTAAGTTTCAGCTAGAATAACTGCTATAGTTACAATAAACTTCGTGGCCAGTCGTGGCGTAGCGGCACGGAGTGTGACTGTAAAACCGACTGGTTGTAGGTTCGATACCTACTCGAGGAGAAATATTTACTTAAATTTATATTTTCATTGAGGCCGGTCGTGGCGCAGCGGCACGAGGTGTGACTGCAAAACCGACTGGTTCTGGGTTCGATTCCCACTCGAGGAGATGAAATATTTACTTAAATTTATATTTCCATTTCTTCGCTCTGGTGTCGAGGTTAAGCGCGGCGTTGAGTTCTGCCCCTCAACACGCAATGCCTCCAGAATTCGGCAGAAAGTGGGGAACAGAGTGTGTTACACTAGGTTCCCTCTGCCTACCCTGCTGTGTGCGGGATACAGCGTGAAGCTAATTTATTTATTTATTTATTTTTTTTATATTTTCATTTCTTCGCTCTGGTGTCGAGGTTAAGCGGGGCGTTGAGTTCTGCCACTCAACACGCAATGCCTCCAGAATTCGGCAGAAAGTGGGGAACACTAGGTTCCCTCTGCCTACCCTGTTGTGTGCGGGATACAGCGTGAAGCTGATTTATTTGATTTATTTACAATAAACTTACAAGCCAATCTCTCAATAAATATTCATTATATCGTTCAATCTATCTTACAAAATTCACCATTCTCGACCCCCATCACTTACTAAACCCAATAAAGCTGACCCCAATTGTCAACTAAGTAAGTCTTAATGTTAAACAATGTAAACCAAGTAAGCTTCATGATTTTGAATAAATTTCTACCATTAATGTAGGAATTCCGTGCCAATACTCTTGTTAAGCCACTTTGACTTGCCGCCCTAACCTTAATCTACCTACGTGACCTAAATTACACTGTGAATATAGACTTTTGCATACACTAAGACAGTGTATATGAAATACAAGCTTAAATGGCTTAAAATTATCTTTCTTTAGGTATACTAATATTTCGAAAAAAAATAAATTTGTATTATGAAAAATCTTTCAAAATATATGACATATTTTATAAAATATTAGTATAGGGGTGCTCACAAGTATGAAAATTTCTAGGCAAATTGGTTGGAAATAGGTAAAAAAATAGATTTCAAGATTGTCTTGCATAAATACAGAGGTGAAACCAAAAGAAGTAAGTTTAAAGTGTTGCTGCCTTAAGTGTGAACACAAAACTAACATATGAAAAATCCTTTTAGTTTCTTTCCATGTTTGTGAATTTCTGAAATTACACGTTGTTACTTGAAATAGTAGAAATATTTTGTTCAGTGCAATTTGTAAAATACTGGTATTTATAATGTATATACATTCTAGATACGTATATACTTGTATCCGTTATATTGGGACCGTCGTCGCGCTATGGAACTAAATGACTATAAATGTAATAGTTTTGGATTCAAATCCAATTCGGTGGAATAGTTACATTTCATGTCTCTGCTCTGGTAAAGACAAAGCACGGTGTTTACTTCCGTTACTCAACATACAATATCTCATTCGTTCCTGCTATGTGGAATAAGGCGTGAACCTGACAAAAATAAAATATCTATCATTATATTATACATTTTTTAATATTACCAACCCAGCGTTTGCTTTGATCGACGCGCAAAGGCCCTTTATTAGAAATGCTTTCGTTTGACATTTATAGAATTTTCTGGCAATCTTATCAGACTGGTATTATTAAAATTTCTTTCGTGGTTAGTCTAATTACTTTTACATTTTTTTATAAATATGAGTCATCGAAGCGCAATGGGACACCGTCTGACGACGTAAACACAATAGTTATGGGTTCAATTTTTACTCGAGCAAATAATAGAACAAATCATCAATGAGCTAAATGGCATATCATCGCTCCGATAAAATAAAATGAACCACGCAATGACTTATGTTATACGGGAGAATACTAGAAGCTGTAATATTTTTTACTTTTTTAAATATTTTATACTTCGTAACACGACATAAAAGATTGAAAACATTTTAATAAAAAAATAATAATTAAGTCAAATTTATTATTAAATTAAATTTCTGAGGCCAGTCGTACCGCAGGGGCACAAAGTATAACTGTAAAATTGACTGGTTGTGGGTTCGACTGTGGTTCGGTTATTTAAATTTAAATTTCCATTTCTTCGCTCTGGTGTCAAGGCAAAGCGCGGCATTGAGTTCTGCCACTCAACACGCAATGCCTCCAGAATTCGGCAGAAAGTGGGAAACGGAGTGTCTTAACACTAGGTTTCCTCTGCCTACCCTGCTGTGTGCGGGATAAAGCGTGAAGCTGATAAAAAAATATATAATGTGTATTTATGGATTTGTTAAAATTAACTGTTTATTATTATTTACAGACATAAAAGTTGAAAGCTATCCAACAATGGTCTGGTTCCACGGAGGAGACTTCATCCGAGGCAGCCCAAATAGTGTCAACCCGTTTCAACTAGTCCTTAAACAAAAGGTGTTTTATTATTCTTTTATTTAATAATACTCTTTATTTAATTATATATAATCTGTGTCTAGACTAAAATGAAGGTCTGTGCTAATTTTGTGAAATTACGGTTAAGCAAATGAAATAATTATGTAAAATTTATTATTTCAGGTAATATTTGTGTCTGTGGCTTACCGCTTGAATATATTTGGATTTTTTTCAACGTTAGATAACGAGGCTACCGGAAACTTTGGCTTGTTAGATCAAGTAGCGGCCCTTAATTGGGTGAAAAATAACATTGAAAGTTTTGGCGGGGATCCGGAAAATGTTTGTATATTTGGACACGACGCAGGCGCTGTCAGTGTTGGACTTCACCTAATATCACCGTATTCTGCAGGGTTGTTTCAAAAAGCTATTGCAATGAGCGGCAACGTTTTGTCAACGGATACAGTAAATATTGCAAGAAAAGAAATAATGACCGTCGATAAAGTAGCAAATGCTTTCAGCTGTTTTAGAAAACCCACATTTCAGTTGCTGGACTGCCTTAGACGAGTAAATTACCAAGCATTACTGGATATCGGCGAACCTTTAGCGTCGTGGAAGCCGATTATCGACAGCGGTTTCAGCAATTTATCTCAACCGTTCTTATCAGATCAACCAAGTAAAATGTTTGAAGATGAAATTTTTAGTCCTGTACCTATTTTGACAGGGTATACTAATATGGAAGATGCTCTCCTTTTAGATAAGGATGGAGATTCGGGTATAAGTCAAAGAGAATTCGACATTATGCGCGAGGAAGTGATTCTTTCTGATATAACTGTTGATAACAGTTCTTGTTTTACAAATCAACATCATATACAAGATGCAGTAGCATTTTTCTATAAGCCAATCCCACCAACAACTAATGAGACTATTTTACGTCATCAATTGTTGGATTTTTACACTGACAAAGTATATGGGGCTACCACATACCAATTTGCAAAATATGTAAGTAAGCATTCTCCTGTTTATTTGTACAGATTTGACTTAAAGCCGTTTTCAGATATTGCCAACGAAGGAATACCAGATTGGGTTTCGGTACCACATAATTTCGATTTAATTTTTACTTTTGGCATGCCATATTTAGGTTTACCAGAAGATTTAGCTAAATGGGACTACAGAGACAAAAGTATATCAGAAATAATTATGAAAATGTGGACTAATTTTGCATGGTATTCCAACCCAACGAATTCAGGTTTAATAATTCAATGGGATACATTTGAAACGGAAAAGCCAGGATTTTTCATAATAGATAGACAAAACTTTACAATGAGCACTCCCTATAATATTAATTACAAAGCTTTTGAATTTTGGACAGATTTCTATCCTAAAGTTGTTGAAATTGGTACGAAATGTTGTAAGGAGATCCAAGAAGATTCAGGATCAGATTCATATACAAACAAAAGGATATTATTACATATGGTGGCTTTAAGCTTAATTTGTATAATCTTATCATAGTAATATTTTATTATAATTTGTAAATTTGTTACATTATTTTTGTATAGTTATTACTGAGATAAGAATAGAGTCATTTATTTATAAGAAAATATTAAATGGAACAGAGAAAATCAATATTCGTCCATTTTAAAAAATCTTTTAATAAATTGGGATAATTGATTTGTTTTATTTCGTTTCCAAGACTATGGTATAAGCGTTTAGACGTCTCTATAATTTTTTTTTGTTTGTTTAATTTATAAAATGGAATGGAGTTCGCGTACAACAACTAAAAAAATGCATTAATTTAAGAATAAATATATATTTTATAAGTATTATCGAATTTAACTAGAAACATATGCTTAAAAAAACTACTTTTACCAAAACTATAGATGTATATAGCTCAATAGCTAAACTCAGCTTCACGCTGTATCCCGCATACAGCAGGGTAGGGAGAGGGAACCTAGTGTTAAGACACTCTGTTCCCCACTTTCTGCCGAATTCTGGAGGCATTGCGTGTTGAGTGGCAGAACTCAACGCCGCGCTTAACCTCGACACCAGAGCGATGAAATGGAAATATAAATTTAAGTAAATATTTCATCTCTTCGAGTGGGGATCGAACCCACAACCAGTCGATTTTACAACCACCTCGTGCCGCTGCGCCACGACTGGCCTCAAGACTGAGAGCTAAACTCAATTTACATATAATATATTATATACATAATTATCCATCAGATCAATATGCCGCTATTGTATTGCAAGAGTTTCGTGATCGTAGACCATTATTCATAAAACTGGCTTGTTCGAACGTAGTTGCGATAACGCCACAAGGGAAACTACGAATCGTTCTTACAATATAAAGCTCAAAATAAGCTTAAGTTCTTTTTAATAATTACCTAGTCTCTAGTAACTATGTTAAATTGTTATATATTGTTTATTTCCGTGCATTTTCGATATATTTAATATTAAATGTCATAAGAAATTACTTCATAGTTGAACGAGTGAATATATACGCAGTGATTGTGACATCAACCCTTACTCGAGGAATTAATTTTATAAATAAAAAATCTGACAGGGGCGAGTAGATCTCGCCCACCGAGGGTGCCGTAAAAAATTGGATCTAAAATTCAGGCTTAGCTTAGCTAGAGCCCTTTCATTTAATACGTCACTTGAACTAGCTAGCGGCTTTAATACCAAATTTTGCCCCTTTTTAAGGTTATTATTTTTTATGTATAAATTTTTTAGGATTTAACCATAAATGTATAGTTTTCAGATTTTTTTAAACCTACTACTACCTGCAGATACTTGCCTAATTTTATAATTTTAAGTCAACCGGAAGTACCCTATGAATTTTGATTCCCTTAATAGTTCAAAATACGCGTATTTGCTATATAAACGGCCATATCTTATTTCTAAGTAAATATAGAAATATTTTTTTTATCAGGAAATCATGGACCGTAGATCTGAATATATTGTTCGAATTTCAACTCGATATCTCCAAGTGTTGCTGAGATAAAGTGTCTTGACAGACAGACAGATAGACGGACAACAAAGTGATCTTATAATGGTTCCTTTTTTTCTTAAAAAGGTACGGAACCCCAAAAAAAGCAAGACAAACTGAGGCGTTGAGTTTTACCAATCAACATGAAATGTGCGGGACATTTCGGCATGAAATGGATAACAAAGTTTTATCGGTTATCTGCATATAGACGATCAGATCACGCTCGTTTGCCTTGCTCCGATAAATAAAAACAAATTCCAGTATTGAGTATCACTTGTGTCCCAGTGCATCACGGTGACATCAGTGCAACGGCAGAGGGAATTTTTTTTATTTTTATTTTTTTTTTATGGAAAAGACAGGGCAAACGAGCGTTCGGGTGCGAACGAACTTGATGGTAAGTGATTACCGCCGCCTACGACCCCGTGCAACACCAGAGGAGCTGCAGGTGCGTTGCCGGCCTTTAAGGTGGATTAGGCGCCGGAGCCCGGCATTACCTGATGCGAAACGCAGTAGCATAGAGCCACTACTTAACGCCGGTTTTAAATGCCAGGGGTGGTAATTATCCGGTCGAGTCTGCCCATGCGTGTTGCCATTGCTGGCGACGTGACTCTACCACACGTACTTTAGCCGCCTCTTACGACACCACCAGTACCAGGATGATCCTATTCTGGGCCGGGATCACACGGCCGAAACATACAGAATAATACAAATAATCAACTTTATTTATCAACTTTTACAGTTTCTTATATTGAAATTATTGTAAAAAAAGCTTTGCATTTAGATTATTTTTATGGTTACCAGTATTACTGTAAAAGGTAACCTGTATTATGGCATAAACTACCAACTCCTCAGAATTGGTAACATTCATTAATAAATAAAAGTGGGATGACCAATACAATATTTAAAGCTGTATAAATTAGAATATGCTTTTGTTATATTCGTTTATAGTTTTTTTTTATTATTTTACATTTAGAGGCCGGTAGCCGTATTTTACATTTAGAGCCGCGCAGCGGCACGAAGTGTGACTGCAAAACCGACTGGCTGTGAGTTCGATCCCCACTCGAGGAGATGAAATATTTACTTAAATTTATATTTCGATTTCTTCGCTCTGGTGTCGAGGCTAAGCGCGGCGTTGAGTTCTGCCACTGACACACAATGCCTCCAGAATTCGGCAGAAAGTGGGGAACGGAGTGTCTTAACACTTACTTAACACATATAGCGTGAAGCGTGATTTATTTTATATAACATTTAATTAAAATGTGAATAATACGTTATATATATTTATTTATATATAATAGTGAATTATGAAACTAAGGTTATCTACGTACTTGGGAAATTACGGGTTATCGGGAGATAGTGAATATATATTAATAACTTTTGCCCACACAGTCCATTACTGTATGTATATGGTAAGTTAAATAGCATTTTCAACTTATTTTGAATTTCTCCTCGTTTCGTTACTTATAAAAATTAATAAAATTAAAGTAAAATTAAAATGAAATAAAATACAAACAATAAAAATATAAACAGAGAATATAAAAATGTAAATATATTTATTTATATATCCAGGTTAGTCAGCATCCAGGTAAGTACTTTCGTGTTCTAATATTAATATCGTCATTTTAAAGACCAAAAAAGTTAAGGGAAGTATAAATGTTAAGAGAAGTTTTCCATAATATAAAAATGAAAACTGCATTTAAATTGGTTAAGCAGTTTCTGAAAAACAGAAAAACCGACTAAAATTTTAAAACTATTATTATATTACATTGTTGAATGTCCTTAATATTTTTTCTAATATAATCTTCCATATATATACACCTAAAAGAGACTATTTTATTATGTGTATTTATAGATATAATATGTAAATTAAAGGGCCAAAATATCACATTTGAGAGTCATCTAAAATACTGTAACTACTTTAAATTAATGAGAACTCAAAGTTTCCTTTTACTAACGATGTTTTCATTTTTTTATAAATTAAAATCAAATCAGCGTCGCACGCATCAGGATAGGAAACCTAGGGTTAATACACTTTGTTTCCCACTTTCCGTCTAATTCTGGAGACATTGGGTCTTGAGTGGCGTAACTCAACGCCGCACTTTACCTCAACATCAGAGCGAAGAAATGAAAATATAAATTTAAATAAACATTTCATTTCCTCAATTGGGGATCGAACCCACAACCAGTCGCGTTCACGGACACACATTATGCCCTGCCGTGGACTGGCCTCATTTTTTTCATATAATATTATTTTATTAAAAATATTTAAATCCATCACATTCAACCAGCTGTATGTACATATTTTTCACGGGTGGCCTGAGTGGCTTACTCCATTAATATGAAAAAAAAATATATGTATATTTATTATTATAATAGAAAGAAAAAGCTTTCTGACTATAAAATGATTGATAGACTAACACATTCGGAACAAAGAGTACAAAAGCGGTGGGCGTGGATTTACTTTTCGTATATTTGTAATTCATATTTATAATTTGTGACCTTCGTGGCGCAGGGATAAGGATGTGACTGTAACACGACCATTGTGGGTTCGATCACCACTCTGGGGAATGATTTATTATTTGTTTTTTTTTTCATTTCTTAGCTGACATCAAGATAAAAGCCCGTCGTTGAGTTCCGCCACTTAACCCGCAATGCCTTGATAGTTAAGCGGAAAGCGGAGAATGGAGTAACTTAACACTCAGTTATCTCTAGTTTGATGTTGATTTATTTTTATTTCGAAGCTACGTATTTAGTATATCTATCTATGTAAGTTATTGGTCAATTTTGAGAGTTTCTTTAAAATTTAGTTAGATAGTAACAGGAGCTTACAGTGAAGGCCAGCCTCCTTCCAAAAGTTGGGTTTGGGTTGGGCTTACCCCACCATACCCCCTGCGTTGCAGCTCCCAGGCACTAGTCCGAAACATGATGGGCCCGTCAGCAGTACAGTGAATCTATGGAGTACTAAGTAAATTCTTCTTATGCTCATTTCACTCTATAGTACGTATTATGGCATCATTTTGAATTCGGAATAACGATTTCATATTTATTAAACAAGTTGAAGTCCCGTTGAGTATTAAATTTATCGTTTAATTCCGTTAGTGTAGAGAGTTCGAGAAATCCGTTTTTTAAGTGCCGTCTTATACGGCTCTCCTACAATCCCTCATTCAGAAAGGGAATATTTTAATATACAAAGATATATGAGGCCAGTCGTGGCGCAGCGGCACAAAGTGTGGCTGTAAAACCGACTGGTTGTGGGTTCGATCCCATTCCATTTCTTCGCTCTGGTGTCGAGGTTAAGCGCGGCGTTGAGTTCTGCCACTCAACACGCAATGCCTCCAGAATTCGGCAGAAAGTGGGGAACGCAGTGTCTTAATACTAGGTTCCCTCTGCCTACCCTGCTGTGTGCGGGATACAGCGTGAAGCGTGATTTAATTATGTTTTTTAATTTTACAAAGATATATTAATTTATTCCATAAAATTAAATAAAATGTAGTTGGGTAGACAAAAAAAAATCTAGTGTTAAAACAATCCGTTATATTATAATACATTCCACCCAATTTTCGAAACATTGCGTTGGCTGGCGGATTTAAACACCGTACTTTGTCTAGTTACCAAAACGAAAAAAACTCCATTTTTTCCAATAACAATAACTCATTCTTTCACATGGGAATAGAACTCACAACCGTCGCGCTTACAGACACTGCGATTGTAAACATTATAAAAAATAATTTGTATATAAATTTAAATTAAAACAATATACAACAGTAAAATTTTGAATTATAAATTAAGAGTGGTTTATAGCAAAAATAAATTACATACCTTCGCAATAAAAAAATACTTGATAAGTTAAAGAACGAGAATTTCTTTGTTCGTTGCAATTCTCGATTCAACTTTGAAATTGTATGAAGGAATACTTTAATTGTGAACTTTAAAATGTAATTCTTTGTTAGTTTTTTAATGTTATTTTCGTTTTTTAATTTGAATATTATTTTTTATCTTGATTGGACACGACAGTTCAAACCGTTCATATTAGCCGAAGATCCCAGGGCCGCCAGACCTACGTCATTTTAGCAAAGCTGAAATTTTGACGACTATTAGTCTAATACGTAGTTAAGACAGTATGCATACTCGCGTCAAATAAAGGTACATCTCTGTCTGAGAGGATGATTGAGCCATCGGATTGGTCTGGATGCTTATAAAAAGTCTTGAAATAGTTCATTAATAATATATGTAAAATTAAAGCTTGCTAGTATAGCGTATTTTGTCCCAATTTTAAATAACCTTTAGAACGTCTGGCAGGAGAGAAGGCTCATGTCTGGTAATAATAAATACGGTCTGGTAATAATAAATAAACATTATTTATCTTAAAAACATATTTAAATACGAGCGTTTCTACTTTAACCTACGTTAATTTGGCGCTACCTCTGAAAGGACCCCACTTTCAATTTAGTAAGTACGCATACAATCTTTTGCTACATTGACTATAAATCCTGTAAATTTCAGCTTTGCTAAAATGACGTCGGTCTGGGGGCCCTGGGATCTCAGTCTATATAGTAGACACACCAAAAATAGAACCGCATTTTATATTTATAAAGTAAACTAAAGGCCATTGTGAAATTGTGGGATGTCTGGCTGTAAACACGACGGTTGTAAGTACGAATCCACTCGAAGGGATGTTTATTTTTTAATTTTAGTTTTTTTTTATAACATTTATTTCAATGGGAATCGAATTAGTTTGTACTCTTCTTATGAACCTCGGGGTAACACTTTATTTATAGTTATATCAAAAATAAAATGTATTAGGAACAATTTTTTTTTAGTAGCAGATTCATGAAGTTATAATTCATATCAAAATTCGAATATTTCTTCCACTTTTGTTTATATATTGAATTTGTTTTTGTTAAAAAACGATGTCTAATCTTGCGGTCTTTTTTTATGAGTAATCGTGAGTAATACAAACTTTGAACGAAGTTCATTATTTTATGTATCATCAATGGTTTTCTTAGTTCACGTCATACATTGATAATATATTGTCATACAATGGTATTTTTTTAATACGTTGCGTTATATTATTGTATTTTTTTTATCTCCTCAAACAAAATTAAGCTTACCAAATCGAATCAAAATCAGTTTCACGTTGTATCCCGCACACAGCAGGGCAGGCAAAGGGAACCTAGTGTTAAGACACTCCGTTCCCCACTTTTCGCCGAATTCTCCAGGCATTGCGTGTTAGGTGGCGGAGCACAACGCCGCGCTTTTTTCATCGACGCCAGAGCGTCGATTAACGTAAAAAAATATTTTAATTCCTCGAGTGGGAATCGAACAGTCGATTTACTGCCCACTTCGTTCACACTTACACTAGCTGTACCCCTGCGCCATGACTGGCCTACAAAAATATAATGATAATATATATATTTTTTGGCTCTTGTCTAGTCTTATGTCTAGTTCCATCTAAATTTATTTTCGTAATATTATATAGATATATGTTTATATTTTTACCATGTAAATATCCAATATAAGTGAGGCCATCTTAGAGCAGAGGCACAAGCGTGCGACTATAAACGCTACCGTTGTGAGTTTTTTTTTAAACAATGTAAGAAATCATCGGATAGTAGGGAATGGAAGTATCTTAATGGGAACATAGTGCCTTAACACTAAATTTCCAGGTTCTCTCTGCCAATCCTTCTATATGCGGGATACAATGTGAAGCTAAAGAAAAACGAGACTTATACAGATTGAAAAAATCGTCACACTATCGTAATTTAAATCTCTATTAATCTGTGGAGATCGTAACATTGGGTAACATAACATAACATTTTTATCTATGGGAAATTACTTAGTTTGAGGGAAAAAAACGCCGGTAAATACGTTACCGATATATATGATCGAGTTCATATATATGTATGACGTCATCATGACGTTGCTGGGAATTGTCTGACGCTTAGTTATGGGTTGTATGGCTGAGTTGTAGATTCATTCTCGTAAAAAAAATGTTTGTTGATAATATAGTGGCGCAGGGGCCCAGATGTGTGACTGTAACCGCGACGGGTTGTGAGTTCGATCCCCGCTCGAGTAAATGAAATATTTAATATTTTCATTTCTTTGCTTTAGTGACGAGACAAAGCGCGGTGTTGAGTTCCGCCACTCAACACACAATGAATACAGATATTTATGGACAGTGAGGAGCGGAGTGTCTTAGCACTCGGCTCTCTCTGCCTACTTTACTACATGTGGGATACAGCTTAAAGCTGAAAATAAAAATTGTCAAACCTGGTTAGCTAAATCCTTTGTTTCCATTAACGAGAATGTAAACAAAAATAGTGGACGAGTCAATGAGAGAGCTATGCAAGATGATAAAAAATGTATGTATGTAGATGTTTTGTATATAAACAAAACACAAAAAATTTTTTCTTCTTTCTTCTTCTTAAGAAGTTTAAAGTTCGATTTCCGATTAGAGCAAATATTTGGAATTATAATAATGTTATGATTAATATTTCTTCATTGGGATTTGGTTATGGATACAAATATATCATGATAATTATAGTTATTTTTGGTGTCAATCTTTATAAAGATAATACAATATTGGGACTCTCCACCAGTATTAAACGCTATATCTCTATATTTTATTTGTTTTTAGGGGCATTTAACAATGTGATAGAACCCAACACTATGATTTTAAAAAATGTCTATTTGCCTGTGCGTTTGTTCACGCTAATCTCAAAAAAGGCTTCACCTATTGTATTTTGGCAAGGTTGCTTTATCTAATGTTTGTTTTATATTCTATACATAAAAAAGTAATAGGATCTTAAAGAATGTTGTTCGACAAAATTGCTATGAATAACTATTTTATTGAATTGTTATTATTTTTTAAATGATATTATTATTCGAAAACGAAAGTAATGCAGTAAATTAAAAATTATTATATTCCAATAAATGAAATAAATTTCTTTGTTCTGGACTCCAGGTTAACCACGGCGTTGAGTTCTAATACTCAACACGCAATATCTCCAAAATTCAGCGGAAAATAGGGAACCGACTGACGACGACGACGATTGATATAAGGTTCCCTCTGCCTAGCCTGCAGTGTGCGGAATACAGCGTGAATCTAAAAAATAAACAAAAGAGAAGTATTACGTAGTTCAAGCGGGCGAAGCCGTGAGCGGATCGTCTGTATATAAAATGTTTATAAACAAATAAATTAATCACGGACCGTACTCCGGCATATTATTATATAGATAATACAACTATATAAAAGTGGTTTGTACTCAATAAAGTTTATTAAACATAAATAAGCGTCCATCGTAGCAATCTCTGACTTGAGGTTTTTGTATGTGTTTTTGCTTTGCGGATAAACCAGTTACTTTTGTGTCGTGTTACGAGCCTGTTGTGTTGAGAAGTTAAATTGTAAGTCGATTTTATTTATATATTTAAAAAATTGTTAAGTTAAATAAAATTTAGTTAAACACGTTAATTAATTAAATCAAAATAAATTCATTAAAAGATATAATTCTATATATGTTTTTCGTTTCCGCTTATCCATCTGATTTTAGGGTTCCATATCTCAGAACGAAAGAAACGGAACCTTTGTAGCATCTCTTTGTTGTATGGCGGTACGTCTATCAAGACGGGCAGTCTTCTGTCAGTCAAGAGAGAGTCAAGAGAGCATTTAGCATGGTTTTTGCAGATTTTAGAGTAAAATTTGTCGCTTAATTAAAACCTATAGTTTATTTTCCGTAAATATTTAGAGAATATATCCGGAAACTGAAATTGTCTATTTATATTACAGATAAAAGCTCTTTCAAAGTTATAATTCTAGTTCATTTCATACCAAAGAAATGCTTACGACAACAAACCGTACAACTTATAAAAGTTTTTAGTTGTCAAGTTTTATAAGTTGTACTTATTGTTGACTTACAATTCTGAAATTAGTACAGAACTAACGGTAAATGAGTCGGACTCCCACTTCATCAGTTTTACTGTGTAAATGTATAGGTAATTACAATAATTTTCAATATAGAAATCTTTTAAATTTAACTATTTTTATTTTCTTCCTTAACCAATTATTATTTCACAGTTATAGAGTATCGCAAAGATATAAAAGAAATTCAAATATCGACCTTTTTTATTATTTTTAACTTAACATAGCGGTTATATTGAACTAACGGTATATTCGATTACGGTGTTTTGATGAGGTCAACAAAGTAAGTGATAGTAAACAGGAAACTTTGCTAAATAACTTGAAAATTCCTGTTGAATCGTATCCTGATTGTATTTTATTATTATAATGCTATATAAAGAATAGGCCAGTCGTGGCGCAGGGGCACAGCGTGACTGTAACCGCGACAGGTTGTGGGTTCCATTCCCACTCAAGGAAATGAAATATTTAATATTCTCATTTCTTCGCTCTGATATCGAGGCGCAGTGGAGAGTTGAGTTCCGCCACTTAACACGCAATTCTACCAGAATTCGGCGGAAAATTAGAAACGGAGAGTTTTAACACTAGGTTTCCTCTGCTTACGTTGTTGTGTGCGTGACTCTAAAAAATATAGTAAAGAATAGAGCAAAGCTTCACTATAAAAGTATTGTTATAAAACATATCGAACCTTCGTGAAGTCAATGTCAAATAATATAACAAAAAATATTGAATTCTCTGAAATATTAATTTTCAATGTATAGATACTGTTTTTATAGTGAAAAAGTTATTAGAAGACGAAATTGATTCCGTATAGTAAATAAACAACTATGTAGTTCATGCGGGCGAAGCCGCAAGCGGTTACTTAAGTCACACACTGATGCGTCACAAACGGCTCGATAGAAACTTCTTCGCATTTAAATTACGTTTATAATCAATTTATATAACACAAAGTATTAACAAAGCAATTATTAGATTCTCTTGAGAGGTTTACCTTTTGTAGTGAGTAAGTGAATATGTTAATAATTAAAATAAAATAAAAATAAATTCGCTTCACACTGTATCCCACACACAGCAGGGTAGGCAGAGGGAACTTAGTGTTAAGACACTCCGTTCCCCACTTTCTGCCGAATTCTGGAGGCATTGCGTGGTGAGTGGCAGAACTCAACGCCGCGCTTAATCTCGACAGTAGAGCGAAGAAATGGAAATATAAATTTAAGTAAATATTTCATCTCCTCGAGTAGGGATTGAACCCACAACCGCCGCGCCACGACTGGCCTTCCGCCTCCTGGTTTAAAGTAAAGCCGTAAAGGTCAAAATGTATGTAGATAAATCTAAATAAAGTTTTATGATCAATCATTTTATTGTAGCCTAAGGGAACCAGAGCATCTAACGTAATTTCTAAGTTATGATTCCTTTTATAAAAGCGTATAAACTTTATAAGTATTGAATCTTGGAACTTGTAACTCACTTTCCAAAAACAATCAAACTTGGTTTAATTTATTTAGGCGTAGCGTGGGTTTGTTCAAACATTGTAATGTTATGTTGATATGATATAATAATAATAGTAGTTTTAGGAGATTTATAATTCCAGAATTTCTTGGAATGATATTTTTTTTATTCCTATATATTTTAAGTTCAAATTAGTTAGTATTGTCGAAAAACCCGTTCGTTCTTCATATTGTTCCACCACTCAACACGAAATGCCTCAAGAATTCGAAGAGTGGAGAACGGAAGTGTTTCAATGGTGAACGCAGTGTCTCAACACTAGGTTCCCAAGTTCTCTCTGCGCAAAAAAATGTCTATTGTTTTTAACGTACAAATTACATACTTAATTTAATTTAATTAAATTTTAGTACAAGTGAAATAGATTGTTGTCAAGGATATCAGCCTTGACATGTTGGTGTCATGTTTAGCAATAGTAACTGTTAAGCCGGAAGATTGTTTCCGATTCGATCCCAGTTACCATATGTGGTGTATTGTGAAAGAATATAATGAAGTTCTTTAAATTTTAAAAATAATAACATTATTTAAATATGAGTAATTCCGTTAGGTATGGGTTCGAATCTCATTCGGTCTCTCTCGGCACTTCAGTGTAGTATAAGAAAAAGCGCGGCGTTAAGTTAGAATGTCTTGAATTTTATATATAGTTTTAGCATAGATATGAAGCTAAAAAAAGAGAGGAAAAATATATTCTGTAAAGTCAGCGTGGTGCAGTGATCTGCATCTGACTGCAAATGCGCAATGGTTGTCGATCCTCTTCGCGAAAACTATCATATTTTAAATTATTTTCATTTCTCACAAATTGGGTGAAAAATGGGGCACAAAGTATATTAACAATAGGTTCTCTCTATTTTAACCAGCTTAACGGGAAAATACGTGTTAAGTTGTTGTTTCTTTATTTTTTTAATGATTTTTCTATAACCTGCAGTTAGAATTTTCGTTGTGCCTACGTTGATTACAATAAAATTAAAATTTAAAGTAGCACAATATTTTCTTACAAAAGCTCCCTTAAGAGACATTACATTTTCACTAGATGTTCCGTAAAATTTAATTTTTACAAGATTTTTTTTTTTAGCTTTTCACTTTAGGTATAGTACGTAGATAGGCAGAAAGTATATAGAGTTGTTGCATTCTATTCTTTATTTTCGGCCCGATTTCGAAACACGGGTAACACAACGTAGTGGTACTCAATGTCTCACTTTATATCTAATGTAGTATACATTGGAAATAATCAGCTTCACGCTGTATTCCGTACACAGCAGGGTAGGTAGGGGGAACCTAGCGTTAAGATACTCCTTTCCCCACTTTCCGCGGAATTTTGCGAGGCATTGCGTGTTGAGTGGCGGAACTCAACGCCGGGCTTTTGCCTTGGTGCCAAAACGAAGAAATGAAAATATTAACAAATATTAATTAAATCCCTCGAGTGGGGAGCGAGCCCACAACCATCGTGTTTCAATCACGCTCTTGTACCCCTGCGCCACGACGGCCTCTACAAATGAATATAATTAATTTAATAATTATTATATTTATAACTGTCGAGGCCGGTCGTAGCGCAGGGGCACAAAGTATGACTGTAAAATCTACTGGTTGTGGGTTCGATCCCCACTCGAGGAAATGAAATATTGACCAACCATTGACCACACGCAATGACTCCAAAATGGCCTTTAATGATTAAGGAAGTAAAACTGATGACTAGGTTTAATTTTATTACCTATATGAGCTAAGGTACAACCAAGGTAAAGAATAATCATCTAATGAAACGTATAGGAAAATAATATGACAAACGAATATGACACATTTATTTGCATACAAACAAAATATATATTGAACCTTTAATACATCAAAAGACATCGAAAATAGTGTTTGGAGTTTTATTATATTGAGGCCTGTCGTGGCGCAGGAACAGAAACGTGTGACCTTCAACAGGTTGTGGGTGCGAATCTCACTTGAGGAAATAAATTTAATATCAATTCTTCGCTCAGGTGTCGAGGCAGAGCTCTAGTGTTGAGTTCTGCCACTCAACGTATAACGCCAGGTTCCCTAAACCTATACTGTTGTGATACAGCATGGTATACAGCGTGAAGCTAAAAAAAAATAGGACTAGAGTCAAATAGTTTAGGGTAAATACAATAAATGTATAGAAAAAATAGATTTTAAAGATTAATAATTTATATTTTTTTCATATACATTTTAGAATTCCTTCTAAACTTCTATAAAAAAACAGACAAACGCGAGCCGCGCTCGCCAACGGAAGATTCCGTACTCGAGTTTTTTCTGAAATTCAGGCTTAGCTTAGCCAAGCCTTTTATCTGATACCTCACTTGAACTAGCGGCTTTAATACCATATTTTGCCCACCTTTTAAGGCTATTATTTTTTAGGATTTAACTAAAAAAGTAGTTTTTGGTTATTTTCCTGAACTAGTACTACCCGTAGATGCTAGGTGCCAAGTTTCATAATTGTAGGTCAACTCTATACTATTAATTTTGATTCCCTTTATAGTGTCGAAATACGTGTTTTTTGCGATATAACGAGCATACTATTTTTTTAGTGTATGGTACCGTAGATCTGAGTATATGGTTTGAATTTCAACTCGATATTTCCAAGCGTTTTTAAAATAAAGGCTCTCGACAAACACACAGACAGACCGGCGGACAAAAAAATAATCTTATATGAACCCATACCCCCTTTTGTTCTTAAACCCTAAAAAATGTTATCATCATAATAGATGGCGATTAGAATTAATTATGATTTTCTATATAATTTATTTACATAGAAATTATAATTTTTCATATTCTTCTCTTCTCTTTTGTTTATTTTAGTACAAACAAGAATATTATAAGTCACCTAATGTACCTAAATAAAGCACTAACTAAATTATAATTTAAATTGTAACATATTAACCACTGTGGGTGAACTGTGCAATAATTTATAACCGATTCGTTGGTAACTCTTATGACCTCACTGATAAAATATGTATAGCTTGTGGTACGTAATAAACAACGAAGCGCAATTTGAACGGTGGTTTTTTTCATACGATAGTTATGAGTTCGAATTTGACTACCAATTCTATTAAAAAAACTTTAGTTTTCAAAGTGCGAGGTTGAGTTACGCAACTTGATACGTAAGATCAGGATGTAATTTGAGTAGAAAATGGGTAAAGGAATGTATGAGAATAAATTTTTATACATTCTCAGCTCAGCAGGCTCCTAACACATACTCTATTTCACTTATAGCAGCAGCGTTGTATACAATAAACAGTAGTTATAGGATTTAAGTAATATAAAATATAAGTATATTTAATTAAATATTTAAAGATATTATGAAAAAATATTTTAGGCATAATTTAGCCTTAGTTTTCGAGTGAATATTTAACATTTTAAAATGCTGGGAAATAAAATAATAATAATACAGTTAGTTGATTGTATATTATTAGTTTTTAAATAAAAAAAAGTAAATAATTTATATTATTTGATTTTCAGAAAAAAAATGGCCGTTAAGCAAGCACTGTTACTGCTACTATCTCTCTGGTCGGTGTTGGCTCAGAGGCCTCAGTTCGCAGGATCTAAACCAATAGGATTCCCAGATGTGGCGAAACCTGCAAATTCTCTTGGAAACAGGTGATTTATATGCTTATTTAAATACAGTTAGCTTAGATGTGCTAATACAAAAAATAATAATAGTGTATCCATATTTTTTAACTTCACACTGTATCATGCATATAGCAGAGGAAACTAGGAGGAACCTAGTGTTAAGGATCTCCGTTCGAATTAAGACACTTCACCCCTCAACATCAGAGCGAAAATACTAAATATTTAAAAAAAAAATTTAAAAAAAATTAGCTTCACGCTGTATCCCGCACACAGCAGGGTAGACAGAGGGAACCTAGTGTTAAGACACTCCGTTCCCCATTTTCTGCCGAATTCTGGAGGCATTGCGTGTTGAGTGGCAGAACTCAACGCCGCGCTTAACCTTGACACCAGAGCGAAGAAATGGAAATATACATTTAAGTAAATATTCGAGTGGGGATCGAACCCAAAACCAGTCGGTTTTGCAGTCACACCTCGTGCCGCTGCGCCAAGACCGGCCTCAAAATATTATAAATATTTCATATGAAAATATTAAATATTTCATGTCCTCGAATGGGAGTAGAACCCACAATTTACCGCGTTTACTTACACGCCTCTGCGGCACGACTATCCTTAATTTGTTTTTTCATTTTTATTTATCTTCTTCATTTTTATTTCTATCTTTTCTGACAAGATACGAAAAATAAATGCTACCATCTAATTTTAATCCATTTTAATTCCCAAAACTTTACTTTCATAACAGTTAACAAGAATCCAAGAACAAAATTAAAGCTTCAATAAAAAAAAACTACATTTTATTCACAGATTCGGTGAAGAGAGCAATTTATTCTTACCATTAGAAGCGAACGGCGACCGTGCTCTTGTAGAGCGTATAAGCAAAATGCCAGTCGACCAGCAACCCTTCTGGTATATTAACTGGAAAGCCCTAGAAGAAAATAGGAAGAATCCCGTGTCATATAATCAACGACCCAGCGTCTTCACTGACCCAGGTTCACCCAGTGGCAGTCAAAGTGCACCAAAATCCGATATTAGCTCGAGATTTAATAATGACATACAAAATGTTAACAGGGCACAGGCTCTACGTCAAAACTATAGAAATTCTCAATTAAGATATTAATTTTTATTGTGTTTTTTTTTATCTTTTTAATTGTCAATTAAGTATTAATGTGAATTCGAATTGGTTTTTTTTTTAATTTAACTAATGGAATGATTTTGTAGAAGCATAATTTTTTTTAAAGCTTTAGAAAACCGAGGTCGGTTTCCAAGAGGCGCGGGTTCGAGTCCCGCCACGTTCAAATTTTTATACGTTTTCTAAATAAGTAATTTTATTTCTTAAGTGTGGAAAAACACTTTAAAAATGTTTAAAAATATTAAATAGGATTTACATTTTTGTATTTATTTTGAAATATATCATTTATTGATACAAAAATCTTTGACAATTTAATTATATGCAAAAGACTGTTATTTGGTATACATACGTATGTAAAATATAAGAAAGTAAAACAAATATGCAATAATTTTTTTATATATATCATAAATGAAATTAAACTTTTTTACCTTAACATTTTCTTTTTATTGATTTCCTCTTGATATTAACTCGTATATAAATAAATATTATTTTAATAAAAGGCATAAAATAAAACAAAATATATCAAAGTAATAAAACACATTATATTGACTTTTAAATAAATAAACCTTAATTAATACTAAGCGTATCCTTACAGCTATGTACCTTAGATAATAAATTAAAATAGCAAAATGCATTGTTACATCTAGAAGCTAACAGAATGACTCGAATTTGATCGAAACAACTTATTTCTACAACAACCATAATTTTCATTGAAACAAGAAAACCATAAAAAGTTCTATCAAAATATTTTGGTTGTAAAAATTAGGCCTAAAGCACAGCCTTGTTGAAATCTTAATACATCACAAAAGTACTTATTGTTCACATAATAATTATATTAATAGTCGTTGGATGTCATTTTTAATGAACCAAAAACTATGGAACGCTGTAATTTTATACAATTGAATCTTACATAAGCAAATACAATAATATTTTTGTTTTAACTAAACAGAAATATCTAATATTATTTTCGGTGTTTTTAGATAATGAAGTGTGTTATTTTATTTTGTTTATAAATCAATAATATTTATTCTAAATTTACAGAAATTATTGAGATAACAAGTTTTATTTAAATTCCAGATTTTATTGTTTGAAATTATTAATTTTTCTTTGCCTCTTTATTATAAAGGAATTAATCAAAAATCATAAAATTGAAATAAACATGTTAATGTTAATAATTTCTAACAAAATTCTTATTGTAAATGATAAAATGATTACATATAGGAAAGAAATACAGTAGTATTTTTGGCATCGTTAATCATAGCAGTGTGCATTCCTTTAACTCATATATGCTATATTGTTTTTATTTAACTAACGGTGTTTAATTTAATCTGTTTTTCATTATTTCATAGTAAAATAACAAGCAAAGTAAAATAATCCAAAATTATTCAATTATTGTGAATAAATTGAATGAAATTAATACAAAAATTGGCAACTTTTATAGAAAAATAAAGAACTGACATTTAAGAGACCATAAGTTTTTTTCTTATTATTAAATTGAGAGAAAAAAGAAAATATTTTATAAAAGAAAATACATAATATATGAAAATACATAATATATCTATATAAGAAATATCTGTATAAGAAAAACTCAATGTCCCTGAGCACACTCCCTGAGCAATCTGGTAAGTACGACAATCACAAAATATTTAATTAGAAAAATATCAATACATGTAGGTACTAAATGTACTAAGAAGTCTCGTACTTTTATTATTTACTAATTCTTATTTTCACTCTTTCAAATTTTCAAATAATCCACAGATAAAAAAAATAATAATATCCACAGATAATAAATATTTCAACAGAATAATAATTTAAATGTATTACTATTGCTGTCACAACGTATGAAAAATTCAATAAATCTGCAAAATAAAAAATCTAAAAAGAAAACAACAGTTTTTTTATAAATTGGATTCAAATTTAAATATTCATTACCGTGCCATTATAGTAAAGAGGCAAACAGCCAATATGAACGACATTTTCTTTATATTTCCTGAACTGGTGCTGTTTATTGAAGGCAATATGACACTTTTGTAGTTGCAGGTCTTTTCAGAAGCTTCGTTGCTCATCAGTTCGGTGAAATTCGGGTAATTGTGTATTTGAATTGGCTGAAAAATAAATATAATTACAATAAATATATATTTTTTAATAATCTTATTTTATAATTAGAATGTTAATATGCACTTAAATATATTTTTGTGAAGGAATAACGATAACAAATAAGAAAAAAGGGTCTTTGCTGATAAATGAAATTTAGTTTTCACGATTTTCATATAATCAAAGTCTAATAAAGCTGTTGGTTAACACTCAGTAAGTACGAAACGACGCGTTATAATTGAACTAACTCCATATTCCATTCATTAATAGACCTATGAAAGTGAAGCGTATATAATTTTCAATTAGTATTACAGATCATTTACTTATATTAATACATAAGTAAATGAATGATGATGATGAATATAAATAAATGAAAGGTATTATTTTAGAACTAATTTGGAGTTACTTGTAAGATTTATCGCTTTAAATGTTTGGTAAATAGTGATGTACAATATATATTTTTTTTAATTTATAATAGTGATGTGGCGCAGCAGCACAGCGTGATGCACAGCACAGCGTGATGTTGTTAAATGATAATTTTAAGTTTTTTATTTATTTTGTTTTCAAATGAAGTAAGCGAAATATTTCAAAGCATCCAAGACTCATCAGCCGTACTGTAGCTATAGGTCAAAAAAAAAACAATCTCAATATACTCACAGCTCCCCAGCTATCATCTCGTCGTTTACAAAACGTCATGTGCCAACTCGAGTACAGTGTTTTTTGTATTTTATCTGTGAACAGCGGCTCGTACCACGGCATTTCATTTAAATGCGCCATAAATGTCTTGTTACGGAATTCCGATGGCTCTTTTATTACTAGACCCTCTGAAATAGAAAGAAATATTTTAATTGATTATAATTATATTATTTTGGTATATTTATTTTGGTACTGTCCGTTCCCAATTTCATTTTTGTAAAACTTTAAAATGTGATCTTATTTTTTCCTATCTGAGTGCTTTCACACTCGCCAAGAAAACTGCATTCCAAATTTAAGCGTTCATAGCAGGTTAGGCAGAGGGAACCTGGGGACCTAGTGTTGAGACACTCCATTCCCATTAAGACGCATCCATTCCCTCCGTTGCCTTTCCGCCGAATTCTAGACGCATGGAAAATAGAGTGGCGGAACTCAACGCCGCGCTTTGCTTTGTTACGAAAGAAAGTAAATGAAAACCTTAAATGCTTAACTTCCTCCATTAGGAATCGAACCTACAACCTGTTGCGTTTTTAAATTTTTACCAATTAATAAGGCCCTACCTTATTAATTGGGAAAAAATTAAATTTACCTTATTGAATATATACCTCTCTTTTCTCTCTGATTAGACTCTCTCTGACCCCGCTAGGGATAAATAAAAAATAAAAAAATATAGGTGAACTCACTCATTAATCCAACTCCTTGGTCATCTCCTTGCATTGCAGTTTCTTGGTCACTGTGCTCTTTTATAATGGCTTCTAATTCTGGACTTAACCCATCTATACTGTAAGATGAAATTTATATGATAATTTTATTATTTTGAAAAGAGAAATAAAGTGATATGTCTTTATATTCTGCAATTTGTAAGCATTTGTGCCGTGGTGTTGTCTAGATTGGTTACCTATTATATATTTAATTTAATTTTTAAGTTGTAGATCAGGGGCACAAGTGTGTGACATAGTCACTTAAGTTTATACAAATTTAACTGGTTACAAGTACGAAATCCCTCTCGAGAAAATGAAATATTTATTATAATTTATTTTATGGCAACATCAAGTTAAGGAACACCACAGAGTATACAAATCTATAAAATAATTTAAAAATATATTGATTAAAATAAAAATAAAACCTAATAACGATAAAAAAAACACAATACATACCCAGAAAATAAAAATATATTTTCAACTTGTATCATACTGAGGCCATAAAACTCTTTAACTCCGAATGTATCGAAGAACTCCACTACCGGCGTCATTGAGTAACAACCGGCCAGCTCCGTCCGAGGGTAGTATAGGACGAAGGATAAACACATTTCCTGTAAAAAATATATTTTTTATTTTAATTTCACATTTCAGTAGTTAGTGGCGCAAGCGTGTAAACGCAACTGTTGCTGGGTTCAATTTTCAGTCCAGCGGCTTCGGGTTCCGTTACTCAACAATCACCATGATTCCAGAATTCGGCGGAAAGTGGCAAACGGAAGTGTTTTAATGGGAACGGAGTTTTGTAACACTAGCTAGGAAGCTAGACCTAGGAAGGTTCCCTTTTCCTACCGAGCTATGCACGGGTTACAGCTTGAAGCTAAGGAAAAATTAAAAAAAAAATGCCTGTAAACTAACCTGTGAAGCAGAATATCCGCCCACAATAGGCTTATCTCGTTTCGTTGTATCGTAAGTGCACTCAGTTATCAAAGCATCGCCTTTAAAGAACTTCCTTCCACCGGGAACTATCCGGGATTGTTGGTAACGAGCGTCGTAACTGTTTTCCTACAAAAAAAATGTTAATGTTATTATTTTGTAAAGGTGTATTATTAAATAAGAAAAAGTTTTAAATAATTAAATAAATATTAATCTTTTAGAGGTTGATTGAAAATGTATTATTTTAAAAATACTGACATCATTTGGCAGAATATTAAATTACATATTGAATTCTCTTATAGCGCCACCTATCAGTGGAAAATTAAACTACGTTAACAGCTTACAGCGCCATCTAGTTTCAAATAAATAGTACAATTTAATATGAGCAAACCTGTATAGTTTATAATAATTTCTACGAAATTTTATAGATGGCGTTTTATAATATAACTTATTCATTTAGGAAAATTTTTAATAAAAAACTACATTCAAAAAAGAAAAGTTTATACTTTAAAAAATATTTATGTTTGTACATTGAAGATTTTTGAAAGAAAATTTTGTTGAGGCCATTTTTAAATGATCAATAGCATAAAAAAAAAATATTTTTAACATATGTAATATGTTTAATATATAGCAATCTACAAAAAAGTATTTACCTCAGATATTCTAGGGAGTTCGTAGTTGCCTCGTATGTGTTTTAAAGAAATCTTCGTAGCCGTGCCGTGAGCGTGCAAGAGTACTGAAACAATGTTAATACCTTCATCCGGCATTGTCTGGAAAAATGAAAAAATACATTTTTTTATAATTCAAATTCAAAGATATGTAATAATATGTATTAAAATATATAAGCGCAACCGATTGTCCTAGATTCGATAGACCTAGATTCGAGGAAATGAAATATTTAATATTTTCATTTCATCGCTGTTTAGAATTCGGAAGTAAACGGGGAACAGAGTGTCTTAACACTAGAACTTAGTGCCTACCCCGCTTTGTGCGGGATATAGCGTGAAGCTAAAGAAAATAGAAATACAACTTAAAAACTTCTTAATTGCTCTAATATGATAATAAATATGGGCATAATATGAGATTCCAAAAATATTACCGATCTTGTGTATATTATAAAAGAATTTACATTAACATAATTTATATTTGAAATATTAGATATTTCCTAAATTTCAGTATCAATAATTAGTTGAAACAATGCTATTGTTTCAATGCATCTGGCAGTTTGGAATCAATCCAAATTACCTTGCAAATCATTTTAATGACGCGAGACTATAATAGTATGATTATTATTATATGATTATTTTTATATATTTCTTATGTTAGAACATTTTAGTTTAATAGTCTATAAGTTGTAGAGAATCAATTTTTTTCCAGCTTTATGCTTGTTTTGGCTTATAGCGTTTAACAATTAAAAAGTACTTACATATGTTACCAATATTTTTTAATAATTTTTAGGTACAAGCTGTGTCCCGTAGTGTTAAGACATTCCGATTAAGACACATCCGATTCAATTTCCACCGAATTCTGAGGACTTGCGTATTGAGTGGCGTAACTCAACGCCGCACTTTGCTACAATATATTTACCAAACCTATATTCAAATTAACTCTGCGTTCATTTAGCCCTATTTCACGTTGGTATAAGCTAACGCACAACCTCTGGCTCTAATTGATAACATAAATATGCATGATGATTAAGTAAAATCCATTTCTAACGGCGTTTAACGTTAGTTTACAATTTATGGGTTAACTTCTAAATATGAAGATAATTTAGTCATTTGTATGAAAATTGTGATTTTAGGAGTAAACTGCGTGTGTTGATTTATATTTGGTAACGTTTCGCTTTGGCGTAGTTGAAGTAATAATTTATATTTAGATGACGATTATTTAAATGTTTTGATAGTTTTGCTAAGTTTTTTGGTTAAACCTATGTGAAATTTTAATATTCAATAGATTAGGTATGGGCCTGGTTATATAATGATAAATGTCATACAAAAACTTCCGAATTTAATTTTTATTATCTGAAACTATCCTTAAATAAATTTGAAATCTTAAACCCACTACACTATGAAGTGATACAGCTAGCTCGTTTTGTGCAAATCCAGGACTATATGTATTTAAGAATTCTAAGACGGTAGTTTGATATAATAATTTTGTCAACTGACAAATGGGTGCCACCTCAGTCTACCCGTAACCACGGACTACTAAAAAAAAAGTTTAAGAGATTTACTTAAAATGAGTAAAATCGCGATATTTCAAAAAATGCTTAAACATGAAAAATAAAGCAAATATTTTTTTACTGTACAGCCTATAAAAATATTTCAAAATGCATAAAAATTACAGAAAAAAAACACAACTTTAAATTAAATACAACATAAACCTTCATAAATTCGTTGAGTGAACTTACAAAAGGATAGTAGGATAGGATATATAAAAGACAAATAGCAGTCATCCTTCTTTGTTTCCTTTGTTTCAATAAATGTAGGTAAGTATAATCTCGGAAGCTACTGGACCGGTTTAATTAGACAAATGGGTTTACTTGAGCTCCTCGTACTATATAAAATATTTTTTTACTGTATAATTATACAGTCTATAAAAATATTTCAAAATACATAAAAATTACAGAAAAAAAACACAACTTTAAATTTATTATAATACAACATAAACCTTCATAAATTCGTTGAGTGAATTTAAAAAAGGATAGTAGGATATTTAAAAGATAAATAGCAGTCATCCTTCTTTGTTTCCTTTGTTCAAATATGTAGGTAAGTACCTATAATCTCGGAAGCTACTGGACCGGTTTAATTAGACAAATGGTTTTAACTTCAGCTCCTCGTACTATCTACTATATAACTACTATTTTAACACTATAGTAAAGTTATTTTGTGATATTTAATTTAATTTTTAAATGTCTTCAATCCGAAAGCTACATGGGAATTAATTAAAAACTTAGGTAACATTAATAAACCAAATTATTGTCATGACTTAATCTTGTCATCAACTGACCCCCTCTCCACTGCTAACTCGATAAATAAATATTTCTCTAATGTAGGAAGAAACCTTGCATCAAAAATTGCCTCCTTGAACATCTCTTGCCAAAGTATACCTAAACCCAATAACACACCTTTGCCCTCATCTCTATCCTCAATGGCCCTTCTCTCCACTGACATCTCCGAGATCAATCGTATTATTCTTAGTCTCAAAAATACGTCCGCTTGTGGATGGGATGGTATTCCTACTGCAATAATTAAAGATGCTAGAAATGTACTAGTCCCAATAATTGTACACGTTTTTAATCTTTGCCTGGCATCGGGCGTTTTTCCTGAAGTATTTAAGATAGGCCTTGTGCATCCTGTGCATAAGGGTGGTGATAGAGACTGTGTAAGTAACTATAGGCCGATTTCAATACTTACCGCTCTGTCGAAAATTTTAGAAAAACTGTTGAACGCGAGACTAATACATTACCTCAATCAAAATAAGATTTTTGCTGAGAATCAATTTGGTTTTCGGAGAGGTAAATCAACTGAAGATGCGGTATTGGAGTTAACTAATTCTATAGTCCAACGCTTTGGCTCTAAGTCTAAATCTCTTGCCATCTTTTTGGATCTCTCCAAAGCGTTTGACTCAGTCTCTGTTCCGACCCTTTTACAGAAGTTAGAACGCATAGGAATCAGAGGGATTGCACATGACATGTTTAAAAGTTATCTGGAAGATCGTTGTCAGTGTGTTAGGATTGGCGATGTCATCAGTGATCTAGAACCGCTAGAATTTGGTGTACCTCAAGGTAGTGTACTCGGGCCTACCCTCTTCCTAATTTACCTTAACGACCTTTGTAAAATGACGCCGACGAATTGCAAAATTATAGCTTACGCTGATGACATTGCCCTTCTTATACACGGAGCAACTTGGCCTGAGGCTCAGCAACATGCCGAGACAGCCCTTATTGCTGTTATGGACTGGTTGTCTCAAAATCTCCTCACCTTAAATTTATCAAAGACCAACTTTATTGCATTTGCCCCAACTACAACATCTCTTCCTACAAGTCTCTCCTTGACTGCACACGCGAACTTTTGTAACGTTATAACGTGTACTTGTACTCAGATTGCCGAAGTGTCGAAAGTAAAATACCTTGGTGTTTGGATTGACAACCATCTGACATGGTCTGAACATATAAAAATTACGACGTCAAGAGTCAGAAAGCTTATGTTCATTTTCAAAAATCTAAGATCAACCCTAGACGTGATAACATTGAAAATGGTTTATTACGCCCTGGCACAAACTGTATTATGCTATTGTATAACCGTCTGGGGAGGTACTGGAAAAACTAGACTTCTGTCTCTGGAAAGGGCTCAAAGAGGAGTTCTTAAGGTATTGTCTTTTCGTCCGATTCGTTATCCTACTTGCGACCTATATAATGAATTAAAACTATTAACAGTGAGAAAACTTTACTTATTAAATGTAATCTTACGAAAGCACTCTGAATTGCCATATAAAACCAATCCCAATAAACGTAGGAAAGACAGAGTCTGTACTATAGAATATTGTAGGGTGGAGATAGCCAGAAGACACTATTATTATTTCGCTTGTTCTCTATACAATAAGGTCAACAAAACATTAAACATTTATCCTTTACTACCAAGGAAATGTAAAGAAAATGTAGCACAGTGGCTACTAAGCTTAACCTATGATGAAACGGAAAATCTTATCACACGAAAGCTGTAAGCTACAAGCATTAAGTTTTTAGCTCACAGATTATGGATGCATACAAACTCACGATCATGAACACATTCCCACACCACACAAATATGGACACACACACTCTGTCTCTCTCTCACACTCACACACACACACACACACACGCACATGCGCGCCATTGCGCGCACACATACACACATTCACACACATTCGCACACATGCACACAGGACGCACAAACACACAGACAAACTTAACTACTTATTATATTGTTATTCTAATCTTGCATGCTTTTACTTTAAATAAGATACTAAATAGTGTTCTGGAACTTTGTTATCACTTTTGTCCTATTGAGGTGGGCGTTAATGACTGCAATACAGTTCCTACTAATGCGGTCATTATCGAACATTTTTAATTTTGTAAGTTTGTTATTTTAGTTCCCAATAAAGATTATTATTATTATTATTATTATTAAATGTTAATATATTTTATTATCTTTTTTTTCAGATAGCAGGGTATGTAGAGAAAAACTAGTGTTAAGACATCCTGTTCCCCACTTTCCGCCGCATTCTGAAGGCGTTTCGCGCTTTAAATGAGGATGTAGTTAATATAAACGCAAAAATATTTTTACTTTTCTGGTTAAATAAAATGCAGCTTTACCAACGCTGATTTCATTGTCAAGCCTGTTTGGGCTTGACTTAATAAAAGTTTGATCGAAAATCAAATCATATATGTATATTATACATAAGTATGTTTTAAAAAAATGCAAATATTAAATATTTCATTTCCTCCGATGGGAATCGAACCCACAACCTGCCGCCTTTACAATCGCCATATGGCACGAACTGCCACCAGCATTCTAACCACCAAAATTATCCAAACCATAACTAAACTTTATTAATCATTCAACATATCTCATACATCACTTACATTATTAGTACATTCCGGGCTGCATAGCCCGATAGTCTTATATTCTCGTTGTTTCGGAGGTATAACGTGTAACGCAGACACGCCGATACCAGCGCCTAGTAATCCAGCGTCGTGGGCGCGCAGAGAAGGTGTATAGTGGATTCGAATTCCGGAATTATCTAATACTGTAAAAAAAACATATAAAGGTAGATTAAAATTAGGTAACGTTCGTTTGTTCGTGTATTTAGTTCGAAACAATACATCTTTAAGAATAATAATTTCTTTAGAAATATTTATTTCAAAGTATTAAGCCCGGTTTCACCGCGAGCGAAGCGGACCCATTAATGACTACGTTGAACTCGCAAGAGTAAACTGCATACTTGTGTTCCCACCAATAAATAGTTGAATGGAACGGACTCAGCAAACGGAAAGAGTTGAAATGACCTCCTGGTGGTGGTGGAAAGGTAAACCTATTTTATATTTAAAAGGAGTCCGTTCGGCCTAAGCATTACCCGCTCATTTCTCTTTCGCGGTGATATCAAGTTTGTTACTATATAGTAAGTATTTTTAACTCAATATATAATGTAAACTAATGCAAATTTAAAAAGGCATAAAGTTGCGGAATCCAGTAGATATCAAAATTATTATAATTTCAGTGAAAAATGTAAATAATCACAAATTTCCTCTATATAATACGAAGACTTTCAAAATACATTTAATCATAAATTAACAAGACCTTATAAATAACTTATAACAGTAAATACACAAATAACAAAAACAATAAAGCAAAACATCAAATTTACCTTCGTGTAGCGCCTGATTATCGTAATGAACCTCGAGCATGTAGTATGACACTCCTCCCCTCTCACCTAGCGGTATGCCGACATTTTCTGGCAGAAATTCACCTGAAAACAAGGAATAATATTGAATTACTATGTTGGGAATTTAATGAGAACTAAATGAATTCTCTTAATGGGTGCGGAGTGTCTTAACACAAGGGAACCTAGGAAAGGTTCCCTTTGCCTATGCTGTTATGTGTAGAGTACGGAGTGAAGTTAAACAAAGATGATGATATTTCCAGGTAAACAGTAATAAAATTGTTAAGAAAGTGTCTTTAATCTAATGTAATTGATATATTTCAGGGTTCAGGGGTACGAGCGTGGACTGCAGACGCGAGAGGTTGTGGGTTCGTTAGCCACTCGATTTAATATTTTAATTTATTCGTTCTGATGTCGAGGCAAAGCGCGGCGTTGAGTTCCGTCACTCAACACGCAATACCTCCAGAATTTGACAGACAATGGGGAACGGAACGTCTTAACACTAGGTTTCTTCTGCATATCCTGCTGGGTGCGGGATGCAGCATGAAGTTAAAAAATATTTTATATTATACAAGTTTTAGATATATCTTAAGTACATTATTATTAAAAATTCTGAACTCAACTTTGCGTGTTATTTACGTGTAAATATTTGGTTGCGTACATTTACATAAAAGTTTAAATTTAAATTAGCTTAAGAGAAACTTTGGTTCAAACAATTTATTTCTGTACTTTAAAAGAAATAGGGATGTTCTTATCACAATTTGTTCCTTAATTCGTTCAAAAATTTTGTTTTCTTGGCAATAATAGAATAACATTAATTCTCTGCTTTTTTTAAACCCCAACGTGAAAAGAGGAAAGTTTTAACTTTCGTGTCTGCTTGTGGCATCGTAACTCCTAAACAAACGGATGAAAGTTGTCTACTTCTTAGATTTTTTTTATTTTTGGAGTTAATAATAAAAAATATTTTATTTTTTACACAATAATAAATTAATAATAAGAATATTATAATATTCCTTAATAATTTGCAAAACCATTTGTTTTAACCAACCATCAATTCCATTATATGATATTTTTTAATTTAGTTTAGTTATTCCACACTTAGGACAGAAAAATACTTATTTAGAAAACGTATAAAAATTTGAAGGTAGCGGGACTCGAACCCGCGACTCCTGGAAACCGACTAGGAGGAGGAGTCCATCCATTATATGATTTGATTTATCATCTCAGTTTTCATATAAATACATACCCACTCTAAAGAATAATATGTAAGATAACATTTACTGTAACTTATTTTGTAATATTTTCTATTTACATAATAAATGAAACTTTTCGCAATTTACAAACATTTCTAACAAAACTACAGATGTTCAAACATTATTGTATAATTAATTTACTATTCTAATTTCTAACATTAAAATGAAATAAAATACCTAAAATGTTTGTTTTGGTCTTTTTATTATTTACTTATCTACTAACTTAAACCCATATTGTGTGTATTCCCAAATAATTATATATTTTCACTTCTTCGCTCTGGTGTTGAGACAAAGCGCGGCGTTGAGTCTCGCCACTTACATATTAGATTCCCTCTGCCTACCCTGCTGTGTGCGGGATACAGCGTGAAGCTGATCCAAATAAGTAACTACGACATAAGGTCATATTCCTACAAAAGTAGAAAAAAAAATATGTAACCTTTATTTAATTATTCAATTTTGGTTTTCACATTAAATTCCTAGTCTAAAAGTTGTATAAAGGTCAATGCTTATCTAATAATTAACTATATAATATTAAACTAAAAACATTTACGTGTTGATACCGTCGTGGCGAAGTGGCACAAGCGTTGTACTAAAGCGACAGTTGTGGGTTCATTTCCTACATTTCATATTTTTATATCTTCGCTCTAGTAAGGCAATAGCACAGCGTTGAGTTTCTCCACTCAACACACAATGCCTCGAGAATTCGGCAGAAAGTGGGCAACGGAAGTGTGTTAATCGGAACAAAGTGTTTTAACACTAGGTTCCCTCTTCGTACCCTGTTATAAGCGGGACATAGAGTGGAACTGAAAAAAAAGCTTACCCTTCGAACCCATAGCCCACGCAGCAATAGGCGTGACACAAGTCGCCAACTCAGCTGGTCTATTTGGCCCGAAGAAACCATCGTTGCTGTTCTGCGCCCATTCATTCCACTGTCTTTTGTCGTGGTCTTCTGCACACTCATACAAAACCATATGATGTACTGGTGACAGGCTGTTCTTCTCTTGTACCGGCTTCCCGTCTTTTATTGGTCTACTGTCTATTAGTGGTTCGTAACCTATTATATGATGCTTTCCGGGTAGATCGGGAGCTTTGAAGACTTTACACCAGAACAATGTGGCCATCACATGCGGGATTTTTAACTGCAAGAAATATTTTTAATTAAAAAGTTGTGGCCAGAAATTTACTTGTGTTTTATTATTTTGTACAGTGATTTGACCGTCGATCGTGATCATGTCAGAGACGATGAAACAAACAAATGGAAGACAGGTAAAGTTATCTATATTTATTTTAACATTCTACAATTTATTTTAATATGTTTATTATAACGTTATTATAATATTAAAAAAAAACTCTTTTACCTATGAAAAATCCCAGCGTTGAATTCCGCCACTTAACACGCAATGCCTCGAAAATCGAAATCGAAAATTCGGCGAAAAGTAAGGAACGGAGTGTCTTAACACTAAGTTTTCTCTGCCTATATTATATGCAAGATCCGGAAGACGCTATTTTTTTTCTTATACGTATACAAAAACAAAAATGAAGTCACTTACATTATTTATTTTTACATCCCAATGCTTCAGTGGAATAGAGTCAGGTTTGGACAGCGGTTGCAAAAAGCGCAATGGATGTGAACCACTGCTTACATGTCTTGGCAGCTGACCATCTGAACCGTCTGGACCTAGCGCCCAAATGACTTGTGTGGTGTCCTCCTAAGAAAGAATATAGGTAAAGAAATTAGTATTTAATTGTTTTTTAATCAAGACCAAAATATACCTGGACATTATCTAAATACGCTCTCAAGATCAATCTTAGATATAAGAGCCCATACAAAGCTAAAATTTATTTTAAGCTTAGAAAAATCTTTAAGTTATATTTATAATATTTCACAAATTCTCGACACTTGGTGATGCTAAACTCCTTATTTTCTCTTACAAAGACGACTGCAATAAAAAAAAATATAACCACTCCCCCAAATTGGAAATGAACCCACAACCACTATTATTACAATTAAATCAATTCGATTTCAATAATAGAAACGTCTATTCACCCCAATAACGAAGTCCTGTCGATCGCAAGTGTCTAACTGTCGTCGAAACTCCACAGTAGTATGCGTTTCATTTTGGTAACCTGATATCAGTTCGTAGTTCTGCACCTCGTCTGCGACCGCGCGGTCATCGAACGTGAGGCCGTGGCAATCCTGAAAATCAATAATATATTAGTTTCAGTTATTATAGTAGTATATTCAAATGGATTGAAATTGATATTGAAATGGCGTGATAATTTAAATAAATGTTGAAATAACATTTCAAAGTGTTATTTCACACTTAGGAAAGGAAAATATTTATTTAGAAAATATTTAATAAATAGCATTCTCTCTTGCTATGCGATAATTCTTAATCTTTGGGTAGCGGAAATTTGTAAAAATCTCCCTACAGAGATGCTAACAACATAAATAAGTTGTAACAAGCGTATAAAAATTTCGACGTAGCATGATGAGAACGTATGGCTTAGTGGTCAGAGCGCCTGGTCGGTTTCCAGGAGGCGCGGGTTCGAGTCCCACTGAGTTCAAATTTTTATACGTTTTCTAAATAAGTAACATATAAATATTAGGAATGTACTGTCTATAATTATATAAGACAGTAAAAAAATTACAATTTTACGAAAAAAATCATTAAGAATACTGGAAAAATAGTAGAGGGTGTAAAACGCTAGGGATAAAACGTGAAGCTAAGAAAAATTGGAAATATTAGGCAGCTTTTGTTAAATCGGGATCGTTATGAGGTTTTGATATGTATCTACAAAATATTACAGTAATTGTTTTAAATTCATTAGTCTTACCCGAGGCTTATCAAAATTTATTTTATTCCGAAATTTTATTCTATTTTAGGTATATGGGTCTGTTTCCCACTTTCCGCTGAATCCAAAAATTTGCATGTTGAGTGGCGGATCTCAATTCTACACACTTGACTTTTTACCAAAGCGAAAAAAAGAAAATAACAATATTTTTCCCCCCATTTCGAATTGACACCATAACCACAGTCACAGGTTTCTGCCACTGCGCCACGACGGCCTCAAGTAAGTAATTTTATAATGTAAATATTTTCCCAGTCTGGTTGTCCGTCAGACGCCTATTCCAAAAATAACGGGAGATGCTTGAAGATAAGAAATGGAAATAAAAGTGTTTTTATAGCGCGTTACAAATATAACTAAGACGTGGATGTGTACGTATAAAAAGTAACAAAATCATCTATTATCAACGAATAAACTCAGTTTACTTAAAAATTAAGATAGTTTATTTATTTATTTTTTTATCTTATATATATTTCATACTTCTTCGCTCTTTCAAGGCAAAGCGCGACGTTGAGTTCTGCCACTCAACACGCAATGCCTCCAGAATCCGGCAGAAAGTGGGGAACAGAGTGTCTTAACACTCGGTTGCCTGCTGTGTACGGGATACAGTTTGAAGCTGATTATTTAAATTTATTTTTTGTATAAAAAAATTATAAAAACAAATCCTACAATATTTTATTAATACACAAACTAAGATATCTGCCTAATTAAAAATGAAGAAACAAACACTGAAATGGTTAAAATTCGTTTCACACGTTTCATTCATTATTAGTTTTTCTAAAAGATTACAGAAGACAACTTTGTGAGGGTAAATAATCTTTTACAAGGTCATTGGCAACACGTTGAGGTGTTAAAGCAAATATTTCGAGAAATTGTTAAGTCAAGTCCTATAATTGTCGTTTTATTTATCAATTGATTACAGCAGGGTAGGCAGAGCGACTAGTGTTGAGACACTCCGCTTTCCAGTTTCCGTCAAATTTTGGAGGCGTTGCGTGTTGAGTAACAGAGTGCTCACGCCCCGCTTTGCCTTGAGACCAGAACGAAGAAATTAAATTATTATATAGTTCATTTCCTCGGATGGGAACTGAACCCACTACCTGTCGACCACGAAATATATTTATATTTATGTATTTAAACAGTTTGAAGAAAAAAAATACCAACTAATTCATTTAAAACATTACGAAATATCGCATTCGTCATCTCCAACAAAAAGGCGAGGATCAACTTTCCAAAAGGAGTAACTTATCCTAGCTACCTATTAAATCTATCTCATTATTATTTTGCATTCAACTCGTAAATGTTTAAAATTGAACCTTATACCACTGTAACGTAGAGTTTCAATATTTTTTTTTATAGAAACAGCTGATGCAAGGGCTTTGAACGGGGCAGATGCGCTAGCGGTATGCAATAAAGATAATAATAACTTATCCTATAGGGTTTTTTCCTACGGCAGCTGTGGGACAGCACGTGCTGTCCCCACCTGGCCTGGGGGTGTCATTTACCAAATGTCAGTATCCTTACTGTATGTATGTACGTTTGTTACGACAGTCGAAAAAAAAACGAAGCATCAATCATGCGACGAACTTAATTTTTCTTATAAATTCATTAAAAAAATATGTTTTTTTGTATAACATATTGGAGGTGTGGGGAATGTGCGTGAGTAATTAAATTTGGAATGTTGGCATCTAAAGTAATATTAGCCTATATACTTATGATTAAGTATATATTTTTTTTAAAATACATTAATAATAATATCAAAAGTATTATGCCACGTTTCTACCGTATTTTTGTTCACAAATATTAATATTTGTGTTCTATTCTTGTGATCGCAACAGATAATATATATTTTTTTGTAAATAACAAAAACTACTATTTAAAAAATTAAGAAAAACATACAACATAAACAAAAAATAAAAAGTAACTTCTGGAAATGAATACACCACAATAAAACAATCCTGCCTGCCTGTTTGTTCCTCTATAGCAGTGGTTCCCAAACAGTGGTCCGTGGACCACCAGTGGTCCGCAGAAGCCTAAATATGGTCCGCGATTGATTTTAATTTTATGATGGAGATGGTGAGACGAAGTTTCTGTTTAATAGTCACAGTAAATTTTTGTTATACCTACATGCATAGTGGTCCCTGCTACCAAGAATGATATAAAAGTGGTCCTTGATCAAGAAAAGGTTGGGAACCCCTGCTCTATAGGAAGTGCGCGAACACGAAAACGGGTCTGGTGGGTTGAAATCACAACAATTAAGCTCAGGATGTAATATAAAGAGGTTTGATTGAGCCGTGGGAACCAAGTTCTGCGTGGAATCGTTGAACATGCAAAAGCCTGTTTGTGACGATTGTATAGGGCTGTCGATTGTTGGGTATGTCATTTCTATTTGTTATTTTTATTTGAGCGGAGAGATTTATTAAAAAAAATTACGCATTGACGCTTTATAAGTAAAAAAAATATATAACTGACATTTCGAAAGCAGTTTTCGCTGTTGTGTCAAAAATTGATGATAATTCTAGAAGTTGTATAATTAAGGATGTCGTGACTCATTGGCACAAGCGTTGTGGGTTCATTCTCATTTGCCTTGAGGAAATCAAATATTATTTATTAATATTTTAATTTTTTCGCTCTGGTAATAATACAAAGCACAGCGTTGAGTTCCGCCACTCAAAGCGCTATGCCCCCAAAATCCAACGGCCTCTGCCTACCCTGCTATATACGGGATACAGCGTAAAGCAAACAAAATTTATATAATAAATAGAATAAAATACAAGAAATATTACTATGTGCAACATAACCCATATTAAACAGAAGAAAACTATCAAATAAGCATATTTATGTATTTCACACAGCCATTTTAGCAACCGATTTGACACGTTATTCAGGAATATACCTGTATATACCTGTATTTTTTTAACAGAGAATAATATTTAACAACTTCTAACCTCATTTTAATTCTATAAGGTGCCGTCATAAAGTCTTTTTATTAGAGGACGTGTGATGTTGTTTAAAGGTAAAACGTACATGTTTAATAGCCGTAGTATTTTTACCTATTTTAGTCGTTACCACAGCATCGCTGTTAGAATACTAATGTTTAGATACTTGAAAATTTATTGAAGATAAAGTAAGCAAATGTATGAAAGTCTTTTTTATATATATATATATATAGAAAATTTCATATATATATATATATATATATATATATATATATATATATATATATATATATATATATATATATATATGAAATTTTCTATTATATTTATGTCTTCTTCTTCTTCTTTAAAAAAATTTTTGTCCTTAAATCTTTTAAGCAACGCAACCGATTTTGATGCAGATTCAATAATAAACATAGAAATTTATGATGAATAAATGATTTTAAAATAAATACATCAAAAACGTATCATATTTTAACCAATGTAAATTTAATTCACTACTACACTATAACAATATTAATCTAAATTTAAAATTCAAAATTCAAATGGACATTTAAATATATTTTATTAATGAGGCCCAATGTTTATCAACAACCCTAGCGTGAGGTAGCTATAACGCAATAACACATGTTACATTCCATTAGTTGCAATTTAATTTGAAATTCAATAATGTGTCAGCGTCGATGCAGAGTTCAGATCTCTGACATACAGACAAGTATATATAGATCATATAAATATATAAAATAAAATAAATAAAACAAATCAGCTTCACGCTGTATCGCGCAAACAGCAGGGTAGGCAGAGGGAACCTAGTGTTGAGACACTCCGTTCCCTACTTTCTGCCGAATTCTGAAGGCATTGTTGTGTTGAGTGGCACAACTTAACGCCGCGCTTTGCCTTGACCAAAGCGAAGAAATGGAAATATAAATTTAAGTAAATATTTCATCTGCTTGAGTGGGGATCGAACTCTTAACCTTGGTTGTGAAATAAAGGGCTTACTTACTATTATTATTTATATAACTCGCTTATTTTTTATGGAAAAAATATTTCGAAAACACAAACAAAACAGTAAAAAACATAATTTCAAATTTCAAACACGCAAATAGACGTGAAAAGAACTACTTTAATGTAGAACTACTTTATTTTTTTTCACATATCTATATTAAAAACTAAAACAAGAATTTTATAAGTACAGGTGAATATATTATGTATTCTTAATGAGACTAGCACTAGGCCATCCGGTTATTAGTCACGCATATATCTTAGTGGCGCCGGACGCCATATTGTTATAAAATATGGTTTTATAGTTTAAATTTGATTATGTGATTAACATTATTATTAATATGTTAAAATATTAGGAATTGGCGTCTTTTTTTATATATTCGCAAGTTGTTTTGCAAGTGGAGATATTATTTTAGTGTTACTTTATATTTGTCGATTTTGTAGAACAAAATGGATAGGAAAATTATAGGTGAAAGTGAAATAACTATGCAAATAAATTATATTAGGTATAAGACAATTTTTGTATAAATTTTTAATTGAAATACCTTGAGTATTTCAATTAAAGCCATCAAAGTACAATGAAACAGCTTCCGACCGTCGTTCTTAAACGTAATGGTTTTAGGTTCGATTTACATTCATGATATTTTTATTTTATCGCTTTGCCAAGACAAAGCGCGCGTGTTGAGTTCCTCCTTAATCAACACGTAATGTTACAAATTCGGGCGAAATGTGGAGAACGGAGAGCCTTGGCACTAAATTCCCTCTCACATACTATGAAAAATAAAGCGAGAAGATATAATTGAAAAAAAAAGAAGAAAAATAATAAAAAAAAAACTTTCCAAAAAAATTTAAATAAATCGAAACTAAGCAATCTAATTTTCAAATAACAAAAAAAATCTAAGGTTAGCCAAAATATCCTTTGAAGCTTACATCTAACATTTCAGAGATTACGGCAAAACACTCACGGGATTCGCAATTACCATAGCCGATTCCGTAAAATCACGATCATTCTGTCTCTATATGCGGTGGACCGTACAACGTATTTGGCCGAAATGCCAGAAATTAATGCCTGGATACACTTGTCCTTTCTAATGCTGGTGAGCACTAGGTAGCTATAATATGCTATAGTAGCTTTAAATAGCTATTAATTAATGAATGATTAGTAGCGAAGCTGATGTTATGTAGATATTTGTATCATATTTTGCTAAATGTTCAGAATTATGGTAGAATCAAAGTAACTTAGAACATGCAATTAGAGGAAAGTGGGGAATTAAATCTCCTGAGTCTTAATGGCAACGGAATGACATTAGGTTCCCAGGTTCCCGTTGCCTACTCTGATATGTCCCGCACATAATAAATAGCACAGCGTGAAAATAGAAAAAAAAAACATTAATTCCAATTAGTACCTAAAGGCTAAGAACAGGTGTTGGGTTCGAAATGTTTATATCATACCTACATACATACATGTTACTACATAAATGAGAATTTGTTTGAATCATAGCAAAATTGTTATTTACACTTAAAGTGATTCACGTGTTAATAGTCCAAGAGACAATTTAATAATGTATGTATGTACCTGTATACGTTTTCTTTGTGTTTCTTGGTAATATGACTTTTATTAGACAACATATTTATAAATATTTAACGATCAACAATATCATAACTTTATTTTTTTAGCATTTATATGAATGTTTTTACAATTGGCTCTCGGCCTAACCGGCGACCTGTGAGTAACATGGATTGCGTATCCGGTTGGATTTTCCGGAACGTAACGCCAGACTGAGTTTTCATATTGTTACAAAAATTAAGGGAAATGTATGATATTTTAAAAAATAAAATAAATAAATTAGCTTCACGCTGTATCCCGCACACAGCAGGGTAGACAGAGGGAACCTAGTGTTAAGACACTTCGTTCCCCACTTTCTATCGAATTCTGGAGGCATTGCGTGTTGAGTGGCAGAACTCAACGCCGCGCTTAACCTCGACACCAGAGCGAAGAAATGGAAACTTAAATTTAAGTAAATATTTCATCTGCTCGAGTAGGGATCGAACCAACAACCAGTCGGTTTTACAGTCACACTTCGTGCCGCTGCGCCACGACCGCCCTCAATAACTTAATTTAGTATACTTTTCGTTCTTTTTATCTTAAATTAATATTATTATTATGGATTACGAATTTATGAAGCTCAAAACTGTGGAATAGCAAAACTGCGTCAGATGAACCTAGTAAGTAATAAAAAACTATATCGAGTCGTATATAATTGACACATACTGAAATTCTGCTTGGTTTTATTGTTTGGGAAAAATATGTATAAATTTTATTATAAAAGTAATTACTTCTTCACGCTGTATCCCGCACACAGCAGAGTAGGCAGAGGGAACCTAGTGTTAAGACTAGGGGTCGCAATCCGGGATCCCGGGATTCAAAAATCCCGGGATATCGGACAAAGTATAGGTCTTTAAAATCCCGGTTTTAATTTTACAAGAAACCGGGATTTTCGATATTTTCGGATTTTAGAAAGTTACAAGTTAGTTCTTCGTATTAAAACATGCCTGCTATTAAATTCAGGCTTATTTAAGATATACAATGGTACATAACATACATCGGCAAAAGTAAGCGATGAGTTTTCCTCAAAACCCGGCATTTTACGACATTAACCGAGTTTGACCGACCCGACTAACGAACGTACGAATACCGTATTTTCTCATTGGGTGTCGTTGTTGCGCGTTTTTGTTGCACGTCGTTGTTCCACGCTATTCTTGCCCGTCGATGTTCCAGGTGTCATTATTGTTTTTCGTTAATATTGATTAATATGATATATATGTTATAACTAAGTTCACGCTTTATCCCTAGCGGGGTAGTCAGAACGAAGCGCCAAACGCTACGGTCTCTACATACCTCTTTCGCCTCGTCCATTGTCATGAATCTCTTTATACATGCCCTCCGGGAGGTCCTCATGCTTTTTACGTGACCTTCCTCCAGTATCTTTGATACTGTTTTCGAAGGTCAACCGAGATCTCCTCCTACCTCTCTTACTACTACTTTTCCATCATAAATCTATTTTGCCATTCTTTCATCACTCATTCGTTCGACGTGCCCAAACCAGCTGAGCATGTTCTTCTTTATTCTCACCGTGACATCCTCGCTAGTACCTGCCATTCTGTGTACCTCTTCATTGCGGATTCGATCCGCTAAGCTGACTCCGAATATCCTACGAAGAGATTGCATCTCCACGGCATTCATCTTTCTTTAATTCTTCTTCTGTAATACCCACGCCTCGCTGCCGTATAACAGAGTCGGTCGGCATTGTGTACGGCCAAAAGCGCAGTTGTACTGACGTTTCACCATCTCATCAATGCAACAAAGGCTCCGTTAACCTTGTTACCGGCAGCAATACGCCTTTTCACATCCATCTCGCATCTTTCATCTCTACTGAACATACTTCCCAAGTATACCACTTCATTCACTTGTTCTAATATCTTTCCATTTACACTGATCTTGCATTCCGTCATTTCTTCATCTCTTTCAAAAATAAGAACCCTTGTCTTATTCACATTGAGGCTTAGATCATTATATTCACAACTTCTTTCAGAATGGTGACCAATGCCTGCAACTCGCATTTTGATGTTGCAATAAGCACTGCATCATCTGCGTACAGCAGACAATTCACATTCAGGTCACCTACTTTCACTCCCATTTCACTTTGTTTCACTCCTTGGAGACAACTATCCAAATACAAATTGAACAACCAAGCTGACATGGCGCAACCTCGTTTAACACCCGATCGGATGTCAAACCAGGGCGACATGCCAGCTCCTACTCGCACGCAGGCTGGGTGATCTCTGTAAAGAGACTTTACAGCCTTCAACAAAAGACCGCTCACATTGTACCGGAGTAGTATCTCCCATAATTTCGCTCTTATAACTCTGTCAAACGCCTTTTCCAAGTCCACAAAAGCACAGAAAACTTTTTGGTTAACGGCCAAAAATTTTTCCGTGATCATACAGAGGGAAAAGATATGATCCATACACCCTCTTCCAGGTCTAAAACCTCCTTGGGCCTCCCAAAACAGCCTTTCAGATCTCTCTTGCATTCTTCTCGCTGAAACTTTAGTATAAACTTTACTATCTAAGCTAATCTGATAGCCCTATGGTTTGCGCAGTCTATCTGTGAACCTTTGCCTTTATACAAAGGCCTCGTCTCATCGTCTGGGACCTCCCCTGATTTCCAGCATAAATTGCACAAAAACCAGAACAAGTCCAAGACGCGTGGCCCACCATCTCTTCTTTGTTCATCTCGGCAGTAACTCCATCTGCTCCCGCTGACTTACCCCATTTCAGACTTCGGATTGCACTCTCAACTTCTTTTACACTGATTCCGCCATCAGCTACATCAAGACTCAGCGTTTCACTGTTACTTGAGACTGAGGCGTTATCACATTCAAACATCTCCTTGTGAAATTCCACCCATCGCTGCAAAAACGCTGCAAAATATATGTTGTTGAATAATAAGCCTATAAGATATTTTTCGTAGCAAATTATTATATATTTTTTATAGTATATTTGATAAATATTATTACTAAAGTGATTTATTATTAAACTGTTTATTATAATTAAAAATTGTTTTATTGAGTAAATATAGTTTAATTTATTACTTCCCTAAAAATACCCCCCTAACTTAACACTAAAAATAAGAAGAGGCTTGAAAAATTACTAATTTTGGTACAAAAAAACTAAAATATCGAAAATATCGAAAAAACCGGGATCCCGGGATTTTTCTGAAGTCGATATCGAAAATCCCGGTTTTGCTTGAATGGTCCGATATTGCGACCCCTAGTTAAGACGCTCCATTCCCCACTTTCTACCGAATTCTAGAGGCATTGCGTGTTGAGTGGCAGAACTCAACGCCGCGCTTTGCCTCGAGACCAGAGCGAAGAAATGGAAACATAAATTTAAGTAAATATTTCATCTCTTTATTCATATTTATTTATAATAGAGATTATAATCTTGTGGCAGTTCGATAGTCTAATGTAAATGCAATAACTATATCTAAAGTAAGCATTAAGTGGAAGACGGAGTATTTTAGTTTCACTACGTTTACCTGTGTTGCCTGTTGAGACATTGAATTATGTCAAACAACACTGAATGTCTCAAAAATTCAACACAAAGCGGAGAACGGAGTGTCTTAACACTATTTCCCTTTGCACTTTCCCTTACTATACGGGAAAAAGCGGCGAGATTGCATCAATATAAAAAAAATACAACTTTTGCCTATTTCAGAGCCAAATAAATCCGTGTGAATCGTCCAAAAGATATTAAAACCTTACATAGATTATACAACAAAAGGCTGTGATATGGATCAACAATACAAATAGATAACAATACGCACATATAAGGAGGTATCTGAAAGCACGTCAGGTAAATGATTGACTATGAAACAGGCCGACATTGCGCAACCTCTATTGTGCAATATATTCCAAGTTCAGGCGGAAGCATTAAAATTCCTTCTACGTACGTACAAAAGAAATAAGTTTTGAGAATCGCATGTTGGTACGCCGCATGTGAATCTTGAACACAATAAGCGTGAAATGTCAACGTCAAATGTTAGATGATAGCGTTCGATAGATATGTTTCATTGAGAATACCGAGAATGCCTTAAATAATTTTTTTTTAGTGTCACGCTGTATCCCACACAGAGAATTAGTATTAAGGCTCGGTTTCCACTTTCCGACGAATTCTGGAGGCATTGCGTGTTGAGTGGCAGAACTCCACGCCGCGCTTGTCCTCGACACCAGGGTGAAGAAATGGAAATATAAATCTATCTATATATATAAAAGGACTTGTGCTGACTGACTGAGGTAAGACGCACGCAGAGCCGTAACCGCTGATGGTAGAAACGTGAAATTTGGGCAGATGTTTATTTTCATATTCTGGACATCCACTAAGAAGGGAATTTGAAAAATTTTAACCCTAAAGGGATGAAATAGGGGTTGAAAGTTTGTATGGATTTTTTTTTTAATCTGTACCGATTTTTATAAAATTTTAAATTCAGACTCTTAAAAATATTTCATTGAATACGTGTTTCATGGTTTTTAAGAATTTACCCCCTAAGGGCTCAAATAAGGGATTGAAAGTTTATATGGAAAAATCTTTAAATTGCCACCGATTTTTATAAAAATTTAAATTCAGGCTGTTAAAAATATTTTATTGAACACGTGTTTCGTGGTTTTTTTTAGAATTCACTCCTAATAAGCGGGCGAAGCCGCGCGCGCCCTCTAGTAATATATATAAATAAAACCTTACTTAATTTTTTTATAGTGTCTCGCTGTATCCCGCACAGGGAATCTAGTATTAAGGCACTTTGTTTCCACTTTCCGACGAATTTTGGAGGCCTTGTGTGTGCAGTTGCGAAACTAAACGCAGAACGAAGAAAATATTAAGCATTTTCTTGGATGTGAATTGAACCCACTACCTATTTGCACAGTCGCTTACATTGCGCTACGACTGATAGCCTCAATGATCAAATGTGGATTAATAAACAAAATAAGATAAACCCGAGTCTCACAAATTGGAACGAACGCCGATTTCTTAATATGTTAATGCATTTCAACATAACAGTTTTATAAATAATCAAATTGGTTTGGAAATTTTCTATATTTAACAAGCGCATGTTTTAAATTTGAAAAGTTACTTAAATTAGTATCATAAAAAAGCAGCTAGGTAAGTATTTGGCTTTAAATTTTCGTAGAGTAGTGGAACTCAGCACTATAGCTAAGGTTAACTATAGGTGAACTATAGGTTTGAGATTTAATGGTGAAGATACTCAGTTCACATTAAGACACTTTCGTCCCCAATTTACAAACGAAGTCTGGATGGAGGATGTAGATACATGTGTGGTACAGTCGAGAATCGTTTAAAAATATAGGCAGAGGTAACGTAGTGTTAAAACACTCCGGTCTCAACTTTCCTTCCGACTCTCAAAGCACTGCATGTCCAGTAGCGAAATTCAACTCCGATTTTTGTCAGGGGAAATAAAAAAACAGTCATATAGGTACAGCTAATCGTAAAACATAGTCCCGAGAGGGAATCAAACCCTCAAACATCGCGATAACAGTAGAAGCTATCCCACTGCGCCATAAATGCCTTAAATATATTATTTCAGTATTTTCAGTAGAATCTTGAATCAAATTTTAATTTCTTATTGCCCAAAGACATCTTGTCTTTGGGCAATAAGAAATTAAAATTTCAATAAGAAATTAAATTAATTAAAAGTTTTTCTTTTAACAACAAAAGTTATTCTCAGAAAAAAAAATGTATGTTACCGCAAGCCAAATAACAAGATAATTACTATACACAAGATATTATGTAGCTTCTATTATATAATGAATATGTTAAATCAGCTTCACGCTGATTTCCCGCACACAGCAGGGTAGGCAGAGGGAACCTAGTGTTAAGACATTCCGTTCCCCGCTTTCCGGCGAATTCTGGAGGCATTGCGTGTTGAGTGGCAGAACTCAACGCCGCGCTTAACCTCGACACCAGAGCGAAGAAATGGAAATATAAATTTAAGTAAATATTTCATCTCCTCGAGTGGGGATCGAACCCACAACCAGTCGGTTTTACAGTCACACCTCATGCCGCTGCGCCACGACTGGCCTCATATGGATCTGGAATATGTTAATGAAATTTTAAATTAAATTGTATTTTTATTGTAGATGCCGATGATAAAATCTATTTTATATTCCACCATTTTTACGGTATCGTTAAGAAACCTACTTAATGTTTTTTTTTTATCAAACATGTTTAAAAGCTCTGTCGAAATGTGAAGCTTTAACATTTTTTACAATCACGTTTAATGACCTGTGAAATTCTCATGGTCTTTATATTTACAAAAAAGATGAATTAATTTTAGTGTAATGTGTATACATATACATTTTTAATCAAAATTAACTATTTTGTTATATTTTTTTATCAGCTTCACACTGTATCCCGCACACAGCAGGGCACAGAGAACCTAGTGGTAAGACACTCCCCACTTTCCACCGAGTTCTGGAGGGATTGCGTGTTGTTGGAGAAACTCAGCGCCGCGCTATCCCTCGACACCAGAGCAAAAAAAATAAATAAATATAGATAAATATTTCATTTCCTCGAGTGGGGATCGAACCCACAACCAGTCGATTTTACAGTCACACTTTGTGCCCCTACGCCATGACTGGCCTTTTTACTATTTTATGCTAGACTATAACCCTAGCAATACTAAAATCATGAAAATGTTTTTATTTTTCATTGCAATTATTGTTATTAATTTATTAAAAATAGCTAAATCTATTTTTGTAATATTCAGTGCAGGAACAGATATATAATCAACATTAATATATAGAAAATAATAAAAGTAATATAGGAGATGACTGTAAAAGCGACAGCCTGTGTGTTCGATTTTTAATCGACGATATGAAAATATTTAATATTTTCATTTTCTTGTTCTGGTAACGAGAAAAAGCGCGGCGTTGAGGTTAAGTTTTGCATCTGAAAATGCAATGCTAGAATTCGGCTGACCGAAAATCTTTAAATGTCATTAACAGTTGTGAGTAAATGTTGTTTTAAAATAAGTTAGCATCGTTATATTTTATGATACTATTTTATCAGTATATATGACAAAATAAATACCTACAATATACATCTGCAATAAAATAAAACTCCACATCAAAAGCTGCAGCGTATATTTGGGAAACGTATTTACACAATAAAAAAAGGGTAGGAGTGTTCAAATGAAGTTTTCTACGATATCTACTCGTGTGTATATTTATACGTATAGGTAGTTTAAAATTTTCTAAATGAAACGAAGTTTATCGATATAGAGAGTATAAACTTAAACATAGATTTATTTAATAATAATATTCCTATCACTACCAGAATATTTAAACCCACAACCTGCGAAGACTAAAATTGTTTACAATAATTTACAATTGGACTATAACAATGTCAGATTTACATATACTATGTTTTTAGGGATTTTATTTAAAAATAGACGTCTAGTTGAGGCCAGTCGTGGCGCACCGGCACAAGTGTGACTGTAAAACCGACTGGTTGTGGGTTCGATCCCCACGCGAGGAGATGAAATATTGACTTAAATTTATATTTCCACTTCTTCGCTCTGGTGTCCAGGCAAAAGCTCGTCGTTGAGTTCTGCCACTCACGCAATGCTTCCAGAACTCAGCAGAAAGTGGGGAACGGAGTGTCTTAACACTAGGTTCCCTCTGGCTACCCTGCTGTGTGCGGGAAGCGTGAAGCTGACTTAATTTAATTTTGATTTTATATACCTAGTGTATTGACCATATATGTTAATAGCTAAAACCAATTTGTTAATTTAATTAAATAGACATCTGCTTTTGCCATAATATGTATTTAGGCCGTAATTATAATCATATTACGAAACTTAAGCATCCATTTTATTTGCCTTTTTAGTTATATTCAATCAAATAATATAATTTTAGAACAGCATCTAATAAATATGGTAATTTAAACATTATGCTAATAGTATAGAGTATAAATTCAAACGTGGGAAAATTTGTTTTGACATTAATTCTACTTGTGTTTCTATATATATACATCAGGTGCAGGTGTCTGTCCGTCTGTTACGCACCTTGCATTATGTATTACAGAGACCTTGTATTGAATTATACCACTTTGAATGTATTAAACGGATACTGTTAATATTGAAATTACTGTACGAGTATATCCGTTTGTGACTAGACCATATTGTTTAAAAATAAGCTAAAATCAGCTTCACGGTGTATCCCGTACACAGTAGGGTAAGCAGAGGGAACCTAGTGTTAAGACATACCGTTCCCCAATTTCCGCTGAATTTTTCGAGACATTGAGTGTCGAGTGGCGGAATTCAACGCCGGACTTTACCTTGGTTTCAAAATGAATTAACGGAAATATTAATAAATAATAATTAATTTCTTAGTGTAGGGATCGAACCCACAACCGTCATGTTACAGCCACACTCTTATGCTCTTGCGCCACTATGGCCATATTGATTGCTTTTTAATATTATATAATAATGAGCAGCTTTCTACATATTTGTAGTTTTATATTTCTAAGATTGAATAAATCATTGTCGAGGTGTAATTAAAACTGATTAAAGATCAGACTCCGCAATCTTAGTTTAGATTAGATTATTAGATTAGATCTCGTTTATTGTGCACTAGTAGTGCTTCGTGTAAACTTCTAGTAGAAAAAAAAAACTACTTTTAACTAAATAGTACAGCAACCTGTCAAAATATCGTTGTACGATTTCTTAAGGAAAGTCATCAACAACTCAGAAAGATCATCAGAATTAAACAGAAGATCTTCTTACATTGATAGATAAATATCTACATAGATATAGATTACACATGAAGTCAACAACAGCGTATTTTTTTCCACTTTAGCTAGTGTAAAGACGCTCCATCGCCCACTTTTTGCCGAATTCTGGATGCATTGCGTGTTGAATGGCGAAACTAAACGCCACGCTTTGCCTTGACACGAGGGCGAAGAAATTAAAATATTGAATATTTAATATCCTGGAGGGAAAAGCGTGATAATATATAATTACTGTAAAGTATGCTTTACAATTTATCACTAAACACTGATTTCACAAACAACGCCTTTGAATTATATACAAAGAAATAACTAATAATAATAATATATTTTTATACAATGAAAATTAAATTGCATAATAAAAGTTAAGCAAAAGCAACACTAAAATCCAGTAAAATGGTGAAATTACAAGTCATTATACGTTTTCTGCGAATACTTAATTGCATTTAGTATAAAAATTTCACATTAACGCCAGCTAGGAAATGTTACTTCTATTTCATAAATAAACTCTCCGGGAGCTGAAAGGACAATTTAATTTCATTATACAACTGTATTCATACTGTGTTTCAAAATATATTTAGATTTACTAGTGTTACTATATTTTTTTATTTTTCAGCTTCACACTCTTAAGACACTCCGCTTTCCACTTTTCAACGAATTCTGGTGGCATTGTTTTGGGTGGCGAAACTCAACGCCGCGCTTAAAATATTAAATATTTCATTTCCTCGAGTGGGAATCGAACCAACAAACTGTCGCGTTTACAATCACACGCTTGTAATCCTGCGCCACTACTGGTATTATTGTATATTTTTGAAACTGAAAAATGTATAAATGTAATTTTTATTACTGTATCTCATAGGAATACATGGGTTCAGAAGAACTCAGGCCTTTGGCTCGCGTGCGGACATAAGTCTAACACGCAGAAGCGCTCTATGAGATTGTGTATTTGATATGACGTATTCTTGAAAAACCATGTAGGAATAGTCCATAGTGGTCTTTTGTTAACACGTACTTTAGGAAACAGAAACAAAGAAAATAAGGGTATATAGAACAAGATGGACTGATCTGGGATGTTTTAAAGGAAATAACTGACGCTCACCTTTTCAAGAAAGACATTGAAAAATTGGCGAACGGTGACTCGCTCCGCAATAGATGGGCCCCCACTAATCGGCGTAATGCCTTGGGAGCAACACCTTTATGCCAGCTAAGGGTGTCGAGAGGTGTGCACCGGTTTCACCATCACGAGGAACTCGTGAGCGGGTTTCCCCGCTATTACGCAGGTTGAGCACTTCCACCCTTTCGAGCATACAGCTCTTGCGCTCCACTCTGGACGGCCAATAAAGGCAAGCCAGAGGCGAGGGATAGATTTAATTTCCCTCTGGATGTCTCAGGTCCGTGGGGTCGCCACTCCCCAACAGCTCGCCACAAGCTGCCCTGCGGTAGTATTAGTATGATGAGTCTTATTCTATTGTAGTTAGTAGCATTCAGATCTTGTATAGAGATTAGAGACACAAGTCACCAACAAAACTTTATTTTAATTTCTTGCGAAGTGACGCATCTGCCGGCAATTATCTCTCAGTCAGCCAACTTAATTACGTCCTTTAAGACTATTACCGGTTAATACGTAAGAACTATGGAACATATGGATAACTAATTCAACATTATGGATCGGAGTTTGGATGAGCTTAACGCTGGGTTATGGTAAGGAACGCCCGCCAATTCTTGAGGTATGAATTAAACGATTGGCGGACGGTGACTCGCCTTACACTAGATGGGCCCCCACAAAGCGGCGTGATGCCTTGGGCGCAACATCGTCGTGGTCGGCTAAGGGTGTAGAGAGGTGTGCACCGGTTTCACCATCACGAGGAGCTCGTGAGCGGGTTTCCCCGCTATTACGTAGGTTGAGCACTTCCACCCTTTCGAGCATACAGCTCTTGCGCTCCACTCTGGACGGCCAATAAAGGCAAGCCAGAGGCGAGGGATAAATTTAATTTCCCCTCTGGAGGTCTCAGGTCCGTGGGGTCGCCACTCCCCAACAGCTCGCCACAAGCTGCCCTGCGGGCTTTCTTATATTATGACACGTTAAAAATAACTTTATGGTTAAATAGCTGTCATAATTTAGAATATATACTTCGACTACTTTTCGAGATATAAAGCAAAAATGCTTTATAAAACTTATAAATGTAAATTAAATTTACACGCTGAAGGAAAAATCCAAATGACAATTTAGAAGGGACTTATTAAACGTGTTTGATATATTGTCAATTGTTTTAAGTAAAATTACAGATAAAACTTGGATGATAAAAATATATTTTTTAATTTAGAATATTTTTATTTTTTTATTATAGCAAGGCTTGTTAAATTTAATTTTAAATTGATTCAATAAAACCTTTAATATACAAATAGTGTGAGCAGAAACGGAAACAGATAATCTTTTAGCAATTACGTGCAGATCCTTGATACGTTCGAGTTCTCAGTTTTAACTATATATTTATAAATATTTAGAAGCAGGTTATCCTGCTTATGTACATACATGAAAAAAAAATTGTGAGGCCAGTCGCGGCGCAGCGGCACGAAGTGTGGTAGTGGGTTCGATCCCCACTCGAGGAGATGAAATAATTACTTAAATTTATATTTCCATTTCTTCGCTCTGGTGTCGAGGATAAGCGCGGCGTTGAGTTCTGCCACTCAAGACACAATGCCTCCTGAATTCGGAGAAAGTGAGGAACGGAGTATCTTAACACTAGGTTCCCTCTGCCTACCCTGCTGTATGCGGGATACAGTGTGAAGCTGTACATACATATAATAGATAAAATAAAGTTTTTTTTTGAGGCAGCTGTGGCGCTGCTGCACAAGAATGTGCAATCACAGGTTATTCTTAGGTTCCCAAGTTCCTTTGCCTACTCTGCCATGTATGGGATACAGCAGGAAGCTAAGAAAATATTATTAATTAATTTTGTAAGACATCTATGTAAGTTAATTTATAGCTGGTATCGATCAAATATATATAACAAGTGAGTTTCAACTCACAAATATTATCGTACGATCAAGATTTTCCAAAGTATATTTATAAACGTCATATGATAACTATCGACGTTCAGTTCTTAAAGAATTTAAATGATGTCTTTGAACATACCTACACGTAAGTTTTTAAAATTTTGTAATAAATATTATGGCTATATTAATTTTTAACAGTATTTTAAAATAAGCCTAGAAAAAATTGATGTTAGTCGTGGGACGGGTGCAAAGTGTGACAGTTAACGCGACAAGTTGTGAGTTCGATCCCCATTCGAGGAAATTAAAAGTTTATAATTTTAAGTTCCACCACTCAACACGCAGTGCCTCCAATTCAATGGAAATGGGGAACGGAAGTGTCTTAATGGGAACGGAGTATCTTAACACTAGGTTCATCCCAGGCTAGGTCTCTGTTGAGGCAAAAGCACTCAACACGGAATGCCACCCACCAGAATTCGGTGAAAAATGGGGAACAAACTGTCCCAGGTTCCCTCTGTCTACTCTGCTGTCTGTGGGATACTAAAAAATGGAGAAAAAATATATTTAGTCATAATCTTTCCGTCCGTCTCCCCATCCACATACGTAACAAATCTTACATACACAACAAAAGCGGCACACACGTGAAACGATCCAATTCAAACACTCAACCAGTATTGTATTACACGACAATGACAATTTCTTGTGGGAACCTATCACACGAAAGGGTCCGATTAGATCTATTTATAAGGAAGCACGTATATTATTTATTCTAACGGCGTTCCGTCCGTAAGTGTTAGTCTGTCTGTGTTCATTTAAAATGCTGTTTCGTTTCGAATGTAAAGTAAGACCAAAAACGACGTGACGTTTAATGAAATTGTCAGACATGACGGGATTTGAGCGTAGCGTGCTTGATATTGGGAGTGACCGCGTACAAGGGTAATTGGTGATTTAATAAAATCTTTTATTGTTATACATATGTGTTGATATACCTATTAAACATTTTCACTAAAATAAGCAAATTATATTTAATATATATTTTTTTGCATCACGCTCTATCACGTACATAGCAGAGTAAGCAGAGGGTTTCTAGTGTCTCTCATTTATCAATCACTGACAGAGCTCAACACCGCGCTTCGCCTCGTCACCAGAGCGAAGTAATGAAAATATTAAAAATTTCATTTCCTCGAGTGGTATTCGAACTCACAACCTATTGCGTTTACAGTCACACTTTGTGCCTCTGCGCCACGATTGGCCTCGCTATATTATTATTATTATTTTAACATCTATGGATAATTCCATATTACATGGGCGGCTATCAATTTCCGCTAGACAGAGCGTCTACTACTACATGATAAGAAAACTGATAAGCCCACGAATAGACAAAGAACAGATATTCTTGTTCTCTACACAAAAGTGTGTGACCTTGTGCCGGGTCACGGGATCGATCCCCATCTGGTGAAAATATGTTTTGACATTTATTCAAATTATAGTTATAATTGAGAGAAATTCAAAAATTGCGAAAAAATTGTATTTGTATGGATATTTGAAAGTAATAAATAAAAAGAATGTTTTCATAAAAATCTTAATCAAATAACAGCTTTTAAGAAATATTTTAAGTTTTTTGGATTTGAGTTCCGCTTAATCCGCTCCGTTAATTTTTTTTAATAAATTTTCTAATCAGTTGTGGCGCACAAAGTGTGCTGCAAAATCGAATGGTTGTGGGTTCGATCACCACGTCAGAAAATGAAATATTTATATAAATGTATATATAAATTTCTTCGCTCTGTTTTCAAGGCAAAGTGCGGCGTTGAGTTCCTTCACTCAGCACAGAATGCCTCCAAAATTCGGCGGAAAGTGGAGAACGGAGTGTATTATTTTAAAAATCTTCGTTGTAAATATAACTAGTAGTTAGTCGACTAAATATGACTTTGACAAAAATAAAATTCCTTCTCTATCTATATTCTAAATACGTAACAAGAACTTTCTATCTCGAACCGAGTTTGAAAAATGATTAAAAGCTTTTATAATTCGCTTAATGTCGTCAGTCTGATTCCTTTTACATTTAATTTTTAAATGAAAAAGCAAATTTCTATGAATTAAAAATAAATTGAGTTTAAAATTTGAAACGTTTCAATGAATATTTTTAAATAACATAAAGGTATAGGTAAAAAAATATATTTTTTCATTTTATTATATCGACGTGAAAAATATTTTAATTAATCTTTGGAGAAATAATAATACTTAGTTAACGTTGACTGTATGAAGTATTTCAATTAAAATACTGTCATTTCCTCGCAGTTTTGACGCAAAGCGCGGCGTTGAGTTTGAGTGAGATTGAGAAAGAGATTGACGTCGAACGGGAGCAGAGATTAGAGTATTTTGATACTAGCTTGTTTCTCTTGCTTTACAAGAACGGGAAGATGAAAATAATTAATTACCTCGAATGGGGATCGAAGCTACAACAGTCACGTTTGCTGTAAGAGTCAGACAGCCTTAAATATTGTATTCTATGTAGCCAGTCATGGCGCAGGGGCTCCAAAGTGTGAATTTGCACTAACACTTTACCACTCGAGAAAATGAAACAGTTAATATTTCCTCGCAATACTCAGCAACAGAGCAATGTATTATTTAGCATTTTTCCCCTCTGGCGCGGCGTTGAGTTGCGCCATTCAATACGCAATGCCTCCAGAAATCAGCGCAAAATGGGGAACATAATGTCTTAACACTTAAGATTACCTATGCCTATCCTGCTGTGTGCGGGATACAGCGTAAATACACTAGATACTTAATTCAAAATTCTTCATTTCTAATTGAAAATCTTGGCACATTAAGTTATTCAGATCGTCTAGTCCAATAACGAATTCGTTAGAATAACTTAGAACTAATACATATGTATAAACATACATACAAATATATATATATTTATAGATATATAGTTGAGAAAACATCGAGTGACTCATTTTTACGTGACCGTACTACGTGTAGGGGCACTGGTAACGTAGCATCGCGAACAAAACTGATAGCATCGGGAATTTCCGAAGCAATATAGGTAAGTATCACGTTGAATTTTAATTAGATCGATATAAAGTAAGTTAGGATTTTTTTTCAACTGGTCAATTTTACAGTGATTTTAAGAGATTTTTGTATATTTATTTTTCTTTAGAAATTATTTTATTATTATGATAATGACATTGGCATCCTTAAAAAATAATTCGAATGCCTACTAAATAGCAGACGTTCCTATAAATTCCTTTGATATAATGAATAAAAAAGGCTTCTTATGTTAACTAAATGACACTGAGGCCAGTCGTGGCGCAAAGTGAGACTGTAGGCGCGAAATATTGTGGGTTCAATTCCCACTTGAGGAAAATATTTAACATTTTAATTTCTTCACTCTGGTGCACAGGTAAAGTTTGAGTAAGTAGCTGAGTTCCGCCACTGAACACACAATGCCTCTAGAATTCGGCGGAAAGTGGGAAGCGGAGTTAACACTAATACGGAGTTACATGCGGGATACAGCGTGAAAATGAAAAAAAAAACACTACTAAATATATCACAATTACAAACAATACGTAATTTATATTTTAAAAAAAGAATACCCGTTCATTAGAAGCATTCAATACGACGTGACTTAAGGTTGGTTATAACTTATAACTGATTTTTATAGCTTTACAACAATCCCGAAAGGACAATTGACCACTGTTAGCGCTTCCATTCTTACGAACTGATTTACGATCAATTTTTTTATTACATACATAATTCGAAAAAAAATCTATTTTATGGATATGTTGTAATTTTTATTAATGCCTATAGTTATATAAATAACATGATTTTTAAAGATTTTGTGTCAAATATTTTGTTGTTTAATTCTTTTGTTCATATAAGCTTTTTGTTTACTTAAGTATAGGAGTGAATCTAGCATTTGTGAGCGTTTCAATAAAATACAACAAAAATATTAGTTTAACATTTACTGTAGAGAGAGTCGTGGCGCAGAGGCACAAAGTGTATGACGCGACGTTGTGGCTTCGATTCCCACTCGGGGTAATGAATTATAATTTATCAATATTTTTATATCTTCGCTCTGGTGTCGAGGCAAAACGCGGCATTGAGTGCCACCGCTCAACTAGCAATATCTCCAGAATACGGCGGAAAATGGACAACAGAATAACAACACTAAGTTGCCTCTGTCTACCCCGCTATTTGCGGGATACAGCGTGAAGGTGACCCTTTAATGTATTAAATATATATCTTTATACATATGATGAAGTCACGCGTCAAGACAGTTCGTGACTAAAATGTAAATGTACATAATGTCAACACTTTTCTCCCGCACGGTACCTCCCTCATTAACAGGGATGCTACCCTAAGTGGTTAACCATTCGTCATACAAGTCGAGTGTGGTATGGCTTTTATTTTACTTTCATTATGATAGTCGAAATGATCTCCTTTTAAAATATATTATTTTATGTGTTTTAAATGTGATTTAAAATAAACTGATTTTGAATATTTATTTGGGTTTTGGTTGTGTTATATTTTGTTTTTGTTTCGTATTGGGTAATGAAATAAATGGTAAAGAAAAATGATTGTCGTTTACAATATAAGCTTTAACTTACGCTAATTAAATACCTTGAGTTTTATTTTATCTTCACGCTGTATCCCGCACATCAGCAGGGTAGGCAAAGGCAATCTGAGAACCTAGTGTTAAGACACTCCGTTCTCTATTTTCCACTGAAATCTGTAGGTGTTTTGAGTGGCGCAACTCAACGCCGCGCTTTATTTCTTATTTATAATCATTATTTGATTCATGATAATTTACAAAACATAAATGGCTTTCTAAATGAAGTCTAGTTAGTTTTGTCGTTGCCACGTGGAGAATAAAGTAGGCAGAGAGAACTTAATGTTAACCGTTCCCCACTGGTTCCTGACTGGCGCCACCACTGGAGAAAATAAAGTTATCTGTAAATAAAGCAGAGATATCTGTAAGATACCTATGCGTATCTCTGATAGCTCAGAAATTGTCTAAAATATTAATTTATTATATCCGTTCAAATTCAAAAGATAGAGGGAATAACATGGGATTCTTTCTTTAAGTATATATTTAGAAACGCTATAAACATTCCCCCCTGATTAGCGTACGCAGGGTACTCCCCTGCGATCGCCAACTCTTCACGAGCGTCTATCAAAGCTCGTAATTCTTCTCCAGGAGCGAACTCCTCTCGCCCCTCCCCGACTGGTGACGATATCAAGACCAGTCCAGGTCAACAGCAATAAAGTCCAAATAATATACAAATAAATGCTACTTCACCAAGTTCACATAACATAATTTTCGTTTATTTTTTACATTTTTAATCTTAAACCTTTTAATCACAGAAAATATAGCCACTACTTTCTTAAAACGTGACCTAATTTTTAAAATCCAAAAGTTACTAAAACCTTTTTAGTATTACAACAAAAAAATATAAAGTTTCATTTCGTTTCCTGTAAAACTGGTTCCTGTGACCTAGAAAGCTGGAAATAGAGGAGCTCAATTAAAAATACCTAAGTTGAAATACCGTCCTTTGAATCCCAAGTGGCGAAATGGATTCCTTTATCCTACTCAGCTAGCAATAAAAGAAAAGGACGCAAAGGGTTTAAATTTATTAGTAAGTTTAAACAGAGTTTCGATAGTTACGATTTTTAATTGAGGATTTGCTAAAATTGATTAATCGAGGTTTATAAATTTGGAAAAAAAATGACAAATTAAATATTTCGTTATCTCTAGTTGGAGAATAGAACCCACGAACTAACGTGTTTACAGTCACGCTTTATGCCTCTGCGCCACTATGGCCTTAATTGACTATTTTAATACGGATTACGCAAAATTAACTGTATGTTAGGAAAAAAAAACTATTACAAAAATTGCCATTAAAATTACAATTGAAATTTACGCATTTGCAAAAAAAAAAACAATTAAAAAGCAGCAACTTAAACCACAAATTGAAATAATCCCTTTATTTTGACCCACCTAATACAGTAAATTAGTCTTATATCAGTGCAAGAACATAACTTCCCTTTCATCCTTTACCCTAAATTTCCCCTAAAATACTTTTACTGTACCATATAACGAATGTGGGTATATTTTAACAATGTCCACAACAGTATACAGGTTGTTAATATTTCAAGTTCGCGAGATGGCGACAAGCCACTGTAATGTTAGCCTCGTGAATAAACTATTGTTGTGTTTAACAAAAGAAGATTTTATAACAGGACTTTAGAATTTAATATGTTTGTAGTTTAGTTTGTTTACTAATTAAACATTATGTAATTTTTAGGGTTCCGTACCTTTTAAGCAAAAAAGGAACCCGTAGTCCATCTGTCTGTCTGTTATCTGTCTGTCAAGAGCCTTTCTCTCAACGCTTGGAGGTATCGAGTTGAAAATTAAACCATATACTCAGATCTACGATCCCATGATTTCGAATCTTAATAAAATTTTGTATTAAAGCCGCTAGTTCAAGTGAGGTATCAGATAAAAGGGCTCTTGCTAAACTAAAGTTGAATTTCAAAAACAGCTCCTGATCTCTAACTATTGCCCGTTTTTTTATATTAAAATCAATTTTTGAATCTATGATTCAGATGATATTTTCGTCTGAGAACGTTTATTACATACAAATTCAATATATTTGCTTTTTAGATCTGATTAGAATTAGCCCTTACAAACCAGGGACCAATATTTCCGAAATAGTTTCAAAATTAAAATAAAAAACAGAATAATTAAATATCTGTTGGCAAAACCCTAAATATCATTAATATATTCAAAATATTTCAGTAAAATATTTGAAACTGGCTTGAAGTTTAATAATATTTCTTAATTTTCCATACGAATAAATAAATGATTATGATTAGATATTCCGTCTACTATACCGTATTTCATCTGATAATGTAACAAAATGTCTTACAAGCAAAACTGTCAAATGTCCAGAGGCCAGAGTACAAACGTCTACCTATCTGATACATAAATGCCCCAACTTTACCAATTCAGCCATAATTTAATGCCTGTAGACTTTTGTGTATTAAATAATAAACATGAGAATTTTAGACAGTGTAATAGACTCATTGAAGTTGAGCTTCTCAGCTTACTTATTAAATAAATATCTGAAATAAACTTTGTAACGACAATCGTTGAAAATTTATATGAAGAACTAAAGTTTAATATAACATTATTTTGGTTTTGTTTAATGGAGTGGCGTGAAAACGGCTTAAATACAGCTCACATGTTTTTATTTTGAAAATACTGAATAAAGAAGAAAAATTTATATATTACTTCGGAGTATGTGAGATCTTTTTAATATAATCTTATTGATAAAGTAATAAAATTGTGTATTATACATCATTTTTAAATCGACAACTTAAAAATGTCACCCTAAGTTTATTTTTAACTATAATCTTTGGACTAAATATTTATACGAAAAAAAACCTAGTTTTAACTATCTAATAGCAGCTTAATTTAAGCTATTCGCTGTAGGTTAAATAGTGAAAGTGAAGTATCTTATATCTGAGCCCTATACACATATCAAGCAATAGTATAAAGAAATGAAATAATAAAAAAATATTTGTAAAACAAAAACCCCGACTGCATAAAACTGAAAAGAAAATAAACAAGCACAATAGTTTATTAGGATTAAAAGTCGGTACCTCTTTAAATTATACGGGGTTTCAGTTCCGGGGTTTAAAGATTTTATTGATTGAAGAATTACTTATAGGTCCCGACTGTTAATCCTAATAAACTATTGTGCTTGTTTATTTTCTTTTTAGTTTTATGCAGTCGGGGTTTTTGTTTTTACAAATATTTTTTTATTTTTCATTTTTTTGTTAGAATTTATTATGGTAATGATAATCATGATATACCTTTTTGAAATTCTGAAATTGAGCTCTTGAATTTGATACCCATATTGTAGTATTTGAAACGAAAAAAAATTTTTCACTACATCCAATGGCGTCCCACAGCCGCCATGATTGTTTTTAATTAACGTCACCTATCTAAGAACACTTGGGCTGCTAATATGAATCTAACGACACCACAAATATGTAAATCCATTCAGCGGTTCTGCAGATACGAGGTAATAAAGAATATTACATACATACAAGATACGCGCGAAAAACATAACCCTTCCTTAGCAGTCGGGAAAAATACAAAACAATTGTCAATGTCAAATCTAAAGTCGATAAAAACACAAGAATTTAAACACAACGAAAAAGGCAGCAGGTGAATAAATAAGTAAAAAACAAGAAAAAAAACTGAACACAATAGTAACAAACGTGGCCCCAGAAGAACTAAGTACCACCATGTTTTTGCGGCAGGTGAGAAATGGTAACTCGTACACAAAAGAGACAGTTAAGATGATGGTAGCCGTCACGCCTCGATACCTAGGACGTTGACAGCAATCAGAAGCCACAGGCCACAGTCTTACTATTGTCTCTATTAGAAATTTCATTTTCATACTATACAAACTCTATTTTTATATGGATAAGGTTAGAATTGTTTTGTTTGTTGTGATATTTCATATAATGTAAGTTGATATCTTGTTAGTTTTGTATGTAAAAAACTAGTTCTTGATCACAAAGGACGCTCTACTTTAGATAAAGATATATTTTCTTAGTCAATAAAATTACGATATATTAAAAATTAGAGAGCGGAATGCTTTAACACTTAGGTTTCTCTGCCTATATTTACTGCTATGAATAAAAAAGGGTGAAGCTATCAAAATTTTGGTTTTATCAAATATAAGATATCGTCTCTTTTGCCTGTCGATGTCAAGAAATGGTTTAATATGAGAATAAAAAAAATTGCTTTAATTTGTGCTATTTCGGGTGGCGTAAAATTATCGTTTTTTTTTGGTGCTATTTTAATAAATTTAATATTTTTCAAAGATATTTAAGATTTATAGCTTCACACTTTATCCATAGCCAGAGAGAAAAGAGCGCCGAACGCCACACTCTCCACATTCGCCTCCACCACCAAGTCCAAAATCTTGACACCTATACCTACCTACCTATACTTGTAAAATTAAGTCTACTTAAAATAAAATTAACATATTATAAGTATTGTAGGCATGCCTTGTATTTATTTCTGGTTTAAAACAATTACATTTAAGTTTGAAAACATTGTATACATCGAAACCTACGTGAGTAGTTTTCGAATCGCCTCCAAAGTCTAATATATTCAATGAGGCACATTGAAATTAGGTATCTCCGCTTATATACTGACATTACTGACTTTTTATGTTATATATGGCGCTAGTAATGTAATACAAGTCTGATCATATAGGCATTAGTAAGCCTTATATTACGGGTTGTAGATATAAATTACAAGACGACCGCGATATATCAAATATAACGTTTAGAGGGTACGATATCGTTATTGCTTATCAAATGGCAACGAATGATGGTGTGACTGTAAGGCGATGGTTGTGGGTTCGATACTTATTCGGGGGAATGAATAATTCTTTAATGTTTACATATCTTCACTTTTTCACCAAAGCAAAAGCGCGGCGTTGAGTTTCACCACTCAACACGCATTGCCTCAAAAAAAATGGCGAACAGAGTGTCTTAACACTAGGTTCCCTCTGGATTATCGCGTTATACAGCGTGAAGCTGATTTTAAACGACAACGAAAAACGTGTCTTCACATTGCAAAATGTTAATATATTTGATACTGTTTAATTTGATATGGGCTAACTACATAACTAACGCCACTAAGGAAATAAGGGCTGTTATCAGTTTAATCTTCTTGGTGATGACTTTGGCAAAACTATAAGTGTTAAATGCCGGTGCTTAAAGCTACTCGAATTAGATAGAAATCATATGTTAATTTCGTTAATATATTAGTTTTTATCTATATTGTTATCTTTTCACATGACCTACGTTGCTGGATAGGCACAGGGTATTAGGTTCTTTATAAGTAATTCGTTGACCTTACGCTTTTTTTAAAGGTATTATATAGCATTGGTTTGAGACCAATATAATTTTCTTTTAAATAGTATCTGAATCGATTAGCATTTATAATAATATACAAATGGCGTTTTATATTACAACAATAATTTTATTATTTATTTTGTTTAAAAAAATAAATTTTCCATTTTTGAGGAAAAAAAGATATTGTATTAGGCTTTTATAGAGTTAAAACTGTGGTTTCATTTAAAGTGGTGCTGACACTTCCACCCTGTATATATCACTTGTGTTTAGACGGAAGGCAAATTATTAATAGTATTTAATTTCCGTTAACATACCAACAACCCATTCCAGATACATACAAAATGAAATACATTCCACACGATATAACCCGAAAATTATTAAACATTGTTAAATTACGGCTACGTAAGTAATATACATATATATTTTTCTAGCTGTATCCCGCATGTAGCATGGTAGACAGAGGTAACCTAGTGTTAAGACACTCTGTTCCCCATCTCATCTGGAGGGTATCGCGTGTTGATTGGCGGAACTCAACTCCGTGCTTTGCTTCGACACCAGAGCGAAAAGCGGCGATGGAACCCACAACCTATGCCTTTAACAGTCACACGTTTATGCCCCTGTGCCACGACTGGCCTCATATACAAATAATATATAATCTACAAATATTTCATAAAAATCTGGTGAAATTGAATAAGGAAAGCATAAACACATATAATAAATTAGATCCTTCGAAAACCGGATATCGTGAGAACAAAACAACAGGTGCACTTACCAAAATCTGAGCGTTGCCATGTCTGTCGTCCACCCAAGCGACTACTAAATCAGCCCCTCTCATATTTCCCACAGAATTGAACCCTAGACCGATATATCCACGGGTTTTAGCCTCCAATCTAAACGTTATACTTGAATCAGTGTTCACCCATCGTAACACTACTTCCCCGTGATCATCTAGTTTTTCAGTATGTGCCCAGATTAGGCCAGATTCATAGGATTTTGAATCAAAGGACTCCCTTCTGTGTCGAGTTCTATATTGATTGACTATTTGACTAGTTTTCTCGTTTTTGTTTTCGTTTTGCATCAATCTCAGCGACTGTGGGTTGGTGTTCGATGGTAGTTCATTTGGCTGCGTGAGCTGCTTGTATCTGGGCATTTTTGCATCACAGATAAAGAATATGCTTAATATTAATATTGTTTGTAGATGCATTTTGATTTGTTTCGGTTTTATCTTCTCATTACTTTTGGTGTTCCTGTAACAATGAATTAAACTATTAATAATTAGGTAGAAATTTTAAATTGTAAATGATTAACATCATCGTTGATTTTTTTTTTAGCTTCCCACCAATAGCTGGGCCATTAAGACAATTCCGTTTCCCATTTTCCACCGAATTGCATGTTGAGTAGCGGAGATCAACGCCACGATTTGTATCCGACACTAGAGCAGGAAAAAAAAGAAAACATTAAAATATATAATATTCAATACAGCGTGAAATCGAACCCATGACCTGTCATTTACAGTCACACGCTTGTGCCTCTGCGCCACGACTGGCCTCCAAAAAAAATCGTAAGTATACATATTATTCGCCATACGATATGTGTAACTAACGACTTCCCATAAATACAGTGCCATAAATAAATTTGGGTTACAAATTCATATTTCACAGTCCAAAGCGCTCGCTACTTTGAGGTAAAGTATTAAATCTCACGTGCCCAGTCACCTTATGAATGTATTGCGTTTCAAAATTTTAACTTTTAGCCGGGTAAATGCTTGCACACTACATTAAACTTAGGAACTCTTTAAAAAAAATACAGTCCAATGATAAAGATTTATTATTTTTTTGTTGCATCCTGTATCACGGACGTAGTAAGTAGAATAGGCAGAAGGAACTTAGTATTAAGACACTCCGTTACCCATTTTTTACAGAATTCTCTTGGCATTGTGTTTTGAATTTCGGTACTTAACGTCGTACATTAGTATTATTGATCCATACATATATTATAAAAACAAACTATTAATAAACTAAATATTGGGTTTTTTAATATAAGATTTTAGTATTCGCAATTTTTACATATGATATGGGAAATAGACAGATGGAACCAAGACCGTTTCAGCTTTTTGAATATATTGGGAGAGAATCTTTATCCAGTCGCACCTGCGCCATCTTCAAATTTATTCATTCATTCTCATACTTTAAAAAATATATAATAAAAAGTATATTGGCTAGTTGAGTATTCTTTGTTTTTTCTATAAAAGATTTTGGGGCCAGTTGTGGCGCAGGGGTACAAGTGTGTGACTGTAAACGCGACTGGTCGTGGGTTCGATCCCCACTCGATGAAATAAAATATATATTTAAATTTATATTTTCATTTCTTTGTGATGGGTGTAGAGGAAAAGCGCGACGTTGAGATCCATCACTCAACACGCAATGCCTCTAGAATATGGGAAATGGAAAACTTAGTGCTTCAATACTAGGTTACGTCTGCCTACCCCGCTGTGTACGGAATACAGTGCGAAGCTGATTTTGTTAAATGTTTTTGAAATAAAAATATATACTTTGCTTAAATCAATTATATTGTAATGTGATTATTTAAATGGATTCTTATAAAGACATAATAAACATTAGAACCGAATGCGACAGCCAAAGCGTTTTAGTACAAAAGTCTAAAGTCCTTTATTGGTGTTGTTCATTTAAATAACTGAAACTTATTTTATGTTCAACATATAAAAGAGGTTTCGGGTGCATTTTATTACCTACTTTTGTAAATTACTCTTTTTATAGAAACGTGACAATTTCTTTACATAATATTATTTTAAAATTTAATAGCTTATGTTAGATTTTTAAACTTTTTTACGTAAATTACATATCGAAAATGTATATACGACGTATCCCCAGAATATATGTATCAAGTGCACAAGTCAATCGGGTATTTCCCAAATATCACAGGTTTAAATCTCATTACATGATAAAGTTATTGTTAGTGGCTACTCAACTTTTAGCGCAAAAAACTATTGCAAGCTTAATTCCACATTAAACTATTTTATTTTCACTAGTGTGGTTATGTAAAATGCGGTGTTAAATTCCGCAGATCGTTAGTGAAAGATCCTGAAGTAGGAGGCCGTTCAAGTATTACGTAAGCACTGTAGGGGGGCGGGGGGGTCTTGGGTTTGCTTATTTTTGATGACATGGGGGGTGGGGGGTCTAGCTAGTAATTACGTAAGCAGAAATTATTTATTTTTTCATATATATTATGGCTATATTTGGTAGACGTATGTATGTTAGACGATATAACTATTAGTTTTATAATCTATATATCTATATATATAAAAGGACTTGTGCTGACTGACTGAGGTAAGACGCACGCAGAGCCGTAACTGCTGATGGTAGAAACGTGAAATTTGGGCAGATGTTTATTTTCATATTCTGGACATCCACTAAGAAGGGAATTTGAAAAATTTTAACCCTGAAGGGATGAAATAGGAGTTGAAAGTTTGTATAGAAAAAAAATTTAATCTGCACCGACTTTTATAAAATTTTAAATTCACACTCTTAAAAATATTTCATTGAACCCGCTTATTAGGAGTCAATCCAAAAAAAACCACGAAACACGTGTTCAATAAAATATTTTTAACAGTCTGAATTTAAATTTTTATAAAAATCGGTGGCAATTTAAAGATTTTTCTATATAAATTTTCAACCCCTTATTTGAACCCTTAGGGAGTGAATTCTTAAAAACCATGAAACACGCATGCAATGAAATATTTTTAAGAGTCTGAATTTAAAATTTTATAAAAATCGGTGCTGATTTCAATTTTTTTCCATACAAACTTTCAACCCCTATTTCATCCCTTTAGAGTTTAAATTTTTCAAATTCCCTGCTTACTGGATTCCAGAATTCGAAAATATTAATTTGTCCAAATTTCACGTTTCTACTATCAGGGTATACGGATGTGCGTGCGTCTTACCTTAGTCAGTGGGAACATGTCCTTTTATATAATTATGTACATACAAAAAAAATATTTAAAAAAAATACCTTAAAAAAAAATATATGCCAATGTTTACGTAAGCATTGGGGGAGGGGGTAAGAGGATTGCTTATTTTTGATGACATAGGGGAGGGGGGGGTCAATAATTGCAAAAAAACTGCTTACGTAATACTTGAACGGCCCCTTAGGCAAATACCGTAACTTAACTCACAAATAAATCAAAAACATTTTCACATTTTACTTGAAAAAAATAGGAAATACTTATTTAAACTAAACCTAACCATGTTTCTTTTATGAAAGCTGATCATTTTCTGCGATAAGAACTTAAAGTGAGAAAAAAACAGTTTATAAATTGCTCAAAGTCATCTAACTGGTACAGCTTCCGGTAACAAGCGATCAACCACTACATCCTATTTGAAAGATCGTATACGTAGTTTCATTGAAGAAATTGTATAGGTATTTATGAGATTATACCTAAGTGTTATAAATACATACATACTTGTATGATTCGAAGTTAATGTCAGTCAGCTCTTAAATATTATTTCGATTACTATAGGACAATTTGTGTTTTATAAAATATTAATAAATGGCCAAAAATTGTATTCTTTTTAGCTTCACGCACACAGCAGTGTAGGCAGAGGGAACTTAGTAATAAGACACTCCGATGCCCATTTTCCACTGAATTCTGAAGACATTGCGTGTTGAGTGGCGGAACTCAACGCCGCGCTTTGCTTCGACACCGGAGCGAAGATATTAAAATATTTATTTTTTCGAGTGGGAATCGATTCTGTCGCGTATACACGCTTATGTTCCTGCGCCACGACTGGCCTCAATATTTTATATTTGGCCAAAAATATTCGATATCACAATAGGTACCGATGAGGTATAATCAAACTCTAACCTCACCACTTTAGGAAATATCTTCGAATGGCTCTTAATGACCAAAGTGTAAAATGAAAGAATTAGATGGTCAAGACGATTTAAAAGTAGATTTTTTTGTTGAATAAACATTTATTCAATATAGAATACAATGAATACTAGCAAAAAAACAATACTTTACTAAAATGTAATTACGATTCAAAATTTAGAACGCAAATAGAACAAAAGAAGAGCTTAATAAAAGTTCGTCGTATTAGTAGCGCACACCGTGACTGCAGACTTCTTTATATGCAAATAAAACTTACATACGAGTAGGATACATTGTCCCAAAATTTATGAACCGTAGTGTACGAGTCGACTTTGAGGCCAGTCGTGGCGCAGCGACACGAGGTGTGACTGTAAAATCGACTGGTTGTGGGTTCGATCCCCGCTTGAGGAGATGAAATATTTACTTAAATTTATATTTCCATTTCTTCGCTCTGGCGTCGAGGTTAAGCGCGGCGTTGAGTTCTGCCACTCAACACCACCAGAAATTTACATTTAAAATATAGATAAAAAATCAGTCATTCAGTTAAAAATAAACCATTTTTTTCTACGACTATATCGTTTAGCTAAATTTAAACATTAATACCAACATAAAAAAAACGTAGAGTCCTAAAATTGTAAGAAACGGAATAATTTCTCACTATTTCCCCACAATCCTGTACGCTTGTGTGAATAATAAAAACATCGAACATCCGAATTCGTAGCTATAAAAACCCGTGAGAATACAATCGAGAACTCAACATCTGCTCACGGGGTTTCTTAATTTAGGATGCTGAATAAATCATACTGTGCGAACTGACTTTATCTAAATGTCTATTTTAAAGTGGCTTCTTGTAGAAGGCATTTTTTTTGCATAACGTAAGTTCGTCGGTGAATATTTTGGTTGTAATTAATATTTTTTTGTTCTTTATATTATATATAAAATCAGCTTCACGCTGTATCCCGCATACATCAGGGTAGGCAGAGGGAATATAGTGTTAAGACACTCCGTTCCCCACTTTCTGCAAAATTCTGGGGGCATTGCGTGTTGAGTGGCAGACCTCAACGCCGCGCTTTTGCCTCGACACCAGGGCGAAGAAATGGAAATATAAATTTAAGTAAATATTTCATCTCCTCGAGTGGGGATCGAACCCACAACCAGTCGATTTTACAGTCACACTTTGTGCCCCTGCCCCACGACTGGCCTCAATTATATATCTATATGTTAATATTGATATATGATGTGAATATTAGCTATTTATCTGTATTTTTTTGCTTTACGCTATATCCCGCATATAGCAGGGTAGGCAGAGAGAATCAGGGAACCAAATGTAAATACACTTCCGTCCCTAATTTTCCGCCAGATTTTGGACGCATTGCGTATTGAGTGGCGAAACTCAACGCCGCGCTTTGCTTCGTTACCAGAAAGAGGAAGTGAAATATTTCATTCCTCATGAGTCTAGATCGAACCCACGACCATCGCCTGTACAATCGCACTTTATTCTACTATTTAAGCAATCAAATTTCATCTCTATTAAATTAGAGTTATCAAAGTAAACTTAAAAGAGAGATCGGGATTAAGAGCTATTCAGAATCCATGAGAATCTTTTTATAATAGAGTCTTTTATAACGAATAAAGTATGTGAAACTTTTTATGATGCAGGTACAGAAATGCACAATGACTACATTTTTTATTAGATAATAAATCCTGGACAATAATCTCTAGAATTACTAAGATTTTATATAGGTATAGTAAAAATAAAATTATTAGTCAATATATATTTTTTAGTTTCACGCTTGATCCCGCACGTAGCAGGGTACACAGAGTGAACCTGGGAATCTAATATTAAGACATTCCCTTCACATTAAAACACTTCCGTCCCCCACTTTCCCTTAAATTCTATATAAAAAACTTTAAATATATAACTAAGTAGGAATGGAACCCACAACCGTCGCGGTTTACTGCCTCTTTATATATTTATACAAAATACATTATTTATTTATCAAATTATATTTTAGCTTGAATTTCAATCGGCACGCCTATTATGGACGGCGACCACAAAAACAACGGATGGAAGTCACACCGAAACAAGGTATCTGATTATTATCCACTTATTGGGAGGAAGCTCAAACCGCTAGCCGCTCGTTACACCGTTTTTTTATTTCGAAGCCCGTCAAATATATCGGAAGGAATGTGGAAAATGTACATCATTAAAAATATAAGAGTTCGTGTAATGAATGTTTAGATATTTATATCGAAATCTGGTTTTTTATAATATATTTATAATAAATAGAATAAATTATTAGTAAGAGTTGTATTTTTTTTAATGAAGCTAAAGGAAAAATAATGTAATTTAAATTTACTTGTTACAATAATATTAAAATACGTTGGCTTCGTATTCCTAGTGATGGCTTACACTCATAAGAGAAGCTAGAGCAGCTAAAGCTAATAGCAGGCAGAGAGAACCTGGGAATCTAGAGTTAAGACACTCTGTTTACATTAAGACTTTCCGCCGAATAAAAAAAGTTGAGTGAAGCTGAATAAATTGTTAAAACATTTTTTTACTATTAATCAGATTTACAATGTTACCTGCTGTTGTTTGACAAAACGTGAACCATAAAATCACTTCAAATGAACAGATAATTAAAAACAGAGTGTCTTATTACTAAGCTGATATCTATACAAAATATATATATAAAAAAGATCAGGAAATATGGAGAATATCGTATTTCGTTTAGAAATATAAAATTAAATCAGCTTCACGCTGTATCCCGCACACAGCAGGGTAGGCAGAGGGAACCTAGTGTTAAGACACTCCGTTCCCCAGTTTCCGACAAGTTCTGGTCGCATTGTGTGTTGAGTGGCGGAACTCAACGCCGCGCTTTGCCTCTACTGTATAGAAATATCTACATATAATAACGTACCTACAGACAGTACAACAGTTATTATCATCATCTACTTACGTCTAACGAGTGGTAAGATCAATAGGCAAATTAAACAAGCAATTATTCTATTTGATGTTGGCGTTGCCTCATTTGTTCCCTTTCATTCACAAATCAAATATTAGCGAATACTTATTTAACAAGGAAATACAATATTATATTATTAGGTTGAGTTGTTATAATAATATGTAAAGCTCTTAATTGTATTTAAATATTCATAAAATAATATATATAAATATATATTATTTAACCAGTCGTGGCGCAGCGGCACAAAGTGCGACTGTAAAACCGACTGGTTATGGGTTCGATTCCCACTTGAGGATATGAAAAATTTATATTTTAATTTCTTCGCTCTGGAGTTGAGGCAAAAGCGCGGCGTTGAATTCCACCACTCAACACACAATGCCTCCAATATTCGGTGGAAAGTGGGGACCGGAGTGTCTTAACACGAACTATCAAAATTCAAATTTCTAAAATATATTTTGTATAGACTCGTTTCTTTTGTGTAATGTTCTCGAACAATATAATCTTCAATCAGAAGAGGGCTTCTCTTTACTCACGTACAGATCACGCAAAAATTTTATTCATTATTCTTCTGATATTGTTGAATGAACAATTTTTATATGAATATATTATATTTCTATAATATTTCTTTTATTTTTTCCTTATATTTATAAAGAAAAAAATAAAAGAAATATTATAGAAATATAATGAAAGAAAACAATTGTAAGTAATAATAAAAATAATAGTCGATACTTTTTAATTTTCCTCAAAATTAATAAATGATCATATTTGAAATGTAAATTTACTGTTTTATTGTAATAAGCACTCCTTTCATATCTAATTTGTTCTTAAGTAAAAAAATAAAAAGTATGTTTTAGATCAAAATGCTCCTACAGTTAGATCAATTAGTAAATCATTAGTAATAACACTAAAATTGGCAAAGGGGAAGAATATAGTGTCTTAACACTACGTTTTACTATATCTACCACATTTCTAATAACTTCACACGGCAATTAATAAATTTATCTTTAACTATTTCATATCTTTATTTAACGACATTACGGGAATCGCTAACGGAAACACTTCTATTGGTTACCGTGGCCTCGCTTCGCAGCATAATAATGCGATCATAGCATTAATTAAACGGTTTTTATGTAATTAATCGTAACGGCCGTTAATTCGAATATAACGAATTTTATTAATGTTTTTTTTTTCTTTTAGGTATACTAAAATAGTAATATTGTTAAGCTGTGATCCTAAAATATGTATTTCATCAAACTAGGCCATTCAATTCGGAGTGTCTTAAGACTATCTTCACAGCGTGAAGCTGATTTCATTTGCTTTAATAAAATATATAGTAAATTTAGAATTTTTTTTTTATATTTTTACATTTTAAGTAAAGAAACATGCATTATGCGCATAGAGTACATTAGTCTCATTCCAACTTTGCTATGACAGTTGACATACACTGTGTAAGTAATATTTTTATAATGGCTTCGTCTTCATTTTTCTTTGTCCCATTTTAGAATGGTCTTTAGGTTGGGTGGTTATTGATTTAGTGTTAAGTCGTTAGTTCGATTTTCACTTGGGACACATGCATTTCTGCAGTCTAAAGTTGTATATAATATATATAATTTACATGTCATATTTTAGTAACAGTTATTAAATTAATTTACATAGTCATTTATGGAACGGAGTGTTTCAACACTAGGTTCTCTCTGCGTCTCTGCTGTGAGCGTGACTCAAAAAAAACGATATATATTAATTTAATTGTTATTTACTAAAACTAAAAACATAAAAACTTATAATAAATAATATCAAAAACCCATACAAAACAACTAAAGACTCCAAACAAAAATAAATCATCAAAATGATCAATACAATATTTTTATTGAATCAACTTATCCAAGTGGAAAATCTAAAAACACATACAACTTTTGAATAGCACAGATCAAAAAAGTGTGTTAAAAATGATAAGCAAAAAATATTCCAATGATTTTAAACTTTAAAACCTGGTTCAGTGTTGCGTGAATGATTGACTTGAATAACATTTTTTTTTATTTGCGTGTTTCTCATATTATTGTTAGGTTAGTCTAACAACCTCACACTTTTTCCCGCAAATCCCCACGCTTTGTATTGTTTCCAGGGGAAGGAAATGAAAATTATTCATTTCCCCGAGTTGACATCGAATCTATAACCGTCGATGCGTTTAGTCCAGGCGTTGATTTCCGCCACTCAATACATAGTGCCTCCAGAACTCGGCGTAAGTGGGACTAGTTTCCCACTAAAACACGGGAAATAGGTTCCCAAGTTCCCTTTGCCTCCCCTGCCATGTGCGGAATTCAGCGTGAAGCTAAAAAAAGCTGCTGATAGATTGGCCGCCCACAGCTGAGATTATATCACTGAAAAATTAAGATAAAAACGATATAAGAAAGTTATTATTTGAATACAATACCTTTCAGCCATTGTTATTATGTTTAATAATGCGCATTAAGCGTTTTGTGATATACAATAAGATATCTTTTGTTATATTAATGTGTATGAACAATACAATAAATATGTTTAGGTATGTATTTTAGTATTGATGAGGAAGATTTATTAGTATGCAGTCTGATATCAACGTATAAAGATTAATTTGATTAGTTGCGGGTTCAAATCTACTACAAAAAAATATATAATACTCAAAAATTGATCAGCTTCATGCTATATTTCGCACACACCAGGGTAGGCAGAGGCAACCTAGTGTTAAGACACTCCGTTCCCCACTTTCTGCCGAATTCCGGACGCATTGCGTGTTGAGTGGCAGAACTCAACGCCGCGCTTAACCTCGACACTAGAGCGAAGAAATGGAAATATAAATTTAAATAAATATTTCATCTCCTCGAGTGGGGATCGAACCCACAACCAGTCGGTTTTACAGTCACACCTCGTGCCGCTGCGCCACGACTGGCCTTAGAAAAAAATTGATGGAATTCGATAATATGACTTCTATAATGATATGACTATAAATATTTTAATACATCCCATATCAACACTAAATATACCTAAATCTGAAGGGTTTGATTGTTTAAACGCGATAATCTCAGGAAATTCCGGTTCAAATAGAAAAAATCTTTTTATTTGTTTTATTTGCGTTATGTACAAACGCATGCCTTATATAAATAACGTAATTTAATTCTTTTATTATGCTTATGAAGGAACTAATTCCTTTAATAGAATATTTTTAACGTGTTATTCCACACTTAGGAAAGAAAAATACTTATTTAGAAAACGTATAAAAAGTACTTTAATAGAAGTCAGGTTATTGTTTCTAATAAAAAATACTGTGTTTATATTATATTATTCTATTGTTCATATATATTAAATATGGAAAACATTAAATACAACAAATAGAAACAAAATCTTTTAATATCTAACTGCAAATTCTTTAATATATTTTAATATAATTTACTACTCAAGAGATACCAAACAATCATTCCTTCGCTGTGTAATCAAATGAGCATTTCAATATTGCGTAAATCTACATTCATACATGCATTAATGCGTCGCATACGCTCACTAAATATTTTAGGGCTGGTACAAATAAAATGTTTGATACAAAAATATAGGCTTCGTAACTTTTTTTACATCTTTTGATTTAGATAAAACTATAAATATTTATTCTTTTTGAATTGATTCGTCTATCCAAATGTTGTCATTTGCACGACAAAAATCAGAGAAAGAGGAAAAAAAATCAGATGTGGAAAAAGAGTTAAAAAATCTGAGATGAAAAAAGGGCAAAGTTTCGATATTTAAGATTATATATATTTAAGATGCATTTATACGTGTATAATCGATTGAAATTATTAAAGGTGCCAGGAATTCATTAAGAATGAAGAAAATTTACATAATGTAAAAGGGTTTGTTTTTATGCTCCCGTATGAAGCAGAATAGACGGAGTGAACCTCGGTGTTACGACACTCTGCCCCTTACTTCACGCCGAATTCTGAAGGCATTGCGTGGTGAGAGGCAGAACACCAGAGCGAAGAAACGAAAATTTTACATATTTTATCTTCTCGAGTACAAATCGAATACACAACCGGTCATACACTTTGCCACGACTGGCCTCAATATTAAACATAATAACTTTGATTTCTCGATGAATTGACAACCCTAGTATACATGTTGTGAAACAGCTAGAAGCTATGTAGTTTCCTAAAGTTACTAGGACATGGGAACTAAGCATATTTGAACGTTAGTCACTTTATGTTTGAATACAAATCCTGCAGAAGGCACCCGTGTCATTGTAAACTTAACTTCAGAAACTTCTACTAAGATATTATAATACATTATAATAGGCAGTAATTATATGTAAACATATAGAATATTATAATGTACGAGACGTTTGTATATATTTATAAGTGTCAGTGAGGCCAGTCGTAGCGCAGTGGCACAAAATGTGACTGTAAAATCGACTGGTAAGTTCGATTCCCACTCGAAGAGATGAAATATTTACTTAAATTTATATTTCCATTTCTTCGCTCTGGTGTCGAGGCAAATGCGGCGTTGAGTTCTGCCACTTAACACGCAATGCCTCCAGAATTCGGCAGAAAGCGGGGAACGAAGTGTCTTACACTAGGTACCCTCCGCCTACCCTGCTGTGTGCGGGATATAGCGTGAAGCTGATTTGTTTATAAGTGTTTGGTTATTTCTTACCAAAATGGTAAGATTAAAAAATATAATTAAAGCAATGTAATTTTTCTAATTTTTAGAATTTTAAATAGATTTCTTTTTTAAATTTATAAATGTATTTCAATAAAATCGCTATAAAACTACATACCATAATCTAACTTCATATAGTAAGTACTCTGTGCCACTATTTTCTTCTTATCTCTAATCGATTTGCTTTCAAAATCTATGAAATCCGATTTTATTACTGGATAATCGATAAAAATCTGTATATTCTCACGAAATATTAACATGTAACCAAAATATAATTTGAGCTGCCGATTTAATAACAGTTATAGTCAATTGTTAATTTTTTACGGTCATCAATACATTCGGTACTGTCTGTGACGAACAACACCTTACAAGTTCTAGGACATGAGTGGAACTCTTCGTCATGTTGAAAAAGTTTTATTTATTTTTTTTTCTTCAGCTTCACGCTGTATTCCGCACACAGCAGGGTAGGCAGATGAAACCTAGTGTTAAGACACTCCGTTCCTCATTTCCACCAATTTCTGTTTCTGTGTTGAGTGGCGAAAAATGAAATGAAAATATAAATGTAAATAAATATTTACACAACCAGTCGATTTACAGGCACACTTTGTGCCCCTAGGCCACGACTGGCCTCTTTTTTCTATTTCATGATATGATAAAAACGATATTTTTTTTTCTTCTTAAGCGGAGCTTTTCATTTGTGTGAGTGATTATAAAGTTAGAAAAAATCTATTACACATCAAGTTTATTATTAGATATCACAAAAAAATCAACATAAAAATATGTCAATTCTTCTACGCCGGAAGCTTTACGTATTGATAATTTTTACTATCGTTTGATGTGTCGTTATGTCCACGATTTTTTATTTTTTTACTGTTTGATCACTGACATTTATGCATTCTTGTAGAAAAACTTTTAATAACACAAGAAAAATATTAAAATTAAATATGCGTCGCTGCTATCAGTACAAGGGATGTGGGTTGGTTGTCAAAAATCAGTATAAACGGCTAAGACTAACTGACGTTACCTTACACTATATGTATATGAACACTCACACAAATGCAAAGCTCAGCTTAAACCTCGCGGGCTTGTATACGTACAAGGGCAAATGGAGAAATTCAATTATAACATAATATATCACGATCACACTGGCTGAGCTAACAAACAACGCAAGACGGTTCTCAACTTCTCAAATTCTAACTTTAGTTGCATACAAAGTTTCCTACGTCTTGGATGACAAATTTTATAGAAATTAACGACTCGAGATAGGTACGATGTGTGGGTTCTAAGTTTCGAACTCACTATAGAATGAGTATATTAAATATTTTTTGTAAGTATTTTGTTAAGTATAAAACATATTTATTTAGAAAACGTATAAAAATTTTGAACGCAGCGGGACTTGAACCCGCGCCTCCTGGAAACCGACCAGGCGCTCTGACCACTAAGCCATGCGTTCTAGCTAAGCTGCGTCGAAATTTCTATACGCTTGTTACAACTTATTTATGTTGTTAGTATCTCTGATTATTGGAGCTTATGACCATATAGTATGTATAATTATCGCCGCTCATCTCAAATAAAAAAATATACAAATAACTGTGTATTAATTTAAATAATTTAAATGGGGCCAGTCGTGACACAGGGGTACAAAGTGTGACTGCAAAATCGACTGGTTGTGGCTTCGATCCCCACAGGAGATGAAATATTTATTTACATTTATATTTTCATTTCTTCGCTCTGGTGTCAAGCGGCGTTGAGTTCCGCCACTCAACACGCAATGAAACGGAGTGTCTTACTAGGTTCCCTCTGCCTACCCTGCTGTGTGCGGGATACAGCGTGAAGCTGATTTAATTTTTTGATTTTTTTTTAATAAACTTAAACTTAAATACACTACGAAAATATCCATTTTAAAGTCATGAATATACAATAAAAAAAAGTCCCATCAATTTTAACGTTTAAAAATGTAAAACATTCATTTCAAAAATAAAATTCACACCTAAAAATTGCATATAACGGCACGCCCCAGCAGACTTTCCGGATGTTGGTGCAATAAAACTTTTCGCAACATGCAACCATTTCCAATACAAAGTTTTTTTGTTTTATTTCATATTAAGATGAAACTACATGATGAATATCCAGAATTCGGCGAAAAGGGTAACGTAATGGTAACGGATAGGTTCCCAGGTTCCCTCCGCCTACCCTGCTAAAAAAGATGAAACTAAATTAATATATGATCGAAATATGTTAGACTATATGCTTGTATGAGAAGATTATGCATCAAAGGTATTTGAGGTATTTGTATATATTGCATTTAAATATAATTATATTTAACTCGACCTAAATCAATGATATATGTATATTATTCCTTATTGTATTAATAATGTCTAATTACGTAAATTGAGGCCATGTGACTATAAACGCGACGGATGTGGGTTCGATTCCCACTCAGAGGAATAAATTATTAAATATTTTCCTTTTCCCGCTCTGGAAAGATAAAGCACGGTGTTGAGTCCTGGCTCACAATACACAACGTCTCAAAGACTCGGCAGAGAATGGGAACAGAATGTTCTATCACTAACTTTTCTGCCTACCCCGGTCTATAATTATCGCAAAGACAGGGATTGCGACGTGGGTTGAAATATCTAGTATATTATATACATATATGTATGTACCTTTCAATTCACATTTGCATTTAGATTTATCTCGAGAAGTAATAAAAAGTCTAATAACACTAGAAACAAAGGATGCATTCCTTTTGAAACGTAAAGTAGGAAAGTTTCTGCAGACGGAGTCAATTCGAGTTTAGTTAGAGATAGAGACAATGTAGTCAAGAGTTCATTACCTAGACTTTGTTTAGACAGTAAATATACTTATATACTTAGTATATAATATTGTATATAATATTGTGTTAGAAATCGGAAGTGGGTAAGGTTTTTAAAAAAACACGTTAAAATCATACATCGTCTATATGATTCTAAATTATTTTGAAAGAGATACTATGTAATTGCAATAAGCGATATGTATCACCTACTAACAATATTTCACACTAGTTTACTTCCAATAGGGGCCGTCACCTACAAGCGAGTGCCCCCGATCGACACAAATCCACTGCTTTTATAATTATTTTCCACCTAAATCTACCCTCTTTTACACTAGTACGCTAACAATTGTATATAATATTGTATATAATAATATTATATTTAATTAGATTTTAAGTTTATTCAAACATAATTGGAAAACACTACCGACCCAATTAATTTAATTTACATTCCAAGGTCGATATAGAGATCGGCAGTTTGCAATAGCAAAGTTTAAATTTTCTTTATACTAAATATTACTATACAAAGAATGCTATCAAAAATAAAAAGTAGTTAATGCGAACGTGTGTCTAAACACTACATTTCCAGGTTCTCTTTAACTAACTTTTTATGTACAGGATACGGCGTGAAGCTAGAAAAAAAAATAAAGAGTTTAGTCAAAAGCGCAAATCACATAGAAAAGTCACTTTTGTATTTGGTAATCCATCCATACCTATATTATAAATTCGAAAGTAACTCTGTATGTCTGTCTGTGACGCAAACAGGGCCAAACCGCTGATCCGATTATGATAAAATGTCATATAGAGACACTTGAGGGTCTTGGGATGGACATAGGTTACTTTTTAACTATATATGTATAATATGTAATAGTTTATATACATATATAGATTATAAGGTATATTTAAGTTAGTGAGAGTTACTTCCGACACTTAGATTGTCATGTACGAGTACAACTCTTAATTATTTCTAACATTTACTCATGGGCTTATCTGGAGATATTTTCCGAGGGGGCCTGGACTTTAAATTTGAACATACATATATGTTGGTGTAATCGTTTTCAGGTTTGGGGTCCGTCGTGGCACAGGGGCACAACGTGTAACTGTAAATACGACTGGTTGTGGGTTCGATCCTCACTCGAAGGAAATGATATATTTATTTCAATTTATATTGCCATTTCTTCGCTCTCGTGTCAAGGCAAAGTGCGGCGTAGAGTTCTGCCAATCAACACGAAATGCCTCCAAAATCCGGCGGTAATTGGAGAACGGAATTTCTTAACACTAGGTTACTAGGCCTACCCTGCTGTGTGCAGGGTGAAGCTGATTTATTTTAATTTAAATCGTTGTTTTTTTTTAGTTTTTCGGGACAATATTTTTCCCAATAAATCTTCTGGAGTGGGCTCCAAACTATTCTGGGATGGGCACGGTCACTCGGTCTCCCCTATTGATACGCCCATGTATTTATCACGCGAACGAAGCTGCAAGTGGAAGCTTGTCTCTAACACATTTGTTAATAAATTCTCTTTAACACATCAAATTCCCCAAAGCTGTACTTCCAGCTGACGTAGTAAGCGCCTCCATAGAACATTCGGTTTACGCGTCAGTAATGAGATATGCGTAATTATCTAGAGATTAATTGAGATTAATTGAGATTACCGTGAGAACTTGTATTGCGAAACGACAATGGACAATTCCAGGAAACGTATTATTGTTAAATTATCATTGTTTCAACATAATCGATGTGTGTGTGATGGGACGTAGATATTTTTTGTCGTATGATTTTACGTCATTTTTTATTATAAAAAAATCTAATCAAATCAAATCAGCTTCACACTGTATCTCGTATACAGCAGGGTAGGCAGAGGGAACCTAGTGTTAAGACACTCCGTTCCCCACTTTCTGCCGAATTCTGGAGGCATTGCGTGTTGAATCAACGCCGCACTTTGCCTCGACACCAGAGCGAAGGAATGAAAATATAAATGTAAATAAATATTTTACTTCCTCGAGCAGGGATCGAACCCACAACCAGCCGATTTTACAGTCACACTTCGTGCCCCTGCGCTAAAACTGACCTCTTTATATTTATAAATATAAATATCATTACATCACCTCCTCATTTTAAAGAATTAAAGATAAGAAAAGAAGAATATTTCAAAATGGGAATAGATCTAATCAAATCAAATCAGCTTCACACTGTATCTCGTATACAGCAGGGTAGGCAGAGGGAACCTAGTGTTAAGACACTCCGTTCCCCACTTTCTGCCGAATTCTGGAGGCATTGCGTGTTGAATCAACGCCGCACTTTGCCTCGACACCAGAGCGAAGGAATGAAAATATAAATGTAAATAAATATTTTACTTCCTCGAGCAGGGATCGAACCCACAACCAGCCGATTTTACAGTCACACTTCGTGCCCCTGCGCTAAAACTGACCTCTTTATATTTATAAATATAAATATCATTACATCACCTCCTCATTTTAAAGAATTAAAGATAAGAAAAGAAGAATATTTCAAAATGGGAATAGATCTAATCAAATCAAATCAGCTTCACACTGTATCTCGTATACAGCAGGGTAGGCAGAGGGAACCTAGTGTTAAGACACTCCGTTCCCCACTTTCTGCCGAATTCTGGAGGCATTGCGTGTTGAATCAACGCCGCACTTTGCCTCGACACCAGAGCGAAGGAATGAAAATATAAATGTAAATAAATATTTTACTTCCTCGAGCAGGGATCGAACCCACAACCAGCCGATTTTACAGTCACACTTCGTGCCCCTGCGCTAAAACTGACCTCTTTATATTTATAAATATAAATATCATTACATCACCTCCTCATTTTAAAGAATTAAAGATAAGAAAAGAAGAATATTTCAAAATGGGAATAGATCATTGTACACCTGCATAGACGCGACGCGCCGTAACATTCCAAACTTGGAATGTTACTTGCAGTCTTGCAAATCGATTTAGACTTTTTATGGATGTCCTAAATCGATTTAGACATTTTGCTTTTTATAGATAGACATAGAAATGAATATTACACTTGAATAAAGGAAGTGACATAATATGTTTTTTTTTGTTTATGTTAATGTTCTAATTCTACTGTCAATATTCTATTGTACTCAAGTGATAAAGTAATAAATAAATAGATCATCATCATCATCATCATTATCATCAGGCTGTCATCATCCACTGCTGAATATAGGTGTTATATAAATATTCCAGATGAACTAAAACATTAAAAAAATTAAAAAATATATTATTCATAGTAATAGCGTCAACATCAAATAAAATACGAAGGAAAGTGCAGAACACTGCGATTACTTTAGTTTATAGATATCCTAATACTTACTGTGTATAATGCTATATAGAAAAGAGCAGTAGATATTTGTGAAAAAAAGTTATAAAATAATTTAAAAACAACCGAAACACAAAATTAACGAAACCAAGACGTAACAAAAGCTATGGAATTCACAAAAACGTGGGACTACAAAAATACAAATACAGTATCTGTTTTCATATAATAATATGCTCACCAATTAATAATATAGTTTCTTCTGAATGTATTTATAACTACAAAGTACATTAAGATTTAAAGAAAATCTTATATATATATAAAAGGACTTGTGCTGACTGACTGAGGTAAGACGCACGCAGAGCCGTAACCGCTGTGCGTAGAAACGTGAAATTTGGGCACATGTTTATTTTTATATTCTAGACATCCACTAAGAAGGAAATTTGAAAAATTTTAACCCTAAAGGGATGAAATAGGGGTTGAAAGTTTGTATGGAAAAAAAAATTAATATGTACCGATTTTTATAAAATTTGAAATTCAGACTCTTTAAAATATTTCATTGAACACGTGTTTCATAGTTTTTAAGAATTCACCCCCTAAGGGTTCAAATAAGGGGTTGAAAGTTTATATGGAAAAATCTTTAAATTGCCACCGATTTTTATAAAAATTTAAATTCAGACTGTTAAAAATATTTTATTGAACATGTGTTTCGTGGTTTTTTTAGAATTCACTTCTAATAAGCGGGCGAAGCCGCGCGCGCCCTCTAGTATAATATAAAATATTATTTTATTAACATTGAAAACTTTAAGTCATATATAATACAAGTTTTTTAAGTTTTACCTTAAAAAGTAAAAACGAAATCGTTATAGAATTTCTCTGTTGTCCGTCTGTAAAGACTGAGATTTAGAATATCGAGATCGCGTGGGGATATAAAGTTGGTTTTAGTATCTAAAAAATATTTGGGAGACGAGGCCAATCGTGGCGCAGAGGCACAAAGTGTGACTGTAAAATCGACTGGTTGTGGGTTCGATCCCCACTCGAGGAAGTGAAATATTTATTTAAATTTATATTTTCATTTCTTCCCTCTGGTGTCGACGCAAAGCGCGGTGTTGAGTTCCGCCACTCAACACGCAATGCCTCCAGAACTCGGCGGAAAGTGAGGAACGGAATGTCTTAACACAAGGTTCCCTCTGCCTACCCTGCTGTGTGCGGGATACAACGTGAAGCTGATTTGATTTTGAGTTCTTAAAGCACAGAAAAAGTGGGCGATTACGACTCGCACTTGACCAGTTTTCATTCTAAGTATTTACTTATGATAACTAAAGTAATGTGCGTAAACACGAAGCGTCGTGAATACCATATTTATGTAGACTGAAAGGTTCAAAAGTTACAAATTGTTCGGGACTCATTGAGTATTCATAAGGCACATGTATGTATATAAGTTTGTGTGTAATATTCGTATAATATCATGTTATAAATAGTTACGTGGGTAGTTGTTATTTCTTTTTACAGCAAAAAATAGGGAACCTGGGAACCTAGTTTTAAGACACTTCGTTCCCAATTTTTTTGTTATCTACCCCACTTTTCCGCCGAACTCTGGAGACATTACACACGTGTTAAGTGCCGGAACTCAACAAAGCGAGAAAACGTAAATATTAAAAACTTCATTACCTCTAGTGAGAATCGAATCCATAACCTATCATGTACAACTTATATATGATTTATAATTACAAAACACCCATAGGTAGATAAAATTAAATCAGCTTCACACAGCATGATAGGCAGAGGGAACCTAGTGTTACGACACTCCGTTCCCCACTTTCTGCCGAATTCTGGAGGCATTGCGTATTGAGTGGCACAACTCAAAGCCGCGCTTAGCCTCAACACCAGAGCGAAGAAATGGAAATATAAATTTAAGTAAATATTTCATCTCCTCGAGTGGGGATCGACCCACAACCAGTCGGTTTTACAGCCACACTTCGTGCCGCTGCGCCACGACTGGCCTCAAGATATACTATAGGTAGATGATATTAATTAACACATAATAATTTTAAACTACGCTTTATTGGACATCGAACAAAGCAATTTCCAAACTGAAGTGGAGTAATTATTAAGTTTATTGCCCTCATTTCCGGTTTGCACATTTGCTCTTTGCTGGCAAGCAATCATAATTTAAATTTAATTTGTTGACTACAGTACATAATTTCGATTAAGTAAGGAACAAAAATATTTACTAAATTTTATTGGTGTATTATTTTTAAATTAAATCAAAATTAAATCAGCTTCACGCTGTATCCCGCACATAGCAGGGTAGGCAGAGGGAAGGCACTTTCTGCCGAATTCTGGAGGCATTGTTGCGTGGCAGAACTCAACGCCGCGCTTAACCTCGAAATATAAATTTAAGTAAATATTTCATCTCCTGGAGTGGGGATCGAACCCACAAGCAGTCGGTTTTACAGTCACACTTCGTGCCTATATTATTTTTATATCTTCATATTTATTGATTGAGATCGTCGTGGCGCGGTGGGACAACGTTCAAGTGTTAATAGGTTGTGAGTTTCTACTCGGAAAGATGTTTATATTTAAATTATTTATATATTTATATTTAAATTATTAATTTAGTAATCTAACATGCATCGTAGAAAAATTGGAGCAAAGTGAAAATTCCATCTTAGACCTGAAATCCTACTCAAAGAGTATTTATAATTCTCTAATGTAGTTAAATTAGTAAATTTAATTTCTAAAGTAGTGATTTTGTTGGATAGTGACCCATCATTATACATCTAGAGAGTGAACACCCAAGTTTCGAATCATTTTGTCTGCTATATTCAAAAAATATTACGTAAATCATGTGATTTTTATTATATAAAACCACGATGCCATAAAAAATAAATTTCTTCTAAAAAACGATATCTAAACCCACCACTACTCAACACAGGTGCTATTATCGTATCAAATCGTGAAGGAATCACTCGACCACCGACTCCAAAGCTATGTTTTTACGCCACAAATCCATTAAGGCGGGCGCACACAAAAAGATTCGCAATAGCACGCTCGACTGTTACGAAAGAGGCCGCGGACCGTGAACATTCCTCAGTCGGTGAGCACGAGGGTAGCAAAAACGTCAATAGAGTTTGTGGTGCCGTGCTTTCTAAGATAACAGTAACACTGGTCTATATAGATAGGCTTAAACTTAAAGATATACTTAGCAAAATTTTCTAGAAAACTTTTCATGTGATAGGAAAGCTAAGCTGCACGTTGTTTCCCTTAGCAGGATAGGTAGAGGGAACCAGAGAATCTAGTGTTAAGATACTCCGTTTCGCATTAACATTTCCGTTCTCCGCTTTTCGCGGAATTCTTGAGACATTGTGTGTTAATAGGTCGAACGCTTCATTACCAGAGCGTATAAATGAAAATCTTAAATATTTCATTTCCTCTAGTGGAAATCGAATCCACAACCCGTCGTGTTTACAGCCACACGCTACAACTGGCCTCGAATGACCACGATAAAGCATATAAAATCGGAAATAACCTAACATTTATATTTACTTATAAAGTAACAGCATACATCCAGTAAATATGAGTGCGCCGGAAAGAAATCTCACCCACATATCTGATACTATCCGCTCACTTTCAAATGTGAATAATATAGAAACTCCGTAATTTTTTTTTTCGTTTTCTTATATTTTTATGTTTTCATAGTTAAAATGTGCTTAATTGGCGATTCTTCGCCTCTTTCACGGTACAGATTGTGGACGTTTGAAATTAAAACACTTTTGCCTTATAAAATAGAGATGATTATTCATTTTGTGATTTAAATAATGACGTTAGTAAACTAGTTTTACGGTTTAATGTAGTTCGTTACTTTGCTATTGTATAGATAGAGGTTTAATTGTTGCATTTTTTTTAGCTCCTCGCTGTATCCCATATATATATGGTAGGCAGAACCTGGGAACCTATAATTAAGATACTTCCGTTCTCGACTTTCTGCGGAATTCTGGAGACACTGAAAATATAAATGTAAATAAATATTTACCCAACCAGTCGATTTACCCTCTTTTTTCTATTTCATGATATGATAAAAACGATAATTTTTTTTCTTCTTAAGCGGAGCTTTTCATTTGTGTGAGTGATTATAAAGTTAGAAAAAATCTATTACACATCAAGTTTATTATTAGATATCACAAAAAAATCAACATAAAAATATGTCAATTCTTCTACGCCGGAAGCTTTACGTATTGATAATTTTTACTATCGTTTGATGTGTCGTTATGTCCACGATTTTTTATTTTTTTACTGTTTGATCACTGACATTTATGCATTCTTGTAGAAAAACTTTTAATAACACAAAAAAAATATTAAAATTAAATATGCGTCGCTGCTATCAGTACAAGGGATGTGGGTTGGTTGTCAAAAATCAGTATAAACGGCTAAGACTAACTGACGTTACCTTACACTATATGTATATGAACACTCACACAAATGCAAAGCTCAGCTTAAACCTCGCGGGCTTGTATACGTACAAGGGCAAATGGAGAAATTCAATTATAACATAATATATCACGATCACACTGGCTGAGCTAACAAACAACGCAAGATGGTTCTCAACTTCTCAAATTCTAACTTTAGAAGTAATATATTTAGTTGCATACAAAGTTTCCTACGTCTTGGATGACAAATTTTATAGAAATTAACGACTCGAGATAGGTACGATGTGTGGGTTCTAAGTTTCGAACTCACTATAGAATGAGTATATTAAATATTTTTTGTAAGTATTTTGTTAAGTATAAAACATATTTATTTAGAAAACGTATAAAAATTTTGAACGCAGCGGGACTTGAACCCGCGCCTCCTGGAAACCGACCAGGCGCTCTGACCACTAAGCCATGCGTTCTAGCTAAGCTGCGTCGAAATTTCTATACGCTTGTTACAACTTATTTATGTTGTTAGTATCTCTGATTATTGGAGCTTATGACCATATAGTATGTATAATTATCGCCGCTCATCTCAAATAAAAAAATATACAAATAACTGTGTATTAATTTAAATAATTTAAATGGGGCCAGTCGTGACACAGGGGTACAAAGTGTGACTGCAAAATCGACTGGTTGTGGCTTCGATCCCCACAGGAGATGAAATATTTATTTACATTTATATTTTCATTTCTTCGCTCTGGTGTCAAGCGGCGTTGAGTTCCGCCACTCAACACGCAATGAAACGGAGTGTCTTACTAGGTTCCCTCTGCCTACCCTGCTGTGTGCGGGATACAGCGTGAAGCTGATTTAATTTTTTGATTTTTTTTTAATAAACTTAAACTTAAATACACTACGAAAATATCCATTTTAAAGTCATGAATATACAATAAAAAAAAGTCCCATCAATTTTAACGTTTAAAAATGTAAAACATTCATTTCAAAAATAAAATTCACACCTAAAAATTGCATATAACGGCACGCCCCAGCAGACTTTCCGGATGTTGGTGCAATAAAACTTTTCGCAACATGCAACCATTTCCAATACAAAGTTTTTTTGTTTTATTTCATATTAAGATGAAACTACATGATGAATATCCAGAATTCGGCGAAAAGGGTAACGTAATGGTAACGGATAGGTTCCCAGGTTCCCTCCGCCTACCCTGCTAAAAAAGATGAAACTAAATTAATATATGATCGAAATATGTTAGACTATATGCTTGTATGAGAAGATTATGCATCAAAGGTATTTGAGGTATTTGTATATATTGCATTTAAATATAATTATATTTAACTCGACCTAAATCAATGATATATGTATATTATTCCTTATTGTATTAATAATGTCTAATTACGTAAATTGAGGCCATGTGACTATAAACGCGACGGATGTGGGTTCGATTCCCACTCAGAGGAATAAATTATTAAATATTTTCCTTTTCCCGCTCTGGAAAGATAAAGCACGGTGTTGAGTCCTGGCTCACAATACACAACGTCTCAAAGACTCGGCAGAGAATGGGAACAGAATGTTCTATCACTAACTTTTCTGCCTACCCCGGTCTATAATTATCGCAAAGACAGGGATTGCGACGTGGGTTGAAATATCTAGTATATTATATACATATATGTATGTACCTTTCAATTCACATTTGCATTTAGATTTATCTCGAGAAGTAATAAAAAGTCTAATAACACTAGAAACAAAGGATGCATTCCTTTTGAAACGTAAAGTAGGAAAGTTTCTGCAGACGGAGTCAATTCGAGTTTAGTTAGAGATAGAGACAATGTAGTCAAGAGTTCATTACCTAGACTTTGTTTAGACAGTAAATATACTTATATACTTAGTATATAATATTGTATATAATATTGTGTTAGAAATCGGAAGTGGGTAAGGTTTTTAAAAAAACACGTTAAAAACATACATCGTCTATATGATTCTAAATTATTTTGAAAGAGATACTATGTAATTGCAATAAGCGATATGTATCACCTACTAACAATATTTCACACTAGTTTACTTCCAATAGGGGCCGTCACCTACAAGCGAGTGCCCCCGATCGACACAAATCCACTGCTTTTATAATTATTTTCCACCTAAATCTACCCTCTTTTACACTAGTACGCTAACAATTGTATATAATATTGTATATAATAATATTATATTTAATTAGATTTTAAGTTTATTCAAACATAATTGGAAAACACTACCGACCCAATTAATTTAATTTACATTCCAAGGTCGATATAGAGATCGGCAGTTTGCAATAGCAAAGTTTAAATTTTCTTTATACTAAATATTACTATACAAAGAATGCTATCAAAAATAAAAAGTAGTTAATGCGAACGTGTGTCTAAACACTACATTTCCAGGTTCTCTTTAACTAACTTTTTATGTACAGGATACGGCGTGAAGCTAGAAAAAAAAATAAAGAGTTTAGTCAAAAGCGCAAATCACATAGAAAAGTCACTTTTGTATTTGGTAATCCATCCATACCTATATTATAAATTCGAAAGTAACTCTGTATGTCTGTCTGTGACGCAAACAGGGCCAAACCGCTGATCCGATTATGATAAAATGTCATATAGAGACACTTGAGGGTCTTGGGATGGACATAGGTTACTTTTTAACTATATATGTATAATATGTAATAGTTTATATACATATATAGATTATAAGGTATATTTAAGTTAGTGAGAGTTACTTCCGACACTTAGATTGTCATGTACGAGTACAACTCTTAATTATTTCTAACATTTACTCATGGGCTTATCTGGAGATATTTTCCGAGGGGGCCTGGACTTTAAATTTGAACATACATATATGTTGGTGTAATCGTTTTCAGGTTTGGGGTCCGTCGTGGCACAGGGGCACAACGTGTAACTGTAAATACGACTGGTTGTGGGTTCGATCCTCACTCGAAGGAAATGATATATTTATTTCAATTTATATTGCCATTTCTTCGCTCTCGTGTCAAGGCAAAGTGCGGCGTAGAGTTCTGCCAATCAACACGAAATGCCTCCAAAATCCGGCGGTAATTGGAGAACGGAATTTCTTAACACTAGGTTACTAGGCCTACCCTGCTGTGTGCAGGGTGAAGCTGATTTATTTTAATTTAAATCGTTGTTTTTTTTTAGTTTTTCGGGACAATATTTTTCCCAATAAATCTTCTGGAGTGGGCTCCAAACTATTCTGGGATGGGCACGGTCACTCGGTCTCCCCTATTGATACGCCCATGTATTTATCACGCGAACGAAGCTGCAAGTGGAAGCTTGTCTCTAACACATTTGTTAATAAATTCTCTTTAACACATCAAATTCCCCAAAGCTGTACTTCCAGCTGACGTAGTAAGCGCCTCCATAGAACATTCGGTTTACGCGTCAGTAATGAGATATGCGTAATTATCTAGAGATTAATTGAGATTAATTGAGATTACCGTGAGAACTTGTATTGCGAAACGACAATGGACAATTCCAGGAAACGTATTATTGTTAAATTATCATTGTTTCAACATAATCGATGTGTGTGTGATGGGACGTAGATATTTTTTGTCGTATGATTTTACGTCATTTTTTATTATAAAAAAATCTAATCAAATCAAATCAGCTTCACACTGTATCTCGTATACAGCAGGGTAGGCAGAGGGAACCTAGTGTTAAGACACTCCGTTCCCCACTTTCTGCCGAATTCTGGAGGCATTGCGTGTTGAATCAACGCCGCACTTTGCCTCGACACCAGAGCGAAGGAATGAAAATATAAATGTAAATAAATATTTTACTTCCTCGAGCAGGGATCGAACCCACAACCAGCCGATTTTACAGTCACACTTCGTGCCCCTGCGCTAAAACTGACCTCTTTATATTTATAAATATAAATATCATTACATCACCTCCTCATTTTAAAGAATTAAAGATAAGAAAAGAAGAATATTTCAAAATGGGAATAGATCTAATCAAATCAAATCAGCTTCACACTGTATCTCGTATACAGCAGGGTAGGCAGAGGGAACCTAGTGTTAAGACACTCCGTTCCCCACTTTCTGCCGAATTCTGGAGGCATTGCGTGTTGAATCAACGCCGCACTTTGCCTCGACACCAGAGCGAAGGAATGAAAATATAAATGTAAATAAATATTTTACTTCCTCGAGCAGGGATCGAACCCACAACCAGCCGATTTTACAGTCACACTTCGTGCCCCTGCGCTAAAACTGACCTCTTTATATTTATAAATATAAATATCATTACATCACCTCCTCATTTTAAAGAATTAAAGATAAGAAAAGAAGAATATTTCAAAATGGGAATAGATCTAATCAAATCAAATCAGCTTCACACTGTATCTCGTATACAGCAGGGTAGGCAGAGGGAACCTAGTGTTAAGACACTCCGTTCCCCACTTTCTGCCGAATTCTGGAGGCATTGCGTGTTGAATCAACGCCGCACTTTGCCTCGACACCAGAGCGAAGGAATGAAAATATAAATGTAAATAAATATTTTACTTCCTCGAGCAGGGATCGAACCCACAACCAGCCGATTTTACAGTCACACTTCGTGCCCCTGCGCTAAAACTGACCTCTTTATATTTATAAATATAAATATCATTACATCACCTCCTCATTTTAAAGAATTAAAGATAAGAAAAGAAGAATATTTCAAAATGGGAATAGATCATTGTACACCTGCATAGACGCGACGCGCCGTAACATTCCAAACTTGGAATGTTACTTGCAGTCTTGCAAATCGATTTAGACTTTTTATGGATGTCCTAAATCGATTTAGACATTTTGCTTTTTATAGATAGACATAGAAATGAATATTACACTTGAATAAAGGAAGTGACATAATATGTTTTTTTTTGTTTATGTTAATGTTCTAATTCTACTGTCAATATTCTATTGTACTCAAGTGATAAAGTAATAAATAAATAGATCATCATCATCATCATCATTATCATCAGGCTGTCATCATCCACTGCTGAATATAGGTGTTATATAAATATTCCAGATGAACTAAAACATTAAAAAAATTAAAAAATATATTATTCATAGTAATAGCGTCAACATCAAATAAAATACGAAGGAAAGTGCAGAACACTGCGATTACTTTAGTTTATAGATATCCTAATACTTACTGTGTATAATGCTATATAGAAAAGAGCAGTAGATATTTGTGAAAAAAAGTTATAAAATAATTTAAAAACAACCGAAACACAAAATTAACGAAACCAAGACGTAACAAAAGCTATGGAATTCACAAAAACGTGGGACTACAAAAATACAAATACAGTATCTGTTTTCATATAATAATATGCTCACCAATTAATAATATAGTTTCTTCTGAATGTATTTATAACTACAAAGTACATTAAGATTTAAAGAAAATCTTATATATATATAAAAGGACTTGTGCTGACTGACTGAGGTAAGACGCACGCAGAGCCGTAACCGCTGTGCGTAGAAACGTGAAATTTGGGCACATGTTTATTTTTATATTCTAGACATCCACTAAGAAGGAAATTTGAAAAATTTTAACCCTAAAGGGATGAAATAGGGGTTGAAAGTTTGTATGGAAAAAAAAATTAATATGTACCGATTTTTATAAAATTTGAAATTCAGACTCTTTAAAATATTTCATTGAACACGTGTTTCATAGTTTTTAAGAATTCACCCCCTAAGGGTTCAAATAAGGGGTTGAAAGTTTATATGGAAAAATCTTTAAATTGCCACCGATTTTTATAAAAATTTAAATTCAGACTGTTAAAAATATTTTATTGAACATGTGTTTCGTGGTTTTTTTAGAATTCACTTCTAATAAGCGGGCGAAGCCGCGCGCGCCCTCTAGTATAATATAAAATATTATTTTATTAACATTGAAAACTTTAAGTCATATATAATACAAGTTTTTTAAGTTTTACCTTAAAAAGTAAAAACGAAATCGTTATAGAATTTCTCTGTTGTCCGTCTGTAAAGACTGAGATTTAGAATATCGAGATCGCGTGGGGATATAAAGTTGGTTTTAGTATCTAAAAAATATTTGGGAGACGAGGCCAATCGTGGCGCAGAGGCACAAAGTGTGACTGTAAAATCGACTGGTTGTGGGTTCGATCCCCACTCGAGGAAGTGAAATATTTATTTAAATTTATATTTTCATTTCTTCCCTCTGGTGTCGACGCAAAGCGCGGTGTTGAGTTCCGCCACTCAACACGCAATGCCTCCAGAACTCGGCGGAAAGTGAGGAACGGAATGTCTTAACACAAGGTTCCCTCTGCCTACCCTGCTGTGTGCGGGATACAACGTGAAGCTGATTTGATTTTGAGTTCTTAAAGCACAGAAAAAGTGGGCGATTACGACTCGCACTTGACCAGTTTTCATTCTAAGTATTTACTTATGATAACTAAAGTAATGTGCGTAAACACGAAGCGTCGTGAATACCATATTTATGTAGACTGAAAGGTTCAAAAGTTACAAATTGTTCGGGACTCATTGAGTATTCATAAGGCACATGTATGTATATAAGTTTGTGTGTAATATTCGTATAATATCATGTTATAAATAGTTACGTGGGTAGTTGTTATTTCTTTTTACAGCAAAAAATAGGGAACCTGGGAACCTAGTTTTAAGACACTTCGTTCCCAATTTTTTTGTTATCTACCCCACTTTTCCGCCGAACTCTGGAGACATTACACACGTGTTAAGTGCCGGAACTCAACAAAGCGAGAAAACGTAAATATTAAAAACTTCATTACCTCTAGTGAGAATCGAATCCATAACCTATCATGTACAACTTATATATGATTTATAATTACAAAACACCCATAGGTAGATAAAATTAAATCAGCTTCACACAGCATGATAGGCAGAGGGAACCTAGTGTTACGACACTCCGTTCCCCACTTTCTGCCGAATTCTGGAGGCATTGCGTATTGAGTGGCACAACTCAAAGCCGCGCTTAGCCTCAACACCAGAGCGAAGAAATGGAAATATAAATTTAAGTAAATATTTCATCTCCTCGAGTGGGGATCGACCCACAACCAGTCGGTTTTACAGCCACACTTCGTGCCGCTGCGCCACGACTGGCCTCAAGATATACTATAGGTAGATGATATTAATTAACACATAATAATTTTAAACTACGCTTTATTGGACATCGAACAAAGCAATTTCCAAACTGAAGTGGAGTAATTATTAAGTTTATTGCCCTCATTTCCGGTTTGCACATTTGCTCTTTGCTGGCAAGCAATCATAATTTAAATTTAATTTGTTGACTACAGTACATAATTTCGATTAAGTAAGGAACAAAAATATTTACTAAATTTTATTGGTGTATTATTTTTAAATTAAATCAAAATTAAATCAGCTTCACGCTGTATCCCGCACATAGCAGGGTAGGCAGAGGGAAGGCACTTTCTGCCGAATTCTGGAGGCATTGTTGCGTGGCAGAACTCAACGCCGCGCTTAACCTCGAAATATAAATTTAAGTAAATATTTCATCTCCTGGAGTGGGGATCGAACCCACAAGCAGTCGGTTTTACAGTCACACTTCGTGCCTATATTATTTTTATATCTTCATATTTATTGATTGAGATCGTCGTGGCGCGGTGGGACAACGTTCAAGTGTTAATAGGTTGTGAGTTTCTACTCGGAAAGATGTTTATATTTAAATTATTTATATATTTATATTTAAATTATTAATTTAGTAATCTAACATGCATCGTAGAAAAATTGGAGCAAAGTGAAAATTCCATCTTAGACCTGAAATCCTACTCAAAGAGTATTTATAATTCTCTAATGTAGTTAAATTAGTAAATTTAATTTCTAAAGTAGTGATTTTGTTGGATAGTGACCCATCATTATACATCTAGAGAGTGAACACCCAAGTTTCGAATCATTTTGTCTGCTATATTCAAAAAATATTACGTAAATCATGTGATTTTTATTATATAAAACCACGATGCCATAAAAAATAAATTTCTTCTAAAAAACGATATCTAAACCCACCACTACTCAACACAGGTGCTATTATCGTATCAAATCGTGAAGGAATCACTCGACCACCGACTCCAAAGCTATGTTTTTACGCCACAAATCCATTAAGGCGGGCGCACACAAAAAGATTCGCAATAGCACGCTCGACTGTTACGAAAGAGGCCGCGGACCGTGAACATTCCTCAGTCGGTGAGCACGAGGGTAGCAAAAACGTCAATAGAGTTTGTGGTGCCGTGCTTTCTAAGATAACAGTAACACTGGTCTATATAGATAGGCTTAAACTTAAAGATATACTTAGCAAAATTTTCTAGAAAACTTTTCATGTGATAGGAAAGCTAAGCTGCACGTTGTTTCCCTTAGCAGGATAGGTAGAGGGAACCAGAGAATCTAGTGTTAAGATACTCCGTTTCGCATTAACATTTCCGTTCTCCGCTTTTCGCGGAATTCTTGAGACATTGTGTGTTAATAGGTCGAACGCTTCATTACCAGAGCGTATAAATGAAAATCTTAAATATTTCATTTCCTCTAGTGGAAATCGAATCCACAACCCGTCGTGTTTACAGCCACACGCTACAACTGGCCTCGAATGACCACGATAAAGCATATAAAATCGGAAATAACCTAACATTTATATTTACTTATAAAGTAACAGCATACATCCAGTAAATATGAGTGCGCCGGAAAGAAATCTCACCCACATATCTGATACTATCCGCTCACTTTCAAATGTGAATAATATAGAAACTCCGTAATTTTTTTTTTCGTTTTCTTATATTTTTATGTTTTCATAGTTAAAATGTACTTAATTGGCGATTCTTCGCCTCTTTCACGGTACAGATTGTGGACGTTTGAAATTAAAACACTTTTGCCTTATAAAATAGAGATGATTATTCATTTTGTGATTTAAATAATGACGTTAGTAAACTAGTTTTACGGTTTAATGTAGTTCGTTACTTTGCTATTGTATAGATAGAGGTTTAATTGTTGCATTTTTTTTAGCTCCTCGCTGTATCCCATATATATATGGTAGGCAGAACCTGGGAACCTATAATTAAGATACTTCCGTTCTCGACTTTCTGCGGAATTCTGGAGACACTGTGTTTGGTAGTGGAACTCAACGCCGCGCTTTCCCTCGTTATCAGAGCGAAGAAAAAAATATTTAATATTTCAATTCCCACTCTGGGATTCGAAACCACAACCGTTGCATGCTTGTGATCCTGCGCCATGAGGCAACCCATATTGATATTATAAATTTAAAAAGGGCAAGATTAGCACGCCTTTTTTCAATATAGCAGGATATGTAAAGATAATTTAAAAGAGAGATACTCCATTGTCCACTTTTCGCGCATTCCAAATATTGTATGTAAAAAAATATATGTTTACATTTTAGTCAACAGGATATAACTACTATATAGATATAGATACGAGCAAATTTTTTTTTTGTTTCACATAAGTAAAGCCAAGAATTAAATTGAGTAATTGATAGCATCTATACCAATTAGGTGTATGAATATATACATAAGTATATATATTGATATACTATTTTAATGTCAGTTCTTTATAAGGCAGGTGTAATCTCACATGCTGCCAACAACATTTTTTAAATACTTGGTTTTTTAATATTACTACTAACATAGCCATCGGTACGTTTTGCTTTACCGAATTGGAGGCATTGCGTGTTGAGTGGCAGAACTCAACGCCGCGCTTTGCCTCGACACCAGAGCGAAGAAATGGAAATATAAATTTAAATAAACATTCCATCTCCTCGAGTGAGGAGTTCAATTAACCCTAAAATGGACTCCATGTAAATAAATACCCACATTTAAAATAATACAGAGCTCGGTTCATAATCTTGTACAGTCGCTATTTTAGCAAACTTAAGGGAACCAAAAAAAAAAGAGAAAACTAAAATAAAAGTATACATTTAACGCGTTTCGGCTTGCGTGCGGCAGCTGCGTGTGCAGTTGCACCATTCGCTACGGCTCTAACGACCGGCACGTCTGTTCACTAAGATTTCATAATCTATATCTACCTATACTTATAAAGAAAATCGAGGTGTCTGTACGTGGAATATATATAAGAAAAAATATTATTGGTGGCATTTAATAACGTAATAGAATTTTTAATGTATCTATGCGTTTGTTCACGCTAATCTCAGAAACGGTCCTTTAGTAAATAAAAAACTTTTACTGCTTTAAAGAATGTTGTTTGACAACATTGGTATCAATAACTCTTTTATTGAATTGGCTGAAACTTTACTTTTTAATATGGGTATATGTCGATATTGTTTTTAAAATGATGTTATAACTAGAAAAATATATATATAGTTCAAACAGGCGAAGCCGCGAGCTTATACATATTCATTCATATATAACTCTTCTGTTATCGAGCAACAGACAGACAACGCACAATGCAAATTACAGAAAGTAAAATATAGCATAAAGATAGACTCTTCCTTACTTAAAATGTGTGTAAAAAGTAATATTTCTTCAAAATTGTATAAGTATTTAAAATTGAATAAAAAAAACAAACGAAATAGCGTGCAACAACTAGTTAAAACTGGTAAGTCTCTACCACGCTCTACCACATCGGCCTTGTTTCCGATTTGGTCTGCTCTATAGTAAATCGTTTATCACTGGATAACTGAGGGTTAATGGACTGGCGAGAGAGATATACCAAAGATTCCTTTTGTCTGTTACTCTTGAATGATATCGATTTAGATTGAAATTTTTTAAATCGTTTCCGTTTTAGTGTGAGGCTTGGAATATACTATTTACTTATAATATATGAAGATGTCTAGCGTGGTGTTGTGGTAAAATCGGAATGTATATAGGTAATAGTTGCAGGTTCGATTCTTACTCGGGTAAACGTTCATTATCGTCGACTTAGTATGTACCACAACAGCGTATTAAGGAATTTATCAGTAGCTACATCCATACCTATATTATAAATTCGAAAGTAACTCTGTCTGTCTGTCTGTCTGTATGTCTGTCTGTCTGTCTGTCTGTTACGCAATCAGGGTCAAACCACTAATTCAATTATGATAAAATACTCATATAGAGATACTTGAGGGTCTTCGGATGAACATAGGCTACTTCTTTTTCTCATATTTGTAACATTGTCGGTATATACTAAAATATTAAAATACCTTTTAGTTTGACAGGCAATTTATTCTGCCATCTTAATAACAACCGACCGTTGCTAAGCAACGGTTTGCAAAGTTTGTGGTTATAAGAAAAGTCACCCAAAACTAGCTTGCTTAACGTATACATGGCGTGCGCTGACTCAACCTTATGAGATACATAAAAATAATGTTTAACAAAAATATTGTTCTTTAAATAATGTTTAAAAAAGTCCGCGATGGTATATGTTTATCTCTGAAAATTGAGCAAAAGTTACAATTTTAATTAATTTACTTTATATAATATTTATCGGGTTTTTGTTGTATGTATTTTCTATAATTTGATATTGATCGTTGTATATGAAAATGAATGAAAATGAATATAATAGTCACTTTTAGCATTTCATCTAGATTGAAATTATAGTTTATTGCATAACATTCTAATAAATCATTAAGGAGATGTCACTGATTTGAAATTGACGGTTGACGGTTTTGTAAATTTTCATACATTTTCGAACTACTGTTACTTTTTATGTAATTATTTGCTGTTTATAGTTAATTTATACTTTTCTTTGGTTCTTCGCTTATTCGAGTAGTAGATTAGTTAGATTTTCATAAATTTCTTGGTGTAGTGTAAGTTGCAGCCCTGTGCGGCGTCGGCATAATATTACATAAGTATTTATTATTTAAGGAAAGAATTCATCAGGTTATTTCATCTCGGTTGGATGGTTATCTATACCGTTGTTATACACCTTATAAATTATAGTTTTAGTTTTTTGGGATTTTATTTGATATTGCTCGCAAAACTTATCATATTTAATGTAGAAGGGACTTTAGTTATTTCATATAGTATAAGGTATACGTGTAAAAGATTTTTCCCGGGTCAGCAAAATCGATCACTGAAAGTCCACTAAAATCAGTTCAGTTATTCTGGACATTAGCTCGGGGAAATAGAAAGACAGGTAGAGACAAAAAATATAATATTTTTTTATTGTATTTGAGTATTATGTAAATAACCACATGCACTTGCAAAAACATATCACAACATATTTAATTTTAATTCTTTTAAATATTTATTTTACTTTGATGATATCAATAATGTAGCTGGTTTTGTTTAATTTTTTTTAATTATTATTTTAATATGATTACGTTTACTTATATTTTTTTTTTCATTTAAATTAGTTAGATATTTTCAAAAACAATTTTATAAAAATATCTAATAAGCATTCGTATAGTTCAAGCGGGCGAAGCCGCGTCCGGGTCCGCTAGTACGTATATAAGTTTTTAAAAATTAAAAAAGCGGCGGGACTCGAACCCGCGCCTCCTGGAAACCAACCAAGTAAGATTTAGCAACTGTCAATTTGGTTAAAACATAGCGGATCAGCGGAAAGTAGGGTACCGAATAATGTATCACTATTTTCCTAGGCGGAATACAACGCCGCGCTTTGTTTAGTAATCAGAGGGAGATTCATTACACGGAGTTCGGATCGAATACGTAACCATCGCTATACTCCACAACACCATCAACCCTTACAATTTACACTAAGTAATGAACAATTTAATCTTCATTTAGATCTTTTCTAAGAGTAAATATAATTCCGGTTAATCGGACCTCCTAAGTCAATTAGTTTATTAACTAAGAGCAAACTTGTTTTAGTTGATAAATAGATTTCAACTTCAATACCGTAGAGAGTTGTTTGCAAATATTTAGCATCACTAAATACTTCTTATTGTTAGAGAGCAAATAAATAAATATAAAATATTATTTCCATTGACTCGAGTCATGGTGCATTGTAGGTTCGATTTCTATTCGAGCAAATGAAATATTTACTTAAATTGATATTTTCATTTCTTCGCTTTAGTGTCGAGGCAAAGCGCGGCGTTGATTTCCGTGTGTTGATTTCAACACGCAATGCCTGCAGAATTCGGTGGAAAACGTGGAACGGAGTGTCTTAACACTCTATTTTCCCTCTGTGTATCCTGTTGTGTGAGGGAAACAGCGTGAAGCTGACTTTGATTTATTTTTATTTCCGTTATATTAAACTAAATGTTTATTGAGTATAATAGCGCAGTCAGATAAATTGGTAGTAGTGTGGTATATATGTAATATAATAAAACAGTAAAAATGTGTGTCTGTACATTAAATATTTTTAGGAACAAAATGATTCCAATAAAGCGAGAAGCTTAAAAAAAGATTTAAATCAAATTGAAGTATCTGTGATTACAAAATGGCCGTTATTATTTGTTACATTATGTTAGTGCATATATACACGATACTATAACACAAACAAGTAATTTTAATACTTTTGTCTGTCTGTCTGTCTGTCTGTATATTTTTTGTTTTTCTAGCCTAATTTTCGGCTAAACTAGTTGGTAACTACTGGTTTCTTTGGGACTTTCACTGAACGATAGAGAGGTTTATATAGCAACATATAGGCTGTTTTTGCGTATGTAACAGTATAGATAACTATAAAATAACTCAAGAATTTTCTTTTTTTTCTAATACACTTTAAGTATTAACTTTTTTTTTGTTTTTTTTATATAATTGAAATTGTGTTTATATTATAAGATTAAGTTTATAAGCCTGTTTTTTAGCTTTATAGTTAAAAAGTTTTTTTTATTTGTTTAGATGTGAGCAACAACTTGAATACACATGTAAAGTTTTTTGAGATATATTTTGTATTAAATATTTGTATTTAAAAATGTTTCTATATTATTGTGGTCTTACTATGTAACGTTGGCTTCCTAATAAATGAATAAATAAATTTAATATTGAATAAAAAAGAAGCGGGCAAAGCCGCGCGAGGCCGCCAGTTAACCCGTAAAATTAAAGATCTGGAACATATGACGAAGGACCAAAACTAAAGTAGACCAGCTATAGTTTAAGCAATAAGGAAATGGCACATTAGCAAAAGTTGTTCGTTATGGTAGGCAGTTTATTTTGCAAATAAAAATTATTAACACTGAGGCCGTTGTGGCACAGTGGCGCGTTCGTTTCGATTTCTATTAATGATATTTAGATTGTTTACTTTTTCCGCGCCGGTAAAATGAGACGCGGCGTTGAGTTCCGCCTCTCAACAACATAAGCAATATCTTGATTTTATAGCTCAAAATTTTAATAATAACGGATATAAAATAAACGTACTTTGGAAACGGTCATAAAGTATTATACATATATTAGTCATAAATAGCAATACATCCAGAATCCGACGGAAAGTGGAGAACGAAAGTTCCTTAAATTGAACGGAGTGTCTTAACACAACGTTCGCAGGTTCCCTCTGCCTACATTACTGTGTGTGGAATCATCAAATTTTATTTATAATTATAGTAGTACAATATATATTTCACTATATATTTAAAATAATGGCGAAAGTAAATTCATTTGCAATAAAATAGTTTTTATGACCAAGTACCATAGCAGCGTTCCACCTCATACATAAAGATGACTAACTGATTAAGATTTAACATAACTACAGCCGAACAAACGAGACGTGAACAGTTACGTTTTTTGTTCCATAAAATATATTTCAAACATGACTAATCATACATTACATACTCAGTTTTTTTTTTCTTTTTTTTTTCGTCAGCTTCACGCTGTATCCCGCACACAGCAGGGTAGGCAGAGGGAACCTAATGTTAAGACACTCTGTTCCCCACTTTCTGCCGAATTCTGGAGGCATTGCGTGGTGAGTGGCAGAAATCAACGCCGCGCTTAGCCCCGACACCAGAGCGAAGCGAAATATAATTTTAAGTAAATATGTCATCTCCTCGAGTGGGGATCGAACCCACAACCAGTCGGTTTTACAGTCACACTTCGTGCCGCTGCGCCACGACTGGCCTCAATATATTTCAAACATGACTAATCATACATTACATACTGAATGGTTTCCTTGTTATTATTATAATATTACTTAGGTAAATTTAATGTTGTGTCTAGACTTTATGAAAATGGCATTATGACTCTGTTAATATTTTGAATGATGATAATGGGTTCAAATTCTACTTTAGGGAAGCAATAAATTTAATTACAGATTTTAATAATTTACTATGAAAAATAAGAAAATAATTAAAAATATATTTTCTAGTCGAGCCATAGTTAATTACTAAATGAAACTTAGGAATTTACACAATTTTTAAGTTTATTGCAAATATTACACTATTTTAGCTTAAATTTTAAACGTATTCAGTGAAGTATATCTACGTCAATTTTTAGTACCTACTCTGTTTTAACTGCACCCACATACATACATGTATCTGTAATCTTATCAACGAACAACACTTTTGTATATATATATATATATATATATATATATATATATATATATATATATATATATATATATTATGCATCCTTACCAACTACGCCACACACACAACGAAAACCTGCAAAATATTCTATAAATATAAATTTCTATTAAAGGTCAAAGTAATTGGCAAGCTGACATTTCTTAGTGCTTCGTGAATGTAAGATAATGCTGTGGAAATACCAACAGCTGGAAATATCAAATCTTTGTATCTCGGCTCCTAGAAAGGAGTTGGAATTTAATGATGAAAGGAAGTAACCAAGCTTTTGGCTAGGGAATCGGATTACAGGTTTGTTAAAGTTGATAGATGTTGTTATAGAGAAATATTGCATACAATTCTTTTATTAGTAAAAAAATCTTAGGTAAATGATTATAATAATTATGAAAAATAAATCAGCTTCACGCTGCATCCCGCACATAGCAGGGTAGGCAGAGAAAACTTTGTGTTAAGGCACTGGGTTTTCCACTTTCCGCCCAGCGTGTTGAGTGGCGGAACTCAACGCCGTACTTTGTCTCGACACCGGAACGAAGAAATAAAAATATAAATGTAAATAAATATTTCATTTCCTCGAGTAGAGATCGAACCCACAACCAGTCGATTTTTACCGTCACACTTTGTGCGCCACGACTAGCCTCTAGTTTCTTAATAAAGGTACCTTCAAGGCCATAATGCGTTAAGAGATATTGAATAAAAGAAATACATAATAAATAAAGGCCACTGTGGCGTAATGGCACACGTGGCAAACGTGTGGTTATAGCGATGTGTTTGGTGGAAGTAACTCTTACTTAACATTAGGTTCCCTCTTCCTATTCTGCGGCATACAGCGTGAAGCTGAAAAAAATAATAACAACTAAACCGATTACCCAAATTACCTCGTAATAAAAAAATATCGCATAAAAATCATTGATTACGACTAATGATTGATTATTATTATGCAAATGACACTGATATTATGGTCTGTCACCTCAAGATTTTCTAATAAAGATAACGTCTCATAAATCAATTTACCAAGAAACCTCGGTGGTGGCAACGTGAGAATCAAAATCTAAAGATAAAATGGCCGCGTGTTAAGTATGGAAAATCGATACCTTCTAAGTCAAGAATGACTTGGGAAACGGTTCAGAAGAAATTATGAATAGATAGTTATCAGCTTTCATTTCGATTGTTACAAATTGGCTTACATTGTGGATGATGATGATTTTACAGTCATCTGGTATGACCCTAATGCACAAAATGGGTTAAAGTGCAATAAAATTATTTAATTTTTGTTATTATTAAATTAACTTCGCTTTGAGGACTATATGACTGTAATACAGGTCGTAGGTGGAATTCCCAATTGAGAAAATAATATTATTAATATTTCCATTTCGCTTAGGTGTCGAGGCAAAACGCGGCGTTGAGTTTCGCCACTCAACACACAATGCCTTCAGAATTCAGCGGAGTCGGAAGCGAGAGTGCGGAGCGGAGAAAAACTTAATTTTAAATATATTGTTATAATATAAGCAGTTAAATAAATTTTCAAATTTCATTCTATCCAGTAGTAGATCAAATCAATTTAAGTTAATATTATAAAAAGCAAAGCAATTCCTATAAATATAATTTATTAGGAACAAATAAGCCACATTATTATTCCAAGTTACCCCTAAGTAAGTTAGCCTTGATTTGGGATACACGATATCCTAAAATGAATCAAAAACAACATTGCCAGTTAAAAAATATTTAGTAAGCAAATGTAGAACCAAAAGTTAACAATTTTAGAACCCTTTTTACATCGACCAGTATTTTTAACCGTTGTAACATATTGTATGGGAAACGACCCATTCATCGTTACGGTTGTATCGCTCTAGATTTCCTATATGGAAATTTGGGCTTTATTTAGAGAGAAATAAAGTATTTTTTTCCAATTTATATGTTTTGGTTCTTCAGCTTTTTATAAGTTGAGTTCGATGTACGAAAACGGACGTTGAAAAAAGGGGCACGACGGGAACACACCTGTCAGCAGTGTTGCCAGTTTTTGAAGAGGACTGGTGAATGGCGGCCTGTACAATACTTTGTTTGAAATTTAGAATTTCGTACACTTTTTCACATAAATCCATCAGTTCAACTTACATAATATTTATTGATAATAAAAGCTTGTTATTTTTTAATTATAAGATAGTATTTACACATAAGATGCATGTAAAAAATCTAATAAAGATAAAACTTTCTTTTTTTTGTTTTACACTGTGTCCTGCGTGCAGCAGAGTAGACAGAGGGAGCCCTATTTTAAGAGACTCCACTACCCACTTTCCGCCAAATTATGAAAGCATTACGTGTTGAGCGGCGAAACTCAACGCCGCGTTTTGTCTCAACGCGAGAGCGAAGAAATTGAAATATTAAAAACTTCAGTTTCTTGGATGGGAATCAAACCCACAACCTGTCGCGTTTACGTTCACAAGCTTAAACTGGCCTAATAAAATTATATTTAATAATTTAAAATGATCAAATAATAAATATAATTGAAGTACCATAAAAACAATAATAAATAACCCATTAATTCTAGATATGTCGCTTTAAATCCGGTCGCATTGTTACATCATAACCAGTTTGGCGATCAGTCAACAAACTCAAGCAACGAGTTCCACTTGCTTCCTTTCTGTCAGTTTGTTTCTTTATTTGATACTAACAAATAAGTTTTTTTTTATATTTAGATAAATTATAAACAATCTATATATAAATAGATAACTACCATAAAAGAAAAGATAAAATATTGAAATAATGATTAAGCTATAAAAGGCCAATCGTGGGGCAGGGGCAAAGTGTGACTGTATGAGATATGGGTTCGATCCCCATTCGAGGAAATTAAATATTTATTTACATTTATATTTTCTTTTCTTCGCTCTGGTGTCGACGCTAAAGGCGGCGTTGAGTTCCGCCACTCACCACGCAATGCCTCCAGAACTCGGTCAAAAGTGGGGAACGGAGTGGCTTATCACTAGGTTCCCTCTGCCTAACCTGCTGTGTGCGGGATACAGCGTGAAGCTGATTTAAAACTGTAAATACTTCAAAACATATTTTGATAATTTATAATAGTTTAAAATTTAAACTTAATTTTTCTAGTTACCTACAAAAAGATAAAATCTCTTTGCCGACATCATTCAAGCGCCCACTACAGCATACATACGAAATAACAATGGCGCATTGCTCTTTGTAAAAAAATTACCTATAGACTTGGTGCAAAAAGTATGTAACATCCTTTATTAAATTTTATATATAATTTTGAAGAAAATATTATTTTTTCTTAAGAAAATATTAGTAAATAATAATTTACTCCCTTAAGTGAAAGTCGAACCCAAACCGTGTTTACAATCACATACTTGTACCACTGCGCCAAGTAATATATTATGTATATAAGTCTCTTTCCAAGGTGACCTTCGTTTCCTTTATCCAAGAATTCCTTGGATATAGGTACCTTAGCTCCAAATGAGGCATCTTAATTCACGCCTCACGTTATCCACGGTGTGCTAATTATCTTACTTTACTTCAATAGATTTCTGTGAATTCGAACTCGTATTACTCAAATGCTAAAAGCGTGTTTTTTTAGGAGTATAATATATCCCGCATACTACTGTGTAGGCAAAGGGAACCTAGTGTTAAGACACTCTGTTCTCCATTATAGCATGTTGTTATACTATATACTTGTAAAGTTTTTAATATTATGTAAATTGTTTATTTAGTTGTATTAAACTGTAAAGTTTAGTTTAACCGTAAAGTTATCGTTTGTCAACTTTTTATGACAATTTTGTTGACGTAAGATGAATATGAAATTTGGCAATAATGCATTAAGACTAATTTAAATTAATAAAATAAACATGAAGTACAACCAAAGGACGAGGCCTCAAGCGTGCGACTGTAAGCACGACAGGCTACGGGTTCGATTCCCACTCGGGGAGGGGTACAACGTTAAAATAAAAAAAAAGAAAAAGAACAGCCAATACCATATAATTTTACACATCAATAGATTTACTAGACAGATCAAAGTTAAAGTTGACTTAAGTTACTTATTTAGAAAACGTATAAGAATTTAAACGTAGCGGGACTCGAACCCGCGCCTCCTGGAAACAACCAGATTAAAAAAGTTGACTTAAGTTTTTTTAACCATTTATCCACGTGTGTTGTGTAAAACAGTCATTTCTATGTACAAAAGCGTTCGAATACCATTAGTTTTATAAAGGTATCTGAAGGAATGTAGAGTTATTCTTATTACATAGTATTCTGTGATCGTACGGTAGCGTTTAATTTACATAAACCTCACGTTAGAAGAGAATCCGTAATCAGTTGGCCGTGCGAGTACCGCGGCCGTTACCTATGGATACCTGAGCGAAATAAAATACAATTGGTGTAAATATATTGCTTTGGAATAGTTAATCAGCTTCACGCTGTATCCCGCAAACAGCAGGGTAGGTAGAGGGAACCCAGTGCTAAGACACTCCGTTTCCCAATTTCCGCCGAAATTAGGAGGTATTGCGTGTTGAGCGGCGGAACTGCATACCGCTCTCTGCCTCGACACCAGAGCGAAGAAATGGAAATATAAATTTAAATAAATATTTCATTTCCTCGAATGGGGATCGCACCCACAACCGTCGCGTTACAGTCACATCCTTGTGCCCCTGCGCCACGACGGCCTCAAATATAATAATAGTAATAGTTAATTTAATTGAAATTTTATTTATCTATAATATTTAAGTTAAATTTAAGTATTTATTATAATGTTATCTGTTGTTTAAGTCCATATATTGAATTTGAGTCAAATTAAGATTGTTTTTTTATAAAAATGACAATATTTAGTAATATTTTTGATATAAATATTATAATAAATGATAAATAAACAAGTGATAGCATTATCTTATGCTGAACTTAAATTAACATCAGTACAATATAAATCATAAAACATATATTAAGTTTTAAGTATATTTCCGTTTTAATATAAGAAAAATGTTTTGTATACTTCATTGTTATACCAACTTATAGCAGTGTGGTATCAAGAACGTTGTGTGTGTTTGGCACATCGTCAGTCGCATAATATAAGAAAAATACATCATTGTCCTTTGAAGTTTTACTTATTCTAACATAAGTGAAGCGAAGAAGGAGCGAAACTCCTATTTAAATAACAATAAACTATTCAATTCTATACAATTCTACTTTGTACCTACAATAAAATTCCTAGTAGTTATTATTGAATTATTTTTAGTTTTTACGCTATATCCCGCACATAGCAGGTTAGGCAGAGGGAACCTGAAAAGTCTAGGGTTACGGCACTTCGTTCCCATTGAGACATTTCCGTTTCTCATTATCCGCCGAGTTCTGGAGGCAATGCGTTTTGAATGGCGAAACTCCAGAGCGAGGAATACCTCATTACCTCTAATGGGAATCGAACCCACAACTTGTCGCGTTTACGGCACGCTCGTGCCCCTACGCCACGTACTAACATTTCTAATTGGTAAACAACTACGTAGAACACGTCAAATAAAACAAAATTCACATGGAAGTGGTTGGAAGCTGTCAGTCTGCCATTATACTGAATCTCAGCAATCATTTATCATCAACTCCAATTTGACCGACGGTTAACCTGCCTCTTGGATTTGTAAAAAATAACCGGTTAAAGAGGGTCCCGTCGAATTTCTAACTTGGGTGTTAAAAATTTAACTACGATATTAGGTTTATTTGTTTGTGAAATGTGTTATGTTGTTTAAACAAGATGAGAGTATTTTAATTAAAAAAATCATATATTTTATTATAATGTAGTAAAATTGAAAATTATTATCGGTATTACTCCATTTTTACTATATATGGTTTAAAAACATCTGCGCTTATATGAATAACGAAAAATAAAAAATTACAATACAAAAATCAACATTTTATTTTATTTAGTAAAATATAAAATTTCGACACTCATCCCTCAGTTTACATAGAACACAGAACTCTAAAAATCCAGTAGGGCTATTATTTAAAATTGGGCATGCTTGATTCTAATACAAGCTTATTAATTTTGATCGTCTGCTTTGTCGAAAATTCACTTATTACCTTTTAATTCAAGTTCTATAGAAACATCCGTTGTTATTCCCTATGTAATTACAGCCTTTTGTTACAATATAGCATAATATATAGGAAATAATGTAATAATTAAATGTATAGAAAATTTATTAATATTTCATATTAAATAAAATTTACTTTTAAGAAAATTGAAATGAAATATTTAATATTTTTATTTCTTCGCTATGGTTCGTTCAGTCGAGGCAAAACGCGGCGTTGAGTTCTATCACGCAATACACAATGCCTAGAGAATTCGGAGAAAATTGCGGAGCGACACTCCGTTCCCCCTTTTAGGTTACTAGGTTCCCTCTTCGTACCCTGCAACATGCGTGATATAGTGTGAAGCTGTTTAGTTTAAGAAAACTTTTATATAAGATATACATAAAATATGATTTGTAAATAAAATTAAAAACGTTTCAAGGTAAAATAAACAAAATATTGTTTAATTACAGAGTACACTCTGTAATAGTTATATGTTCAAAATTTCAAATTAACCAACAAACAAAAAAAGCGAAAAATTTTATTCCTAAAAATTACCAAAACTGAAGCACTACGTATTAGTAAAATTGCAAATTATTCCATATTTCCTTGGCGATCAATTTTCGGCACGCGAACCCTCCCCAAGGGTAAAACGAAATACGGAACGGAACGGTAGCAACGGAAAAAGTACGCCCCAGTTTTTTTTTTGTTTTCTAAAACATATGTGAAGGATATCCGGTGTTCAGCCACAAGGGGTCATTATGTACGGAGTAATCCATACTTTTTGCTTCTTTCCACTACCTTTACTAGTGACCAACGATATCTGAATATGAAACGCTATAGAAAGAATATAGGGTTTTTTATCGAATACCACGTAATCTTTTAAGCTGGCTCATTTTAGTTCATACATTATTGAAAATGATTGATACATCTCTTCTTGTTTTTAAATGTTAACGTAATTGGTTTTTAGATTTTTATTTTTTTCTTAGTTTCTAACCACTGTAAGTACGGGTGTAATTACTGATGTAGATTAAAGGAATTTTATAGAATGTTTTTATATATAAGCTTTATTTTATTGTAGGTATTATGTCTATACTATGGTTTTTGTCTAAAAAAGTCAGTTTCACGCTGAATCGCTGTAGTGTTGAGACCCTATGTTCCCGACTTTCGTTCACTAGTGGGATAAGAGTAAGTTAAATATTTAACATATCGAACCCACAACCTGTCGCGCTTACAATCACACTTTTTGCCCCTGTGCAACTAAAATGCAAAGAATACTTATATATATAAGAAAAATATGTATTTTTGTTCATTTTTAATTTCAATATCTATAGGTATTGTATTATTTAAAGACGGTAAAAATTAGGTGAGTCGCGCAATTATGACGAGTTTCCACTTAACCAATCAGATATGAATCAGAGACGACTCATCCAGATAAAGACCAAGTTAATAAGTATTTCCTCTCAAATCATACGATATAGATATTATTAAATTTCATCTAGAATATTCTGGTTTAAGGTAATTTTCAAACATTACATCTAGATATAACAAAAGAAACCAAATAAATTAATATTTTTGTGTCAACCACTCAAACCCAAACAGTTTAATAAAACCATAACATACGTTTAACAAATGGTGGTACAAGATCGTTCAAGTTCATGACACGTCTCGACCTGTCACGACATGTCCTCGTCTAAGATAAGTAATAAAATTACAGATGACTAATATGAGATAACATTTGAGTAATGCTCTCATTGCTGGTTGATTTATTGGTGAGTTTATAGTGCGGCGCTCGGGCGAAACTGTTTTAAACATATCAGTATTTTTAAAATGTATAACGTCGATCTTTTAAAAGAATGTCTAGCTAATAAATAGGTATTTGATAAAGTTGAAAAATGTGATGTAAAAGTAACTATATCTGCATAAAAGAACATCTCTTTACACTGTAACGCGACGGATGTGGGTTCGATTCCCACTTGGGTGAATAAATAAATAAATCAGCTTCACGCTGTATCCCGTACACAGCAGGGTAGGCAGAGGGAACCTAGTGTTAAGACACTCCGTTGCCCACTTTCTGCCGGATTCTTGAGGCATTGCGTGTTGAATGGCAGTGGGGAACGGAGTGTCTTAACACTAGGCTCCCTCTGCCTACCCTGCTATATGCGGGATACAGCATGAAAAAATAAACGTAAATAAGCATTTGTAAAAACCATGGTTTTTACTAAATTTGTCTGCATCAATGTGCCGTAACCTCTCACCATCCCAAAAAACCAAAGCAAAGCTAATTACAATATCAAATTTTAATCACAATTCATAGACATGAAAAAAAAGTAATTAAAAACTAAAAATAAAGCATAAAAAAGCTAGACTAAATTATTAAAAAAAAAAGGTTGCAACTACTTTAATTTGCAAGTTTACCAAAATTAAAGCAATTATTGTGTGAGAATAACTCGATTTTGTACGTGAAGCCGGAAACACGGAAAAATTGCAACCGTACATTATTATTATCATGTCTCGATCTTTCACGGTTCAAAAAACAACATCCTTTTATTGCTTAATTAATTAAGATATTATTCGGAGTCAATTTTAAATTTATCTTAAATATTTATTCGTCTGTCTACAATTACAGGTAACTCATAAAGTTTGTTTTTTTTAAGTACACACTGTAGTAGGTTAGGATGAGGGAAGCTAATGTTAAGACACTGTTTCCCATTTACCGCTAAATTCTGGAGGCAAAGCGTTGAGTGGCGGAACTTGACGCCGCGCGTTGCCTCGGCACCAGAGCGAAGAAATTAAATTAAATATTGCATTTCTTATATTATATATTAATTATCTGTTATCTCTGTCAATCATGAATAATAGAGTATTTTTTTCCTATTAAAATTAAAATAACATAGAAATATTATAATAATACACGTTATATGATGAAATTAGGTAATTTTGTTCTTTCATTAAAAGTTATAGAATAAACTATTTTTGTTTCTATCCCACGGGAAACATAATATAAATAATACGAAATATGAGTTTAGTAACAATAATAACATTAATATATTATATATACGTACAGCCAGCCCGTCGTGGCCCAAGGGCACGATGGTGTAACTGTAACGCGACGGTTGTGGGTTCGATCCCCACTCGAGGAAATGAAATATTTATTCAAATGAATATTTCCATTTCTTCGCTCTGGTGTCGAGGCAAAGAGCGGCGTTTACGCCGCTCAACACACAATGCCTCCAAAATTCAGCTGAAAGTGGGGGAACGCTGTCTCTTAACACTAAGTTCCCTCTGCGTACCCTGCTGTGCGCGGGATACAGCGTGAAGCTGGAGAAAAAAAAACCTACTGATATTGTATGACAACTCAATATAGTTTAGAATAATGAAGATATATCTAAATTCCTATCGTCCTTCCAATCCAATCTTGACAGCGCGTTTTAACCCGCACATAGCAAGAAAGACAGGGAGAACCTAATGTTAAGACACTCCGCTCTCCACTTTCCATCAAATTTTTCGAGATGTTGCGTATTGAGTACCGGAACTCAACGTCGGGCTTTTGCTTTGGTACAAGAGCGAAGACAAGAAAATATTAATAAATAATAGTTCATTTCCTCGAGTGAGGATCGAACCCACAACCGTTGCGTTACAGTCACACACTTATGCCCCTGGGTCACGAGGGCCTCGCAATCTTGACAAAGTACTTTTAAAACTCTCTGTATAGTCAAGATAAGATATTGACTATTGTTTAAAAGCGAAACCGTAGGCATTTAGCACCTCTTCCACTCCCACGTTAGGTACTAAATAAGCTCCCGTCTGGGAATCTTTTCGAATTCCTTTTATACTTTGTAAGTTCACTTTAATACTATTAATACAAATAAAATATAAAATTGAATTCCGGCGTTGAGTTTCGCCACTCTTCGTCAATGTTCGCTAATGCCTCCAGAAATCGGTGGAAAGTCGGAAACGGAGTGTCTTAACACTAGGTTCCCTCTGCTTACCCTACTATATACGGGATGCAGCGTTAAGCTGTTTTTTCCCGCTAGTTCACTTTAATATTTTAAATACAGATAAATTATACAATTTAATTTAATATAATAATCGTTGAGTTAATTTCAAAGCGCATTCGGGATACCTATGTCTGACTACTGCAATGATTTATATGGCCTCTTGGGTAGTTGTTTATATTTATAGTATATGTAGATATTTCTACCGTCTAGTCTCTTTAGAGCTTTGTCCAGAATGCTGTATTGATCTTTTAAATTGTATATGCAGAGTATAACAATGAATTATAAACTAAACAAAACACCCGACTGCATAAACTAAACCAATGTAATACATCGCCATCAAGACAAAGACATATAATTTATCAAAATCGATTCACTGCTTTACACTTTTTTGCACTGCACTGCTACAGTTACAAAGGAACAAAGAAACGAACACACAAACATACGCGTTAAAAACATAACCCTTTTTGGTATTCGCCGCAGTCGAGTAAAAATTAATGGAAAGCGAAAATCAGAGTTATTCAGATATGTTCAGCTTCACGCTGTATCCCGCACACAGCAGTTCCTGTTAAATTTCTGCCGAATTCTGGAGGCATTACGTGTTGAGTGGCAGAACTCAACGCCGTGCTTAACCTCGACACCAGAGCGATGGAAATATAAATTTAAGTAAATATTTCATCACCTCGAGTGGGGATTGAACCCACAACCAGTCGGTTTTACAGTCACACTTTGTGCCACTGCGCCACGACTGGCCTCAGTGATTCAGATATGGTCACTATAAATAACAATAACGTCGAAAATCATTATTATTTATTATTGTTTCCATAATATAGATGGCGCCGTCAAATTATGATTAGATATATATAATGCAAATGCCTGACCAATATGGTAGTAAAATTTTATTAGGCCATTATTTCGGATAGTGTGGTTGAAGCTTAACTGTTTCCGATACCTATTAATAGGTTGTGCGATAAGGTCAACTCTATTCTTACTGTAATAAGACCGAATAAGTGAAGGGATGCACGTATGTAACTATTTATAAACGTAGTAAAAATAATTATAAAATCAAATTTCCTACAAAGTTTAACTAACGATTTAAAAGAAAAAAAAAATCGGCTTCACGCTGATTCCCGCACACAGGAACGTAGGCAGAGGTTAACCTAGTGTTAAGAGACATTTGGAGGCGCAACTCAACGTCGCGCTCTCTACACCGGAGGGAAGAAACGGAGTTATAAATTTAAATAATATTTCACTTCCTCGAGTGGAGACCGAACCCACAACCAGTCGCTTTTACAGTCAAAGTTTGCCCCTGTGGCACGACTGGCCTTCACGGGGGCAAGTTTCTTAGTTATATACAAATTATTATTAATACTTAAAAATTGCAATTATTTACCTAATTGTTAGTTCTGCAGCAAGCAAGTTAATAATAATAATTATCATCGATTCCACTATTTCGTACATTTTTTTGGGCGTAAAACAGAAAAAGTCCCATCTTATTTAAAGAAAGTATAAAAATTTGAACGTAGCGGGATTTGAACCAGCGTCTCTTGGAAACCATCCATTTAATGATTAAAAAACTATACGTTTTCTAAATAAGTATTTTTCTTTCCGCGCTGTGTGTGTGAATAACTGTTCTCTGTTCTCTAATAAATATTTTTTTTTATTTCAATTATTTTTTTACTCTAGTAGAAAAGCCCGAAGAAGAATACTGAATTGAATACCATTACTTGCCCAATTAACATGCAAACTTTCCACAAATTGGGAAGTAAAGAACGGAGTATCTTAACACAAGATTCCTTTTGCCTATCCTGCTATGCGGGAAAAAGCGTGAAGTTGTCCATTAATATCGAAATTTATATAAACACATTTATCAGTACAGTCCTCTTAATAAAATGGATATGAATATTAACTAATAAATCAAGTGAGAAGAGCGGTAAGTAATTTTGATTACAGGGATCAAAGGCAAATGTTATCTCAGCTTTTTGGCAACAGAATTTATTTCTTTTTAATAAATGTCGAACATAAGTGTTCAACAAAATGTGAGAAACATGCACTAATTTGCAAAAGACAAAAAAAAACACTTTGTATATCTAAATTGATAAATTGAATTTATTTTGTATAAAAACGAAGCCAGTCGTGGCTCAGCGGCACTAGGTGTGACTGTAAAACCTGGTTGTGGGTTCGATCCCCACTCGAGGAGATGAAATATTTACTTAAATTTATATTTCCATTTCTTAGCTCTTGTGTCGAGGTTAAGCGCGGCGTTGAGTTATGCCACTCAATACGCAATGCCTCCAGAATTCGGCAGAAAATGGGGCACGGAGTGTCTTAACACTAGGTTCCCTATGCCTACCCTGCTGTGTGCGGGATACAGCATGAAGCTGATTTATTTTTTTAATTCTTCGAAATCAAAGTTTCGAGAAGGCGAATTCTTGAGGCTTTGCGTGTTGAGCGTCGGATCTCAACCCCGCTATGTCTCGATATCAGAGCGAAAAAAATGAAAATATTTCCTTCATTCACCGTTATAACAAAAAAAATCGATGTATATGTATGTATATCTATATTTAAATATATTTGTTTATATTTTAAGAAACAACGTCTTTGTTGAACATCGTTTAGACACGAGTTAACATTTACGACCAAACATTTACAAAGTCAATAAACCCGCGGAAAGATCGCTATTTGGCATTTGCGACGAAACTTTAAAGCAGGCAAATATTCTTAGACAGTTTAGCTTTAAGTATTCACTTGTTTAGTTTGATGAAACAGTACAGTACCTATTTATTTTTTAGAAGCAGGGTAAGTAAAGGGAACCTAGTGCGAGACACTCCGTTTTCTACTTTCTGTCACTCGAGAAATTTCGTGTGGAGTGATGGAGCACCAGAGCGAAGAAATGAACATATCAAATATTTCATTCCTCCGATAGAATTGTACCTAAAACCGCCGCGTCTACCTACTGATACGCTTGTACCACCGCGTCACCGCGGCCTCTATTATTTTCTTTACGTAGTATAAAATGCGATTTTGCACTAATATAGTGATTAAAAAGGAAAGTTTATACCTGTTACACATGCATTTTCTAGAAGATAAGTTTTTACCCGACTACGACGTAGCGAAATGGAGAGTTATGAGTTATGACTTCACCCGTTTGGACAAAAGAACAAAGAGTGTGTAATTGTGTATGCGACATGTGATATGACACATTCTAAACGCACAGAGGCAACCACAGGGGCAGTAGGTTCAATCCAAACGATGTAAATTAGTTTAGACTCCCTTGATCAATAGACAATCCAATACAAACAATATTTCAATTCTGTTGTTCTAGTGTTCAATGTTCTGAGATTAGCGCGTTCAATCAAGAAACACTTAAATTTTATAATATGAAGGATAGATTAAAGTCGAAAATATCAGAAATTAATAAGCAATTTTGATGTAATATAAGACATATATACATATATATAGTATAATATGCTTAAAAATAACGAAATAGCCACAATAATAATAATATAGACTAGGCAAGTGAAGCCGCGAGCGAAACACTACCTTAGCGACTAACAAATCATATATTTCCACTATTCTTAAGTGGTATGCTTTCAAGAAAATCGTTTTAAAAGTGTAATAATGTTTTCACGGAGGCAAATATCGCATAACTTCCCACTGTGAGTCACACTCTATACTAGTTTCGTTTGGGAAGGCGATGAAGTCTAAAAATACGTGGTCTCATAGGGGTCGAGGCCGCGGCAATAACTAGTGGAGTCAACGCCACTGCTGTTACTGTGGATATGATTTAGTTTTTTTTATTATTTTTTTTTTATATTATTAAAATTTATTTCGTAACATGTCGGTAGGATGTAAGTAAACTGGTAGGACATACAAAAAGTAACAACAATAAGAAAAAATATTAAAGTAATTAATATATGCGTTAAGACACTCCGTTTTCCACTTTCCACTAAGTTCTGGAGGCACTACGTGTTAAGTAGCGGAACTCAACGCCGCGCTTTGCATCAACACCAGAGCGAAATATTTCATATTTAATATCGAATATTTCATTTCTTCGAGTGGGGATGGAACCCACAACCAGTTGATTTTACAGTCACACTTTGTGATCCTGCGCCACGACTGGTCTCAAAATTGACAAAAAATATTTTTAGGAGGAAGAATATTTATTCTTATACTTTCAAATCAAATTCAAAAGTATTAAGTCAATACTGTACCTTGATTTGCTATAATAAATCTAAACATATTTAAAAAAATGTATTCGCTTTTTAAGTATTTTGTGGACACCCTACATTACAGGAAGTTAGTATTTAGCTTATCTAGAGTTAGCGTACGCGACACATCCGCGACTTTAACTGGATAATTACTGAACTTTAATACCTCATAACGAAAATCTTTATCTTAAAATATTAACTTCACGCTGTATCCCGCACACAGCAGGGTAGACAGAGGGAACCTAGTGTTAAGACACTATGTTCCCCATTTTAGTAATAATTATAAGTATTTGTAAACTTTTTCAATTTCAAGATTTTAAAATATTTATCTAGAGATGTTACCTTTACGAAATAGTTTTAAGTTAAGGCAGTTCATAAAGTCCTTTTTTAATTTACGTTAGTTCTTGTTTCAACGGAACATCACTACCGTGTACATTGAAAGACACCGTATTCGGATCTTAGATACCACTAAACAGCTAAAAAATGCAAATTTAAAGAAATCTCTTCAAACAAAAAACACATACCTCGTTGGTTTATCAATTAACATCAATTGGTAAACTGGTTCGATTTTGTTTTATTTTGCTTTTCTAAAACGAGCTTCCCATGAGTTTTGGTCGTGTTAATTTAGAAGGAATGCGAGTCTACGTATAGGTTAGCAGGCATCTCAGCCGTTCCCAAGTTGCGGCGGTGTTGAAAGAGATTCGCGATTCTCTAGCGAAGGTATTCTAACAAAATTAATAAATGTCTTCTAATTTGTAATGCTGTATAACGGGAAAGTGTGTTGTTTTATTAGTTTAATATATTTAATTTAAATGTATAAGAGTTTTTTTTTTATGAAAAAAATGTGAAAGCCCCTTTATTATGTTTTATTAGAGGTGATTTGCGATTTTTTTTCAGACATTATTTCCTTGTTAACTTGTAGGTAATCAAAAATATTTTGCGTCTTTGGTAATGAGCTCCACAATACGTTTAAATAAAAAAATAAGTAGAAGACTGTAAACATTTTTATAAAGTGTTATTCCACACTTAGGAAAGAACTTATTTAGAAATCGAAATGTCGAAATTTTAATACGATTGTTACAACTTATTTATGTTGTTAGCATCTCTGTAGGGAGATTTTTACAAATTTCCGCTACCCAAAGATAATTAATTACTAAGAATTATCGTCTCGCACATAAATACGTTAGGCAGATTAAGACACTCCGTTCTTCATTCAGATACCACCATCCTTTTCCCACTTTCGGCCAAATTCTTGACTAACGCAACACAACACCGCACTTCACCTGGTTACCAGTGCGAAGAAACGAAAATATTAAATATTTTCTTTATCTCGAATGGGAATCGAACCTACAACCGTCGCGTTTACAGTCGCACATATGTACATTTAATAAAAAAAGGATCCAAAAAGGCCTCTATCAAAACCATATTAAACACTAAAGGAAACTAAAGATGTTATATTAAAAAAAATCCACCAGCCACAATTATAGCACCATTAACATAACACAAGCTTTACCAGACCATTTACTAATTGTAATACTTAATTACATGTAATTATCTATGATGCAATGAACTGTGACGAATGAAACCAGTATCTACGAAATATTGTACGACTTTCGTTCATAATGTAATTTTTTAATATATTAATAGTTAAATTTGAACTTAAAGTTTAAGTTTTAAGATATTTGGGAATTAAGAGATAATAGAAGCTAGACGAGAGACGTCAAGGGTGAGCATCAACATGTAAATAAAATCAGCTTCACGCTGTATCCCGCACACAGCAAGGTAGGCAGAGTGAGTGGTGTTAAGACACCCCATTCCATACTATCTGCCGATTTCTGGAGGCATTGCGTGTTGAGTGGCAGAAGTCAACGCCGCTATACATGTTACGTTTAAATAAATTCCATAATTTTAATACAATTTTCATTTTAATAGTAGTATCACAATAAATTGTCAAATAATAAGATCTAAACATAAACTAACTTACTATATAATATAACTTCTATTCAAAATTTAACTTAGGCTAATAGAATATTTATATTGTATCAATTTTTCGTATGCTATTTTGTACGGAACAATCAATCTAAATGGAATACGGTGATGGCGAACTACAGATTTTTCTGATAATTCGATAAGAAAATGATAAGAATTTTAGAATTTAATCAGTAGCTGTGTTAAAAACGTTTTAGTATTAAATAGATTAGATGTTAGATGTTGGCGTCTATCTTTGGCTCAAGACTAGAGTTCAGTGACCGCATGTAAATACCTAATTAGCTGTTCGAACTTGGACATTGTGCGGTTAGTAGGATTAACTGTAACATAAATACAGTATAAAATGACTAAAATTATATATATTTATAATTTATTATTATATATTTAAGGAATTTTATGGGTCAAGTGAGTCTAGACAGTAAAAAGTAAAATAACAAAACACGTGCCGGCATTGGCGTTACTGTATTTGTATATTAACGCACAAAGGTAAGTCGTAAAATAAATAAGTGATATAATAAGAATGCATTAAATTTATATTAAAATAAATATTTTTATGCAATTCTAAATTCCTATATTCGTATTAACTAATGTCACTTAGTCTTATATTTCAAATTAATCTGTTTTATAAATTAAAATACACTGGCTGTCATGTCTTAACAAAAAAAACAAAAAAAAAACAAACATTTCTATTAAAATTCAGCTAGATATAGATATACAACAAACACATACAAACCCAACAATAATTCAATAAAAACAATAAAATCTGAACGATGCACGCTGCAAAATCGATGCGACGCAAAAAAAAAACAACAGGTACTTACTCGAAAATTCGTTGCACTTTTCGGCACTAGAATATTATTATTAATATAAAAATCCTAATAATATATTAATAATACACTAACACGCTATAATTAATTTACTTTAAACACTGTTTATTTACGTTCGAAATGTCAGTTCGTAGTTGGTTTTATTATTGCGCATGCGCGGAACATTCGACGCGACGGCCAAAGCGCGACTGTCGAGAACGAACGTTTTACGTTACGACTCACCGGCGTCTGGTGAATGAGATAGAAAGAGAACGAATGGGGAATTAATGGCGTTTTGTGGACACACAGGTGCGTTAAACCTTTTTGTGTTTTGTTTTTGTTTTTAAGTTATTTTTTTTTATTTAATAATAACATAACAACACAAAATAAACCCATTGGTTGTATATATTATAATGATTTTACTGTTATGTCAAAATTGCATAATGATATTATTTATTTTGTAATAATGAAATACAATTGATATGCTAATAATTAAAAATAACAATAACATTTTAAAATTATATATAGAAGTATCTTCGATTGCCATTCAAATGAATATATGTAATTTGATATTGAAACGTATCATGTTTGCTTATGCCATTTTTTTTTAAATTAAATTGGTATATTCAATTTTATTGCAAGTGTATATTAGTAATTATAGATTCACGAACGAACGAACGTGAATAAATAATTATGGAAGACATTTGGATAAACAGTATTGTTTCACAAATAAAAAGTAACAAAATTGTTATGTAACGTTAAGTTGGCGCATTCTCGTTACACTTGTCCCTTGGCAGTGTCATGAGGTCATGGCTCCCCGATTCAATTAGATTAATCTTATAATCATGTCATTTATTTTCGCCCTTTCATTTGGAAATTTACAATGCTATCAAATCAGAGCGAATCCGTGACAATAATAATATAACTAACGATATATGTACGAGTATACTGCTGTATCATATTAGAAAACTGAATATTTTCTATCAATATATCTTTGAATTTTCACATTTAGATTTTTTCCTTTATTTGTATTGTAAGTACTCACTTCGTTCCAAATTTCGTTACTATAAGTTCACGTAAAGTAGTAGCCCATAGGTTTCGATTACGTGGTGAATATCATATTAAATCCAGCAAAAAAAAATCATAAATCCACCTATCTCTTGATTGCATTGACTTAAAAGCTTGCTTTATTCTGGGATCTAAAGGACCTTAGATCTAAATGCTACATATTAATTTCAGCAGGATTCTTTTGTGCTTCCTCTAGATAATGTCCTAACAGCTGCCCGCTTTGACGATTGTATATAAGTAAGTAAAGCCCCACACAAGAAGTGCTATATATGAAACAGCAATAATTGGTTATTGGTTTTACTTTTATCTGCACCCTAAATATAAATAATACGTAAGAAGATATAAAAATATACAAATTAAATTAGTATATTCGAAAATCAAATAAATTTATTTGAAATCAAAATTACATTTAATTAAAAAAAATCTTTCATTTAATATCTTTCTTATATCTTGTTTTATTTTATTATTCACTTACACACTCACTACCATACTAACTTTACAATGCGAGTTTTTCTTTTTTTAGAACGGCTACGTTTTATGATCTGACGTGTTGAATTATTTATTTACATATCATATAGAATCTCGTTTAAGTGTATATTTGAGGTGAATGAAAAATTAAACTTTTGAAATATTTTCAAATTAATATAAAGACAATTCTTAATGTATGAAAAATATAATAAGTAATAGTGTATTATAATATAAACCTTCATATGTATATTATTGTAATAAACATAAAGGTACTGCTATAATAATTTCATTTACATAGTATGGTTTTACTTCTTTTTTTTGATACAAATAACAAAAAAGTTCAACATTTTTGAAAGCCACATAAAGTATCACAACCCTTAAAAGTGTATAAAATAATTATATACATTATTAACTATATTAAGATCAGATTATTAATTCTTGAACGCACAATATGCGTTTTTACAACAAAAATATAAAACTATACTTTAATGCCTAAAATTAAGGTTTAATATAATTCGGCTTTCTATATGCATGTCTTATAAGCGTTTTGTTCTTACAAAGGTGTGGGGTAGCTCTTTTATTTTTCAAACAGGATATCCTGGGTAGGGCGACGGTTTCCGAACATACGGTTCACTTCGTTTCGGATCTATAAAAAACTCAGCACGTGTTCTGGAGTTGATTTAAAAATATATATATAATTTGGCATTTTTGAAGATGCTTAATGATAATGATATTATGTTAGGCCTATGTTCAATTTATATCTATTATTAAAATCAAATGTGGCAAGATTTGAGACCATACATACTCAAATACAACTAAGGAATTCTGGTAAATTAAGTTTTGATATATGTATATGACATTCATTTAAGTGTGTTAATAACATAGTACAATGTTCTATAAATATAACAATATATGTATTCAAAATATAAAATTTTTGAAGGACCGTAATTTTTATAATGACTAAAATTTAATGTAGCCAAGTTCAAAAGTATAATTTTAAAAAAGCAAATAAAATTAGCTCTTGAAATAAATGAAATGTAACATGCAAGCTTAACACACTGCACGAACGTTAAAGTGATACACAAATGTCGTTAACCTTTATACTTTTCTTAATATTTAATTTAATGATTTCGTGAAAAATAAACGAAGGACGCCCAATAAAATGTTGGACCATTACGTTGAGACAACACTTCAGATGGCAAAAAGGTAGCGTTTTACTTATTCGTAACTCAATTATGAACAGTAACAAGATTCGAAAGTAGAGCTTTTTCACGTTAAAATTAAAATTTTGCCTAAACATACAAAATGAAAACTTGTTCTGTTAGCTGGACGTAAAATTATCTTTAATTGATTTTTTTATATAAAAAAGCATATACGCATATTTATGTCATATGCAAGATTACGATATATATGTTAAAAATAAAAAATATATATTTTAAAATAAAATACCTCTATAGAAATATAATATCATATCGCATTATCGTTTATTGTATACCCAACATTAAGACCGTGGGTGTAGCATTATGAAGACGAATCACTGTATTATTTCATTATGACATTCATCAAATGGATTTAATAAGACGATTCAAATTTGCCATTGAATATAATATATTTGCCATTGAATATTGAGGCCAGTCGTGGCGCAGAGGCGCGAGGTGTGACTGCAAAACTGACTGGTGTGGGTTCGATCCCCACTCGAGGAGATGAAATATTTACTTAAATCTATATTTCCATTTCTTCACTCTGGTGTTGAGGTTAAGCGCGGCGTTGACGTCTGCCACTCAAAACGCAATGCCTCCAGAATTCGGCAGAAAGTGGGGAACGGAGTGTCTTAACACTAGGTTCCCTCTGCCTACCCTGCTGTGTGCGGGGTACAGCGTGAAGCTGATTGATAATATATTATTTACATGTTTTGTACAGTATTTACAAAAAAAATATAATCTTAAAACTTTAAATAGTAAAAATGTCTGAATTTTAAAAGATAAAAAGTATACTATACAATACACAATGGTAATAGTCTCACTTGGATAGTGAATTCAAGCACAACAATTGATTCGCCACCCACAACGCAAAAGTTTCTTAAATTATTGGAAAGAGATTTCCTATCTATCTCCCATGATGCATAAGTATGATGGTTTGGTTTTACTTGGCATTTCATTACAAACTTATGAAATATCACGAGTTTGATCAAAAGTTACCAACTTGCACATAGATCACTAAAATGTGTAAAAGTTTTACCATTAAATATCTCTGCCAGATGCGTAACCCATACTAGAGTTATAGCTCTTACGTAAAAGCATTTTTACCTGCCGTCATCTTGTCCCAGCATCTTTCATTCAGTAAATTCTTTTGTAGATAGGAAGGTCAGAAGGGAATTCCTTGAAAATGGCAGATATATTGAAACCTCCGACAATTGAGAGTAACAATGTGTCGTATTTGAAAAATACATTTTACTCGGAGCATTCATTTTGCTTGATAAAGTGTGACAATCGTAAAAAAATATAACATACATTTATTTCAATCTGTAACACAAAAATACATTAAAAATGTAAATCAGCGGAACAAAAGGTAACATAAAAAAGTTAAATTTACATAATAAGTTGTGGTATGGTACAAAATTGTCCTTTTTGCTGCGCTCGTGAGTTTATAATATGTAATCATTACAATTCATCATGTATACCTACGTAGATAGTTACATATTACATATAACAACATCTTGGTAATAAATAAATTTTAATTACACCGTCACTCAATACGCAATGCTCCTAGAAGTTGGCAGAAAGTGAGAAACGGAAGGATCTTAATGGTAACAGTGTCTTAACACTGGGTCTTAATAATAGGGTAAACTAATAAAAAAGACTACCCTGCTATTGAGACCTAGACCTATTTTTCGGACAGATATAATTACAGAATGAAGCTAAAAAATCCTTTTCGTCTTTTTTCATTATGAACATAAATTTTGTGTCATAAATGAGAAATATATGTTAATAACAATTGATTGAAATGGCGTAGCATAGGGGCACAAAGTGTGACTGTAAAATTGACTGGTTCGATCCCCACTCGAGGAAATTAAATATTTATTTACATTTATATTTTCATTTCTTCGCTCTGGTGTAGAGGCGGAAAGTGAGAAACGGAGTGTCTGAACACTGTGTTCCCTCTGACTACTCTACTGTGTGCGAGATACAGCGTGAAGCTGATTGAAATGACATGTTCATTAAATTTAGAAAAAAGATTATTTATTAAAGAAATATGAACAAATAATCTTTGCATATAGTTAAGGTATAATCAAAACATAGGTTTTGACTGTGCCAATTTATCGAGTAATCAAATAGTTATTATTTGTTTTTTTTTTAATTTTCTTTGTTTCCAAAAATTCCGGATGTACGCAAATCATGAAATGTATAGTGACAAAAACATGCCACAAGTGCTTTTTTGTTACGTCAAGTACTTTGGTAAATTGAAAACAATTCAAATAACAAAAGGTTTCGAGTACCTGGACAACCACTGGCTTGAGATAAAAGGATACTAGAAGTGACACCATTCATTGTTATTTACGATGTTTTATACCTGTTAGAAAGTGACCAAATATTAGTAGGTAGTTGATAATATTTTTAAAAGTAAATTAAGTATTTTTTTATTAAAATAGTTTTATTGTAAATCACTAATAGCTTTGTTTTAAGTGTGTGTTAATCTACTTGTGAAGTCCTTACCAATATTGACGGGTTCATAAAATATGAAATCCGCCATTTTGCGGCGGCCGCCATCTTGAATTTATTTTATTTTTATTTAAAATCTTGGATTTGTAATCTTGTATTGTCACTAGAACTAAAAGCACCTATTTATCAAGTTTCAAGTCTATCGGTGAAGAGGAAGGGGGTAAAATTTCAATTAGATACCAGATTAGACCCACGAAAAAGTCAAGCTAAATAAAAGAAGTTTGAAAAATTAATTATTAGTTTACTAATAATTAAACGAATAATGACTATTTCTAAGGATCATCTTAATGATTCTACATAATATTGCGACTATTCACATTTTTAAAGACCGTTGCAAATATACCTAACGATTCTAACATTTACTTCGTCGTTACGATAAATGGATATCATATTTGTACTCAGCAATTAGAAATAGTTAATATTTTATAAAATACATAGTTTCGGTATATAACTTAACGTTCCATACGAATACGATAATGAAACCGACTTCCACTGGATCCCATAATCCAATAAAAAACCGAATAAGCGCGAGTCGGGCTCGCCCACCGCAAGTTCCGTACAAAAATTGGAGGTCTCAAGCATTTTCTGAAATTCAAGCATAGCTCTGCCAGAGCCCTATTAATCTGATACCTCACTTCAATTATCGGCTTTAACAAAGTTTTCAAATAAAAAAAGAATCTTCAAAATTGGTTCACCCAGTCAAAAGTACTGAGGTAACAAACAAAAAAAAAGCAATCGAATCGAAACCTCCTTCTTACATAAGTCGGTTAAAAAAGATACAATTGATGGGAATTCTGCGTTGGGAGTTTAATTGACAAGAAGTGAAGAACAAGCAGATTTTTTAAAATGATAACTTAATATTTTAATTTTATGATAGGTGAATACCAAAATAGTAAGATACATATTTAAGTAAGTAAGATAGACATATTTGTTCCAAAACCAAAATGTCATTAGGATAGCATTTAAAATATTGAATATACGAAATTGTTTAGATTTGTTGAACTTAGAATTGATGTTGTTGAGAATTGTTGTTAATAGAAAGGTTTATCATCTCATTTACATGAGAATGTCATAAAAAGGAAATAAATTTAAGTTATGTATGTACTCGTAGGTTCTTCAATTAGTTTCTGTAATAGGTACCATATTGTGTCTCTAATTGTAAAGTTGGGATTCGCAATCAAAAAGTCTATATTCCATGTCTAATTTAATTCCTTTTTAAGTTATTTGTTCACATTATGTTAGATTTATTCTCTTATCTATATATTTATATACTATTTTTAGCCAATAATTTAAAATCGTAGGTAATAAATATTGTGGCTCTTTTTGTCATAATTACGCTTTTGTTTCGGGGCCAGTCGTGGCGCAAGGACACAAAGTGTGGCTGTAGACGTGATGGGTTGTGAGTTCAAGTGGTTTTAGGAAATGAAACATTTATTTAAATTTACATTTCCATTTCTTCGCTCTGGTGTCGGGGCAATGCGCGGCGTTTAATCAACACGTAATGCCTCCAGAATTTGGGGGAACTTGGGGAACGGAGCAGTGGCGTAGCGAGCGTAACTCGCGCCCGGTGCAAAATACCTTTTCAGCGCCCCCCAGACGAACATTTTTGCAGTTTAGCAGACCTTTTGGCGCCCCTTTGGAAGTAGCGCCCGGGGCACGATGCCCCCCCTTGCCCTCCCCTCACTACGCCACTGGAACGGAGTGTCTTAACACTACGTTCCCTCTGCTTATTCTGCTGTGTGCGGGATGTAGGGTGAAGGTAATGTTTTTATTAGAGAAATTAATAGAAAGCTATGTCATCAATTGATAGTCTGTTGATTTACCATATCAGATTGCGGATAAAAAAACAATATATCCACGATCCCAGGGCCCCAGACCTACGCCATTTTAGCAGAGCTGAAATTTTGAGGAGTAATAGTAATATTTAATATGTAGTTAAGACAGTATGCGTACTTACTAACTTGAAGGGTCTCACCCTTTCAGAGGTAGCGCCAACTTATGGTCTGGAAGCATGATTCTGACTTCGGTCTGGATGCTTATAAAGTGTCTTAAAATACATTTACGTTATAAATAATATATTTAAAATTTAAGCTAGATAGTAACAATCTTTAGGACGTCTGGCGGAAGTAAAGGCCCATGTATAGGATCTGGCAATCATAAATATAATATAATAAGTTTCTACTATAACAATTTATCCTTAAAATTTCAGTCTTGCTAAAATGACGTAGCTTTCGGGCCCTGGGATTTCAGCTTAATAGATTATTATATAATAAATAAATCAGCTTCACGCTATAGTTGAATCTGCACCTGGTCTTATTTTATAGCACGTCATGTTAAAGAGCAATTGCTAAATATTACTATATTTCGTGGGGTAATAATCATGAGAATTCAAATGAACTATTTAAATGGAATTTCTGTTTTCTGTACGTATTTTATGCTTATTAATGTATATACTCATGAATAAATTAATTTTTAATAACATATTCTGTATTCCTCATATATAATAAATAACATATAATAACATACCCTGTATTATTTTACAAAAAATGTGTTAAAAGAAAATAACTAAACTATAAATTTATTTATTTCTCGTTTATTCAAAATCAAGAAACATCTATAAATAAAATTGAAAAAAAAGATACATTTAATTTGAAAAACAAAAAAAGTAAACTAATTCGATAAAGGCAGCATTTTCAAGCGGATTTCGCAGACGCTCTGTGGATAACAACTGTATGCTATCGAAAGAAATCAATATGGACTTCAATAAAATTCACAGGATTGTATAAGAGTCTATCTTCTGTCTATACTTCAGAGAGACACCTAGTATCCATTAGTTATTGGAAATTGGACAATGTTTGAAATTAATGTTCTATACGTGTGATCTCTTTACAGTGCTTGTTACCGGCGCTATATACTTGTCTATTTTCATTACAAAGTAGTTTAATGTCGAATACATAAATCTTTTATTATATTTCGAAGTATAAAATTATTTTTAAAATGTTTTTGATTAACTCTATTTTACAATTGGATAGTGAGGAACGGAGTATCTTATCACTATGTTCCCTCTGCCTTCTCTGCTGTGTGCGGGATACATCGTAAAGCTGATTTAATTTTTTTATTTTCAAAAATTAAAATATTAGAAGTCATGATTAAAAAAACCACTTTTTCTTTATTTCTTGTTAATTAAACTTGCGACGCAGAATTCCATAAGTTAAGTTTTTAATTGTTTATTTTAAGATTTTTATGTTAAGTCCAATGTTAAAATCTTTCTTTTATTTCATACCTTGTAATTAAATATTATTTATTTTTTAATTTGAAAAACATAAATACAGTTATTGTGTACCTTTAGGAGCTAGACATAATATCCTGAAGTAGATTTTTTATTATAACGTTGAAATTAGAAAAAATGCGTTATAAATGATTTATACCTAACTTTAACCGCTTAGGCAGCGTACGCACTTCTCAAGTTCTTCTGTTTTGCAATATTCTTTGTTGGCACTCTACTCCCATCTATAGCATGATGCAGCTTTTACTCTTCTTCGATAAATATACTATCCGATAATTTCTCAAGTAGAACCAAGAGTTCCTGTAACATTACCGCGTCAAACGGAATGAAGTATTTCCTTTTGTAATATTAGCATACATACATATATGTATGTAATATGTAGATAGATGACTATAGAAGTAAATAATCAGCTTCACGCTATATCCCGCACACATCAGGGTAGGCAGAGGGAACTTAGTGTTAAGACACTCCATTCCCCACTTTCTGCCGAATCTGGAGGCATTGCGTGTTGATTGGCAGAACTCAACGCCGCGCTTTGCCTCGACACCAGAGCGACGAAATGGAAATATAAATTTAAGTAAATATTTCATCTCCTTGAGTGGCGATAGAACCCATAACCAATCGGTTTTACAGTCAAACTTTATGCCACTGCGCCACGACTGGTCCCAAATATAATAAGATTAATAATGAACCAAATATAACTATAAAACAAAGTTTTTACATAAACTGTAGTTCCAAGTGTTATTTTGACGTATAAGATAAATTACTCCAAAGTTTCATTTAAATCCGTTTAGTAATTTTTGCGTAAAAGTGGAACAAACATCCTCACAATCGTTGACATAATGTTTATTACTAGGATACTATTCATTATATAACTGTGTCATGTACTAAAATGTATTAAGAATTAATCGAACGCTTTACCTTGGTTTGCATGGTGGTGAACTATTAAATGTGATTCTACTTTTTCCTATTCACTTAAATTTTTCAGTGAATTCTCTCTTAGTGAATTAGTGCACTCCTCAAGGGATCTACATACCTATTAGCCCAATAGTGTCGGTCCGTACATAATGCGTCCGTCCGTATATAATAGACAACTTATCTATATATATAAAAGGACTTGTGCTGACTGACTGAGGTAAGACGTACGCAGAGCTGTAACCGCTGATGGTCGAAACGTGAAATCTGGGCAGATGTTTATTTTCATATTCTGGACATTCACTAAGAAAGGATTTTGAAAAATTTTAACCCTAAAGTGATGAAATAGGGGTTGAAAGTTTGTATGGATTCTTTTTTAAATCGGCACCGATTTTTATAAAATTTGAAATTCAGACTCTTAAAAACATTTCATTGAACACGTGTTTCATGGTTTTTTTAGAATTCACTCCAAGTGTCCAAACAAGCGGGTGAAGCCGCGCTCGCCCACTAGTTTGTTATATTATTACGATGCAACCTTATGCGTAATTTAGTAGCCATTGGTGTTTTGTTTCGTACCAACAAAATTAACATTTTCTCAAGGTAGATAAAGGGAAACTAGTGTTTAGACACTCCGTTTCCCATTTACCGCCGAATTCTCGAGGCATAAAAATAAATAAAATATACAATAAAATAACTTATTTTATTACCAAAGATGTAACTTTACAAAATAATAAACGTTAAAAGGCTTATTTAAACTGATACAGTCATTTTCCTTTGACGTATTCACTGGTTCATTGTATGGGATGTTTTAATTGACATTAAATTGGAAATTTTCGTTAATAGTATTTTAATTAGTAATGAAATGTGCGAATTATGCGATGGCTTCATGAGTGCAAGCATCTGTTGCCAAATGTATTAAATATTACTTTTCATTATTATGTTAAATTATTATTAATATCACATGTATAAAGGCAAGTCGTGGCGCAGGGACAGAAGCGTGTGGCTGTAAACACGATAGGTTGTGTGTTCGATTTCCAGTCAAGGAAATTAAATATTTATAATATTCATTTCTTCGATTTATAATTTTCATTTTAAAAATTTCTTACAATGCCTCCAGAATTCGGTGAATAGTTTGGAGAGGAGTATCTTACCACTAGGCCCCCTCTGCCTACCTTGCTATGATGATGCTTGAAGCTAAAAAAATATGTTGCAGAGTATAAATACGGAAAGTCAAGTTGTTTGACTTGGGTGTATTCTGAGGAGGATATTCGGAAGTGATGCAAAATTTTTGTCCCCCATTTTACGAAAATTGTGTGGGAAGGAGAGTAGGATGCGAATAGTTCATTAAAAATATATATGTTCATAAAATTAAAAAAAAATTAAGCACTCTATAATATGTTTAACTATATATACTTTTGCTTTATGTGACATATTACATTCCTACGGTAACGGTTCCCAGGTTGGTTCCCCCACAATAGCAAAGTAGTTCATTCTGCCTACATTGTTATGTGCGTGATGTAGCGTGAAGCAAAAGCGTTAAAAATAATACGCACACAGCAGGGTAGGTAGAGGCAACCTAGAGTTAAGAAATGTTGTTCTATACTTTCTGCTGAATTCTTGTGATTGCGTGTTGAGTGGCGAAATTCAACGCCGCGCTTTCAATCAACACCAGAGCGAATAAATGGAAATATAAAATTAAATAAATATTTGATTTCCTCAAGTGGGTACCGAACCCACAACCTGGAACCGAAACCGAAACTGGCCTCCAAAAAAGGTATTAATATAGAAATACATATAAAAGAATATATTTACTATACGGGCCTTAATGTATAAGGTATGTATATGTATATGTACATATATAACTCATTCGTCCAAGAAAGAGTTTCTATATGAACCTTTTTCCATTTCTACCGTTTGATACTTATCAACACACTAAGTTAAGGTTCGCCTTATATAATATAAAGAGTTGTAATATATAGTTTAGGTGTATTTCTAATAAATAACTATTTTATGCACTTTTTTCGAATTTCGGAAAAATTAAGATCATTTACACTTGCATTAAAATTAAGAAAACGACTACGGTATAAGTCTAATAGCTTTTATAGACGAGATTTGAACCTATGACCCTTATTTACTGTAGGGTCAAACGTAGGAGTAGAAAATTATATTTTTCACACATTCATGAAGTATTAAAGTGATAATAATTAATTTATTATATAATGGCTTCCATTCTCCAAATTTCCAGCAAATTATGTAAAAAACGGCATCTCTTCAACTGTCTTTATTCAAAATTTAAAACCCCCTAAAACGTTTGATTTGGTCGAGTCGGATTGTTGGAAGTGTATTGTAGTCCAATATCGGTTTCAGGGTATTATAAATAAGCTAATTTTGATACTTTATTAACGTATTATGTACACGTTATGAATTGTCGCTATGGTCGTATGTTATAAAAGCTGATATTGAGCTCATTTATTTATTTTCTTAATATCGGTACTTTTCCTGTGATGTTGAAGTCCGCCACTTAACAAAGGCTATTTCTCAAATAAGCTCTACATTTCAATGTTCGTTATGAGTAGTAAATGGTAGTAGTATGGAAATGGTCGTAAAGCTTACATAAATGAAATTGCAAGCGGTTACTACTGTAAAAATAAATGCTCAGCTTGGTAATGGACGAAGTTAACATCGAAACTAAAGAAAGAAAATAATGAATAAATAAATATATCAACTACTTACATCAACTGAAAAATAAATTTCACCCGTATCTTTTAAAAACTATTGCACAATACGTTTATTGTATTAAATTTTTCAATTCAACAGTAAAAATATGCTACCCTTTTAGTTTTAATGCATAACTTATTCGGAATACATCACGTTATACAGCATGCATTCTATTATTCTAAAGCAAACTACTATAAAAGTTACATTGTGAATTCTAACCGAATACTAAAATATTCCACCTTTGTTAACTAGCTTGCATTTTTCTATTTGTGTTTTCATATTCCACAATGTAACCTATTAACCTCGTTTGACTCGACCAAAATTGATTCAGATACTGATGCAATGCAGTTCAAGTTCACTTTTGCTTTCGCCTACGAGAGCGCCTAATGGGCGTCCCGGGTCGTTCTGGTGACCCAGATTTTAAGTTATTATTTTAATAACTCTACCCTTTGATGCATTATGCAAAATCTCAACACACCATTACGCAATTAATTCGCTATTTTTGTTTTTGTATGGCGGAGGACGAGGTGGATCGCCCGGACCGTTGTCATGGAGACGGGGGGCGCTGGCGGCGCGCGCCGCATCTCGACGGCAGAAGCGGTGCCGCAATCGGTGCGGAGGCTGTGTCTTGCCCTCCCGAATCCTCTTTTGACGTAACGACCACGTTTTGACCACGGTCACGTCATGCTCGCCCTCTGATAACGATCTGGTAGGCGCAAAGTGTCGATCGTTCTAGTGATAGTGTGTGTGGTGTGGTTATGGTGCGGGGTGAGAGGTCGACGCCGTGACGTGACGGGACAGGTTGCGGGGAGGGGCGCTTTTCACGCTTGATATCATGCCTTTCGAATTGAGATCAGGTAAGCTTTGAGCCGCTTAAGCGTTTCTTGTGAATGAATTTGTTTCAGACAAATGAATGAACGAGTATATTGTTTGGTTTAGGACAAGTGTAATGTTGGTTGATAAATTTAACAAAGATATGGTAAAGCATGAAAAATCATAACCTCTTACGCTATCTTACAATGTTTCCATACTTTTTCAATGCAGATTTGGTATATGCGCCTGTGTGTACGGGTTTTATTTATGCTGTTGTATTTTAAATTTCGATTCTATAAAAGTGAAAATTATATTTTATATTAAGTTTATTTTTATGTAATTAAATAGAGATTTCTTTTGTATGCACTTTTGTAAGTAATTATGATTATTTTTATATCAATTAACTATATGTGATAATATTAAAGAATTGAATTGTTTATAAAGGCAGCCGTGGCCCTGTATCACAAAGCTGTGATTGTAAATGCGACGGTTGTGGATTCTATTTTCACTCCGGGAAATCAATATATATTTAATATTTACGGAAAGTGGGAAACGGAATAATTTTAATAGGAACGGAGACGGGAGTGTCTTAACACTCTTCTATGTCTTACCCTGCTATGTGCGGGATGCAGCGTGAAGCTAAAATAAGATTGGTTTGTTTAGTTGAACTATTGGTTCGTATTGCAAAAATCTTTTTGTTTTGGATAGTTCTTTTATCGAGGGAAAGTCTATATCGCGTTATTTTAAAAGTTTTGATGTGGCCCACAGTGTGGTCAAAGTGACTTCTTGACCATGCGGGCGAAGCTACAAGAAAAAAGAAGTTGTTTATAAATGAATTTAATAGAAGATATTAGTTTCTTTAAGGAACAATGCAATGATACTATATAATTCCTGGCTGTCGTACCCATTTCAAACGTTGTCGAACATTTTCTTTTCGTCGAACATGTTCAATCAAAAAATTTCGAAAACTATCAGCATCATTTTAGTTGACAAAAACCATTTTTTAGGTAGTAAAAAAAATATTTCCTAAAAAAATATAATAATAAATCGTGGCGCAAGGGCACTAGGGTGTGACTGTAATGTGGCGGTTGTGGGTTCGATCCACACTCCAGGAAACGATTTTTTATTTATCAATTCACATTCCTTGGGTCTGGTACCAAGGCTAAAGCCCGTCGTTGAATTCCCCATTCAACATGCAACGCCTCTAAAAATTCAGCGGAAAGTGGGACAAAAATTGTTTTAACACTAGGTTCCCTCTGTTAACCCTACTGTGTTCGGGTTACATGAAGTATATTTATTTAAATAAATAAATTTGAAATTCAAGCGGGCAAAGCCTCAAGTAGGTATTTAGTAACTACATAAAACTTAAAAAAAAAATAGTTCAAATGTTATTTATGAATCAATTTGAAAAAAAAGGATATTCAGTTAATACAATAATTAAAACAATTCATTATTAATAGAGCAACGGAACTAAGTATATAATGAGAGTCAGTACCTTAGAGAGCTACTAGAATACGAAAAGGAATTTTGTATACAATTCTCCTTTTACATTTAGCAATTTGAATGAAAGAGATCGTTCTATGGAAGTCTAATTAAAATTAAATCAAACATTAAAATTCAATTCTTCGTCTCTACAGGCACTTTTGCTCCATCGTGTTACAAATTAGTCGCTTTTGTCATTTTATTGATAATATAACAAAGATTTAATATTGTTTTTGTTGTAATATCCAATATTTACAATTTAATAAAACTCAGAATGGCTCCAGAGTTCGGCTGAAAGTGGGAAATGGAATTATCTTTATGGGAACGATGTTCTTTAACATAAGGTTCCCAGGTTCCTTTTGGTCTGCTACGTGCAGGATACAGAGGGTAGTTAAAAAAGATAAAATAAGACGGCATTATAACGCAGTCAGACATCTGCTGAAAGCTAACTTGTGATAGGTTCGTTTCCTACTGGAGAAAATGAAATATTTTATATTTTCTTCGCTCTGGTGTTGAAGCTAAGCGCGGCGTTGAGTTCCGTCACTCAACTAACTACTTATATATTTATTCATTAAAAGTCTAATTTAGCATCAATAAAAAATCTTGATCCTTTTTCTTTAATTAACGTTCAAACATTTTGTGAGTTTTCAAACGTTCAAACTTAGGTATGTACTAAAACATTTGCCCATGGAAAGCGTTGTCTGTCTGTCCATAATAAATGCGCGTCATTTATAACTTTGAAATGAGGAACGGAGTGTCTTAACACTAGATTCCCTCTGCCTACCCTGCAGTGTACGGGATACAGCGTGAAACTGATTTATTTATTTTATTTATAGAAATTATATGTATGATTTTTGTTGTGTTTAGTAACGAAAATTCTATTATTATTTTTGGAATAAGATTCTCAAAAATAATGGCACTTGACGGTTTTATTAAAAATATTTTAATCTTATAATGACATTCTGCCATATGATTAATGTTCTGCCGTATATTGAATGCTGGCACTCAGCGTGTGATTAAATGGTAATAACTTAGAGTACAGTCGATTATATAAAAAAAATACGTGTCGATATTTTTCTTTTCAGTTTCCCTCTGTAACCCGCGTGTAGCAGTTTAGGCAGAGGGAGCCTAGTGTTAAGACATTCCGGCCTCCATTTTCCCCATAGAGGCAGAGCTTTTTAGACGCATTGCGTCTCACAGCGTGTTGAGTGACGGAACTCAACGCCACGATTTGCCTCGCTACGTGAAAAAAGAAATATTAAATATTTTAATTACTCGAGTGGAAATAAGCTTATCACGTTTACAGCCACACACTTGTGCCCCTAAACCATGAATGGCCTCGACAAATATACAAAAAAGTACTATCCAACCAAAATATTTTTTCTATTTGAACTACGAGTTCCTTAAGTTATCGCGTTCTACCAAACAAACCCTTCAGCTTTAAAATGTTAGATCTAGTTTTTAACTATGGTTTTAACTATTCTAAAGAATATATAGTAAAACTTTAACAAAAGTAAAAACCAAGAGTTCTAAATATATAGTACTTAACCCTATCTGCTGATTGTGCAGTAGTTTGTACTCTTTGTTTCAGCTATTTTTTCTTATATAATTTTCAAAACGATTCTTTGCTTATTTTTTTAAGATTTCTTATCTTTTTAAGATTTACTTAAGTGAAGCCAGTCGTGACGCAGGGGCACAAGGTGTGACTGTAAAATCGACTGGTAATGGGTTCGATCCCCACTCGGGGAAATTAAGTATTTATTTAAATCTATTTTCATTTCTTCGCTCTGGAGTCGAGGCAAAGCGCAGCGTTGAGTTCCGTCACTGAACACACAATGCGTCCAGAATTCTGCGAAAAGTGGAGAACGGAGTGTCTTAACACTAGGTTTCCTCTGCCTACCCTGCTGTGTGCGGGATACAGCGTGAAGCTGATTCTTTGATTTGATTTGATTTACTTAAGTATTAAGGATTGCATTAGTAAAAAGTAAAAGTTTTGACATGACTAGTATACGGTTGTTGTAATTCGATTCTTACTCTTGGTAATGTTTTGGGATTTATTATAATTAAATTATTTTTATTTCACCGATTCGTAAAATCTCTCTAAAAAGCTGTAAAGCTTTCGTTGTATATTAATGTTATTACTATCAATGAAACTACTTTTTTTTGCATTCTTTATATTAAAAGAAGAAAAGCAATATAGTGAAAATCATTCATCTGTATAAAGATATCGATATAATATTCTTTTTAGTATTCCGAATCTTTTGTTACGTGACAAATCTCGTTCGTCGTAAGTTTGCTGCTGTTGACGTAACAATATTATTTTCCTTTTTGTAATAAGGACAAAACAAGTTTGGTGGCAGAATAGGCATTGAAGTATGTGTATGTAATATATAAAAGTATATACTTGCTATAGTTAGCAAAGATGTAAAAAGAGCCAAGTAAAAAATCACTCCGTTCATCACCTTTGTGTTGCCTGGTGGACGCTACATTCGTTAAAGTTAATAAAGTTATTTAAATAATGAAATTCAATATGTATGCAAAATTTGTATATTTATGCAATATTTAGATATAAATAATATTTCATAAATTAAAAACTGAAAGCAGATCAAACTATCTAAAAATCTATCATAAAATAAGTAGATTATTAATTTGATTTGAGCTTTTATTATTCAAATGGAAATGGAGATACAGAGTGAATGTGAAAAGATGTAGTCTTAGTAACAAATTATAAATTTGGAACATTTCTAATAATTTGGTTAATGGCACTATTTTTATACATTTCGGAAACCTGACGTTTCGAATACTTTACAATAGTCCGTGGTCACGGGTAGACTGGGGTGGCATTCGTTTGTCAGTTGACATAATTTTTATATCAAACTACATATTCATATTGGTTCGTGTTAGGTTTTCTTTGATTTTAACAAGAGATACGATAGTATTACCAATTTAAATATACAAGTTAGATTGGAAATCACAATATATGGTAGTTCTTTGTACACATGTAGCGAGGCGCCTGCACTAAGTTTGTCGTAGCGTATGACTATAAACGCTACAGGTCATTGGTTCGGTTACTACTTGCAGAAATTATGTATACCATATTTTCATTTTCGTCGTTCTGGTGTCGAGGCAAAGCGCGGTGTTGAGTTCCGAATGCATTCGGAATTCGATTCGAAAATGGGGAGCGGAGTCTGTTAACACTAGGCTCACTCTGTCTAACCTGCTAAATGCCAAATTGAAAAGTGCCAGAAAAGATGCTGTTATGGGTTCGGTTCACATTAGGTAACATAGTTGTAATTAAAATTATTTTTGTTGGATTTTGACAGAATGTAAAAAAAAAATTGTTTTTGATTGATTTTGAACTTGACGTGATATCATGTGGACTTTCATACCCACAAACGGACCCAATTCGTATGTCAATATTCATCTGCAACGATTGACGCGGTAAACTGTTTATCATTCTGCGGCTCAGCGGTATTTGGATATCGGAATGTGGGCCAAGAAATATATATAATGTTATAGGTACTTATAGAACTCTTGTTGTGGTTGTATTGGTTGGTGGATTGTTAATTATGTGTGCAGTTAAAATAGCTATTCAACTGTGTATGATGGAGAAGTGTTAGATATAAGATGTCGTTGTAGGTGGCTTCGACTCCCACAAGCTGGTGAGCTTTTAATTGGTTTTTCTATTTGTCAAAGGTTTTTAACTAATCTGGGAAGGGAACTATAAAAATCAGCTTCACGCTGTATTCCGCACACAGAAGGGTAGTCAGGGGGAAGCTAATGTTAGAACATTCCGTTCCCCAATTTCTGCTAAATTTTGGAGACATTGTGTGTTGAGTGGCAGAACTCTACGCCGCGCCTCTATTTTCCTCGACATTAGAGTAAAGAAATGAAAATATAAATAAGGATGGTTTTTTAAGGAAGGTGTTTGAGAAGAAGTTTTATTTTTCCTATACCTGGATGCTCTAATGATTTCATTTTCACACGATATTGACAAAGATCTTGACAAACGGAGAAACATACCACAAAGTGATCCTATAAGGGTTCCGTTTTTTTTTTTCATTTAAATTTTAAATTTTAAAAAGTAGTGGCTTTCACTGAATTCTTTTTATTTACTCTGTCGTCTCACGTAGTTGCGTGAAAATCAATTTTATTTTTATATCATACGCATCAAAAAATTTAATTCGTTCTCTCACTATAAGGTTGTTACCAAATATATTTTCTTTTGATAGGGACGTCTTTAGGGATTTATGTATGGATTTCCTGACGCTATATAAAAGTAAAATTGATAGCTAGTGTAAGCTTTAACGTAAAATTATTGCTATAATAAGTTAAGAAAAGCATAAGCAATCATGGCAAATATGAAAAAAACATATGTTTTTCGTTGGCTTTACGCTGTAATCCGCACATAGCAGGGTAGGCAGAGGGAACCTAATGTTAATACATTCCGTTCCCCACTTCCCGCCAAGTTCTGAAGGCACTGCGTGTGGCGAAAATCAACGCAGTGTTTCGTTACCAGAGTTTTAGTTATTTAATTTCCTCGTGTTAGATTCGAATCCACAACCTTTACATTTACAGACGTTCTATACCTCTGCGCCACAACCTGGTCTGTAAAAGCAAACAAGCACTTTAAAATAAATCATTATTAAAGAAAAAAGTTTATACAATCTAATATAAAAATCCAACCCAGTTTTATATTTCGAGCTTAGTTTTATGATTCTTAAAAGTTAAAATTCACATTTATCTATGCGGCTTTTTTTTTTCTACGCAAAATATTTATGTATCTTGTGAACCATTTATAAAGATGAAGATTTATTTTAAATTTTTTTGGTAATAAAAATAAAATAAAAAAATCCACAGTACTTAAGTACTGCTTTCAAAATATCTAGAATTTAATTACTGGTTGTTTAATTTTACTGGAAAAGCGATGGCAAACAAAAGTGAATTTAAATTCGGTTTTCAAGTTTGAAAGGATTAAAGTTGTAAATGCAAAATGTATACGATCAAGTATTTTAATTACATTTTAAATTAAATCAAAATCAGCTTTACGCTGTATTCCGCATATAGCTGGGCAGGCAATGGGATTTGAGTGTTAAGACACTCCGTTTCCCTTTTTCAGTTCAATATTTGAAACATTGCCGGCGGGACTCTACAGCGTACGAAAAGTAATGAAATATGGAGAATTCAAATTAGTTATTATTAACAATTTTTAAAGTGTAATTCCACACTTAGGAAAAAAAATATTTTTAGGAAAACGCATATTTTTTTTTATTTTTTTTTGGTAAATTTGGTTACGTTGTTAGTTACCTACTGTTGCACAAAAAAGTTACCTCATCAATTCAACACACGTTCTCTTTGTGGGTCAACGAGTCCACAATGGCCACGTTTTCAGTTTCGTCGCATTTATTCGTTTTGGACAGATTAGTGGTAATTTTCTAATTGCTTTTAATTATTGGAGCCAGTCGTGGCGCAGGGGCACAAACGTATGACTATAAACGCTAAAGGCTTTGGGTTCGATTCTCACATGAAGAAATGAAATCTATACTAATTTAATAAAGCGGAAGAGAATTTGTTTATTTGTTTGTTTAAAGGCTAAGATCTCTGGATCTGATTTACTTTTTTTTGTTTTGTATGAAACCTACATTCCTCAGGAGTGCTATAGGCTATATATTACGGTGTTAGCCTTAAATAATGCAATAATTTTTTTTATTAGTTCTAAAACGGCACCCTATATATATCTGTTATAAATAAGTCATATTAAAGCATTTTTTGACAACAACTAAGCCTAGGTTCGAGTCGTGCGGGGGGCTGCCTTGCCACTGATAACATGAAGTACTATGTAGTGCTTAAACTTTCTTAGAATTATGAAAACAAGTTGTTCATGATTGAATGTATCAATCTGTTGGCAAATGCATAATAAAAGTATTATAGGTGGTATGCGGACGAAGCCGCGAGTGGGCCGCTAGTATTTTATATCTTCACGTCACTCTGGTGTCGAGGCAAAGCGCAACTTTTAATTATGCCACTCAACACGCAATGTTTCCATAGTGGCGAGCGGAGTGACCTAACATTAGACGAGGGAGTCTAGTGTTAGGACACTCCGCTCCCCATAAGCTCCGCTTCCTAAACTGCTACATGCGGAATACAGTGTGTGGCTGATGTAAAAACAACTTAACGGCATCAATTAAAATCTTATTCCTTTAATTTAAATTACCTATAAACATTTTGTGACTTAAAAATTATGTACTAAAATATTTGCCCATGGAAAGCGTTGTCTATCTGTTCATAATAAATGCGTGTCATTTAGAACTTTGAAATGCAACACGGTGTAGCACTTCAAAGTAAGTGTAGCCTGCTCTAGACAAAATGATTGGCACTATATATTTATAACAGCCCGATCGCGGTTCCACCCGCGAATTCACGTAATATTAGTTTTTTCATATATCTGTGGTGTAGTTTTAAAAACTATTAATATGAAAGTCTTAGTACCTTGGGTGACATTAACGTAACTTCTAAAATAATTATTGTTTGTTTTGGAAATAAAAAAATATAACTTAAGACACTTTACACTTTGATTAGCAATATCTTGCGCAGAGATCGCACTTCCACAGTAATATTTTTTTCTTATATTTAGATATATTTTGTCAGATTGGAATTTAAATTCGCAAAATCTTTTAAATGGAATGTTTGATTTTGATTATTCAAAGAGTGAGTGCAGACAGTCTCGATTACGAAATTGTTTATTATGCTGTATATTATAATGACTAATATAAAGGTACGGACAACGTGGTTTGATTATGTTTGTCGTTTCTATCTAATATTAAACTCCAAAAAAGATATTGTATTGTCAAAACTACAACAGTGATATGGTACTGCGAGGTTTTTTTAAAAATATAGAACAAATATTTTTATTTTCCTTTTAATCAAGCTTTTCGAAGCTCATGTACCGCTACGGCCGAATGAAAATTAAACATCTCCTGCTCATTGGTTAACCCAGGATATCAAGGTGCTTATGGCCAAACGTAATTCTGCGAAGTCTAAATGTAAGAAAGACCCTACCGACGTTTATCTGCAAAGGTACAAAACACTGCGGAACAGATGTTACAAGACTTCCAGAGATGCCCGACGTAATTATATCCTATCGTCAATTAGCTACAGCACTTCTGCAAAAACTTGGAAATTTCTGAACGTGATGGGTATAGAAGGACGCCGTAATAACACAGCTACTTCGAAATACTTCACGAATTTAGGCTCCCTGAATAGACTTTTTACCACCGTCAATTTGATCGATAATAATACTGAAATGAAAACTCACTATTTAGTTTAGTAACAGTTGAGGCCAGTAGTAGTACAGGGGCACAAAGATGCGATAGGATGTTAATTCGATTTCCACTTGAAGAAAAGAAATATTTAATAATTTCATTTTCTTCGCTCTGGTGTCGACGAACAATGTTCCGCGTTGAGTTCCGCAACTCAACACGCAAGGCCTCCAGAATTCAGAGAAAAGTGGGGAGCGGAGTGTCTTAAGACTAGACCCCTCTACCTATTCTGCTACATGCGGAACTCAGGGTAAAGCTGAAAAAATAAACAACACATTCCGCTGTACCACTCCATAAATTACAGCCAAAAATATTTACATCAGCAACGCATCGCGCCACCCACAAAGATTACCTACATTGAATGAAAAGTGCCAAAAAAACTAAGATATTGTGGGTTCGATTCCCACTAGCTAGCTAGTGGCTATCAAACCGTAACAGTATGTTTTTAATTAAACTTAATAAATTATCGATGTATTAGATTTCGACAAAATATGCAAAATAAAAATGTTATTTTAATTGATAATGAACTTGATGTGATATCGTGTGGACTTCCATACCCACAAACGGACCCAATTCGGATGTCAATATTCATCTGTAGCTATTGACGTGGTAAACTGTTTATCATTCTGCGGCTCAGCGGTATTTGGATATCGGAATGTGGGCCAAGAAATATATATAATGTTATAAGTACTTATAGAACTCTCGTTGTGGTTGTATTGGTTGGTGGATTGTTGTTAATTATTGCATATGCGGCTAAAATTGTTTAGTTGTTGAAATTGAAAAGTGTATACATGATGTTGTTGGGGGTTCGATTTTCATAATTCTTTTAATTATATTTTTTTTTATTTTATTTGGGAAAAGGATTTCTAATTATTGTTTTTAATTTTGTTGTTGTGTTGTGAGGCCAGTCGTGGCGCAGCGGCACGAAGTGTAATTGTAAAACCGACTGGTTGTGGGTTCGATTCCCACTCGAGGAGATGAAATATTTACTTAAATTTATATTTCCATTACTTCGCTCTGGTGTCGCGGTTAAGCACGGCGTTGAGTTCTGCCACTCAACACGCAATACCTCTAGAATTCGGCAGTGTCTTAACATTAGGTTCCCTACCCTGCTGTGTGCGGGACACAGCGTGAAGCTGATTTAATTTGATTTAATTTAATTTTAATTTTGTTGTATTAGATTTTGATAAACTGTCCGAAATTATGCATAAGTGCTCGTATTTTTGATCGCATTGAAAATAAATTTCATTTTTTTTCTTTTTCTTGGATTTTTAATACTCTACTAATATCTAGGCGATGACATTTTAGCTTTATTAAAAAAAAGCTTTTTTGAAGATTGAAAAAATAAATTAAGTGGCGTCCTACCGAATTCGTCAAATGGAGGCTTAGAGCATTCAGAAAGGACGAACATTTAATGAAACCCAGCGATTCGGTTCTTTTCACTTGCTTAATGAATGGAATGACAAGTAAGTAAATGTCCTTTATTTTTTTCTCTCTAAGTTATATAGGTTGTAAAGTTTTTGTATATAATTTCAGATTAATCCAATCCCTCGTTAATTTTTATATAATATTTTATTTGGTAATAATAAATGAGATGTCGCTTTTAAGTATATATAAGCAGTAGACAGTGGAAACCTAATGTTAACACTCCGTTCCCTTTTTCAGCCCAATTCTCGAACCAATGCTGGTTGAGTGGCGGAACTTAACGCTGCACGAACAAATTAATAAAATAATGTGAATTCAAATTAGGTGATTTAGTAGTTACCTACTGTTGTACAAAAAAGTTACCTCATTAATTCAACACACGTTCTCTTTGTGGGTCAAAGAGTCCACAGTAGCCACGTTTTCAGTTTCTCGTCGCATTTATTCGTTGTGAACAGATTAGTGGTAGTTTTCTAATTACCTTTAATTATTATAGTTCAAGCAGTAGTATTGTAATTTAAATCGATGGCGTTTACGTCGTTAGTACAATATGTTATATCATTAGTCGCAAAAAAAATATCTAAAAGTTTATTCAAAGGGCTTACTTAGCGTTGCTGATTAATGTCTTGATCAGTACAAAAGTATGGTAGTGTGAGAAGGAGTTTAGGTTTCATCATTCGTTTCCTACTTCACCCACTTCTCACAAATAGCAGAATATGGAGAGAGTTCAGTGACACAATATTCCGTTCTCCATTTTCCGAATTCGCGGCGAGCTTTCATTATTTGCCGTTATATAATTATAATATTTTGAAAGAGTCCAGTCATTCTTTTAAATTGCCAACTTAACTATAACTATGTAATCTAAAACTACATCAATTATTTAAATAAATATGTATAATACCAGCTTCACGCTGTATCCCACATACAGCAGGGTAGGCAGAGGGAACCTAATGTTAAGACTCACCGTTCCTCACTTATTATATGATATTATTAAATGTATAGGCCAGTCGTGGCGCAAGCGCACAAAGTGTGACTGTAAATCGACTGGTTGTGGGTTCGATCCCGTATCGAGGAGATGAAATATTTACTTAAATTTATATTTCCATTTCTTCGCTCTGGTGCCGAGGCAAAGCGCGGCGTTGAGTTCAGCCACTCAAAACGTAATGCGTCCACAAATCGGCAGAAAGTGGGGAATGGATTGTCTTAACACTAGGTTCCCTCTGCCTACCCTGCTGTGTGCAGGGGATACGACGTGAAGCTGATTTATTGATTTATTTATATTTTCTATAATAAATAAATATTAAATATCTCTTCGTTGTATTAATTTTGCCAAAAATACTGATGAGCCTAAATTGTGTTTAACCTATATTATATCAGTAATTATTAGTAAGATCATGGCCATGATGTTAGCATTAGTTTAATAGATATTTGCTTTGATTCGATGACGGATGCACACGAGATTGCATTCTCGCAATCAATCTATATATATATTATATTTTCTACAAATGTGAATATGTAGTTAAGTTATTGGAATGTAACTTAATAAACATATTTTGATATTGTATCATATTAAGAAAAAGTATAAGAGGCCAGTCGTGGCGCAGGGGCACAAAGTGTGACTGCAAAATCGATTGGTTGTGGAGGTTTGATCCCCACTCGAGGTAATTAAATATTTATTTACATTTAGCCTCTAGAACTCGGAGGAAAGTGGGAAACCGAGTCTCTTAATACTAGGTTCCCTCTGCCTACCTGCCTGCTTTGTGCGGGAAACAGCGTGAAGCTGATTTGATTTTAAGTGACAGAAATTCAAAAGCAACATTACGAAGTATCAGTAAAAAAATAATTTCATTCAACATCTTACGTTATTTTTTAACATTTTAAATTATAGAAGTTCAAATTATTTAAGTAAACATTTACTACAGTGATATTTAATTTAACCCATAACCACTGAATATCTACAATGGTTTGTAAGCACAATATTAGTATGTAATATAATTCCTATCTGCGTTGTGGGACCACGTACCTACTTTTTATAATAAAAAACACACGTTCACCCACCTTTTATGACCTCGCGAGTGTAATTTAATTTATCAAAATGTTATTTTTATTGTGAATGTATGTATGTATGTCACATAAATATACGCACCCGAAATACAGAAATGATGCTGAAAATGGTGAATTTCATTTAGGAAATATGTTTTTCATACAGCCCGGATGGACTTTTATGCTTAAAAGTAATTTCAATGTGGAAGAAGATATTTAAAAATTCTGTGTAGTATAAATGCTTTTTGTATGTTTGTTTTAATATTCAGATATTAAAATACATTATAGTGATATAATGGAGTTAGGATTTTCTGTTAGGTTATAGGGTCAAATTTAGTTCGGAGGAATTGTAATTTTTATTATAAAAATGTTCATTGTCTTCAAAGAGTGAAACAAAGTAACATGGGCGTGGAAGTAGATGACTTAAGTTTAAACTCCTTGCTATACGCAGATGATGCAGTGATCCTTGCATCATCAGAATGTGAGTTCAGGCATTAGTCACCACTCTGAAAGAAGGGTGTGAAAATAAGGGTCTAAGCCTAGTAAGTATCAAAGGAGGAAGATCACGCAAAGCATGCGGACCCTCCGGAGGGTATGTATGAAAAAATTGATGACAGTGGACGATGCGAAAGAGGTATGTAGAGACGTAGTGTTTGGCGCTCTCTCCGACTACTCCGCTAGGAATACCACGTGAACCTAGATTAGAAATGGTTATTTTTAGTTTGATTGGTCAAGGCATCAGACAGACAGTCGAAAAAAATATTTACTGAGGCATATATATATATATATATATATATATATATATATATATATATATATATATATATATATATATATATATATATATATACATACATATATATATATATATACGTATATATACATATATATATATACATATTTATATTGCTTGAACACTTTATCTAACAGACAAACCGTCCAACGAGATATATTTAAGTCAATTTAGATAAAGTAGTGCAAAAAGCAAAAACAACAAAGAAGAATTCGTTACGTGATTTCGGAGGGTGAATACTTCCATTGAACGGTTGATAGAAGTTTGTTCTATAAGATAAGGTGCAGTGTTACAAAGTATATAAAGTCTCCTTTTTGTCAATGAATAGAAAGGGCTATCGAGAATATTTTTTATAGAGAAAAAATTGTTCTCTAGTTGAAGAAAACCTACTATAAAAATAGTATTATATAAATTAAAAATAATTTGTATGACTTTTTGAATAATCGTTTGAAAATAACTGGTAACAATATAAGGTCGTTTACATTTTTTTAGCTTCACGCTGTATCCCGCGTGTAGCAGAGCAAGCAGAGGGGGCCTAGTGTTAAAACATTTTATTCCTTACTTTCCGTAAATTCTGGAGGCATTGCGTGTTGAGTAGCGGAACTTAACGCCGTGCCTTCCTTTGAAATCAGAGCCAAGGAAATGGAAATTTTAAATATTTCATTTGCTCGTATGGGAATCGCACTCATAGTATGCCACGCTTACGCTGCGCCACGACTGACCTTAACACTATGTAGGTTAGTAATCTTAATAAAATAGGTAGTTAACTAAATGCAAGTACCAACATACATTATTTCCCACGATTAAGTACTTTATTTCCCTTAATAAACTAAAATATTTACTTAGTAAATATAGCAGACAACAACACTGTAACAGTGTAGTAGCCAATGATCACCTTACATTATTGAACGTAGTATACAGGTTCGAATGAGGTTTTGAATTATTTATTTTGTTGATGTTGTGCTTACGTAACTTTGTATGGTGTACTCTTTTTAATAATCATCAATTTTTACGCTCATTATGGGGATTTCTTATCCAATACCCAGAACTTCCTGCCATCTTAACCAGATCGTCGGTACATTTTTTCATGCTATATCATTTTCTGTTTTTATAAAAGTAGTATGTGCGTTTACTCCTTCTTCATACATTCGCTTATTCCATTTCTTTCACCGTTGTATACCATTCATACACACATTTACTAGTATAAGCAGAGAAACTGTATAATATTCATGAAAACCTTTACTAATACATAGACAAACATAATCTCGTTCGCATCTCGCTAATATATAAGAATCACTGGCGAGGTAATACGTGTTGGTAATCTGTCCATTGAGTTCGGGTATGAGCGTGTAAAATACATATGTACTTATACTAAAGGATGTCTACAATTGATTTACAATGGGGGAAGGAGAGGAGTCTTAGTCACTTAATTCGTAAAATTCTTACAAATTTTAGTCTAGGGCAACTATTTTGAATAAATCAGCTTTACGCTGTATCCCGCACAAAGTATGGTAGACGGAGGGAACCTAGTGTTGTGATACTCCGTTCCCTACTTTCAGCAGAGTTCTAGAGGCATTGCATGTTGAGTGGCGCAACTCGACGATGTGCTTTGCTATGACACCAGAGCGAAGAAATAATAATATAAATGTAAATAAATATTTCACTTCCTCGAGTGGAGATCGAACCCACAACCAGTCGATTTTACAGTCACACTTTGTGCCCCTGCGCCACGACTGACCTCAACTGGCACAGAGGTACAAGCGTGCGTAAACACAATGGTTGTGGGTGCGATTCACTGGGTGAATGAAATATATAAATATTAAATTTCCATTTCCTCGCTCTGGTAATCAATTACTAAACAACGCCACTCAACACGTTTTGCCTCCAGAATTCAGCGGAAAGTGATGAACGGAAGTTTGTTAATGTGAACGGAATGTCTTAACACTAGGTTCCCAAGTTCCCTCTGCCTAGCATGAAAGAAAAGAAAAAACATTAATATTTACCAAAAAGACTTAACATCTGTCTATATATTAGGGTTTTTAAACCAACGTACACGTACATCAGTCCACGTAGAATTTTTCATTTTCTCGCTCGCATACCGAATAGTTATAGGACATCAACATATGTGCATGTTTTACAGTTCTTTTGTATGGGCGTGTAAACAAAATAACAATACACGCTCTCACCGTGTCCTTTACTGGATGGGTTGAATGGGGGGAAAAGTACCGCTATTACAGCAATTTAAAGTCCGCTTCTTCGGCTTATACCTACCAATCTATGAATTAGCTTTAGCTTTTATGTGTGGTTATGTAGGTTATTATAGAATTTAATTTATAAGCAAAGCACGGCGTTAAGTTTCGCTATTCAATATGTAATGTCTCCATAATTCGGCTGAAAGTGGAGAATCCGTTTTCCGTGTCTTAGTGGGAAGGGACAGTGTCTTAACAATTCGGTTCTCAGGTTTCCTCTACTAGCAACAGAAGAAACCTGATTTCGAACCTGAAACGCTATATTCCGCACTAAGCAGAGTGCGGAATACAGCGTGAAGTAATAAAAATGTATATTGATATAAAATTTGTTAAAAAATATTTGTAGCATACTACATCATCCATAGATGATCTATCAATTTAGTAATATGTAGTGTCGGTTTCTCGCAATTTCTATAAAAGACGAACGGAGAAGGGTTGGCATTGGATATTTTTTTTCTTTATTAATATAATAAATAGAGTATTATTATATTAGTCATAACACTTTTTACTATAAACATTACAAATCAAGAAACCTTTCACTTAACGATATTAAAATGAAATATAAGTTTTTATTTTCATTCCATAACATATTTTGGTGTCGTTCAAAATATTACAATGCAATATGTTGTGCGGATATGCGAAAAGCGGTACACGCTTTTACACTGCAGACACGTCCCGAACGGTCTTTGCAGTAAAAACAACAAAGTAGTACTAGCTATTTGTTCTGTCGAATAATAAAGCGTATATTGTAGTTTATTTTTGAGTTTGAGGCGGTCGTTGCTTAGGTGCGACTGTTGAGGGTTGTGGGTTCAAGTCTCATTCGGAGGAATGAAATATATAGTAACGTCCTTACTTCTTATATTTCAATTTCTTCATTATGGTGACTAGGCAAAGCGCGGCGTTGAATTCCGTCACTTTACACGTAATGTCTCAAAGATTCGGAGAAAAATGAAAAGCTAACGGAGAACGAAGTGTCTCAACACTAGTTTCATAGGTTCTCCCTGCCTACGCTGGCTGAGAAGCTAAAAACAAAAATTTTTGATGCATAATATTTCTAAATTTTGTATTGTTTATTTTTCTTTACTTTGATAATTTTCTTGTAATTTGTTAAGTTCTCGCTAATTGTAAGTTTAAATAGGCAAGACTGGAATGATGATAAGATGGGAACGATAAAATAGCAGTGTTTGTTTGTATGTATAAGGTATTTATTAAGTAGCATCTACTACATATTAGGCCAGTCGTGGCACAGCGGCACAAAGTGTAAAACCGATTGGTTGTGGGTTCGATCCCCACTCGAGGAGATGAAATATTTACTTAAATTTATATTTCCATTTCTTCGCTTTGGTATCGAGGCTAAGCGCGGCGTTGAGTTCTGCCACGCAACACATGCAATGCCTCCAGAAATCGGCAGAAAGTGGTGAACGGAGTGTCTTAACACTAGGTTCCCTCTGCCTACCCTGCTGTGTGCGGGATACAGCGTGAAGCTGATTTAATTTTATTTTTTTTAATCCACTACATACATCTACTGATACTAATATTACTTTGCTTACAAACCTAAAACATCCTACATTCTGTTTTAGATTATTTATCATTCATTAAAGCAAGAACAACATTTCAACATTCCGGATTGTCACAAAATTTGGCCTGATTTTGAACGGCTCAGATTTATCGTTATGGGCAGAAGTTGAGAAAAACATAGGCAGCGTTTTACTCAAACGACGGGATGGGAGCAAAAAGAATTTTCACTTAAGTGTTTGTAGCGTGAGAAGGGACCGACATTTACGGACGGATCGGAGAAATTCTTTTTGTTTGACATACAGTTCTGAATCGCCAACGAGTCTTGATGGGATTAACTTTGAAAGTAAACGGTGGAGAAGGAAAGAGAAGAGTGATTTTGTTATTGTGTCGCGGTTAAGATTTATTGCGTGCCATTAGAGCGTAATGGGCTTGTTTTCTTCCGCGTTTGACAAGTGTTTATAATTAAAAGTTTCATCAAATTTTGCTTTAGATGATGTTGTCTGTTCAACTAAATTCATGTTTAGTCCTTGTTTATATGATGTCATAACGTCATCGGTCGATGTCATAATGTCATCGATGGTAAGGGCGACCCCCGTGGGACTTAAGTCTAGGCTTGCGGCTGTATAAAAGCCTTGATGATGGAATAACTTTTGCTGGTAAGTTTCAATATCTTTGTCAAATAAAAAATGTTGAAAAAAGGTGACCTTGCAATTTTTTATTATATTTTGTCAAGAAATGCCTTATGGTAATTTTATAGGGTGTCGCAGACTTTTTTTTAGAACTAAACTAAACTAAACTAGCTTCACGCTTTGTCCCTAGCGGAGTAGTCAGAGAGAACGGAGCGCCTAACGCTACGGTCTCAACATACCTCTTTTAGAACTATTGTAATAAAATAAAACATATTTTTCATAGAATGTACTGACATATATTTACATACTTTTGCAGTGCACGCGCTCAAAATAGGCTTATTATTGTTATTATGTTATTTAAGGCTAAAACTTCCACCATAATGTTATATAGACTAATCACTATTGGGAAATGTAGCTTTGATATGTTGTCTAAAATAAAATTTTTGTACATGTTGCTTATAGCTCATTAGTAGCTGATTGATAATCAACCACTAATTCAGTATTCAGAGTATTCAGTATTTCATTCCCTCAACTGGAAATCGAAACCACAACCGTTGTATTTACAGTGGCACCTGCGCCACGATGGCCTCATCGCACATTGTATATTTTAATTTGAAATATCTGTCTAAGTGTCTACTATATAAAACCTATATTTTCTAAATAATTTTAATCTTTCAACAACACAAGTAAGGTACGAATTTATTTACTAATATTTTAGTATCCTTAAAATGTCCTCAGAGATATAATATAGAGTATGTAGCAGTATAATACATCAATTGTTTCAATATCGTCAGGCAGAGTTGGCTCTAATAAAAGTTTTAATTGAAAATTTAAGCAAGTGTGTACTTAACCTTATTTTAGTTGGCGTTATTATGTCATACTTTGTATTTAGATTGAAGAATTGTTACTGTTAAATTTGTATTAAAATATTTGGTTAATATTTTTAAAACTTATTACAATCGATATATTCCTATGAATCGACTATTGGGCGCGCGCAGCCTCGCCCGCTTATTTGCACCCTCAGGGGTGAATTCTAAAAAAACCATGAAACACCGTGTTCAAAGAAATATTTTCAAGAATCTGAATTTCAAATTTTATAAAAATCCTTATTTTATTATCCCGTTAGGGTTAAAATTTTTCAAAATCCCTTCTTAGTGGATGCCCAGATTATCACACATGTATGTAAATCTTTCTTTCAGTTTGCAGCAGGGTAGGCAGAGGGAGCCTAGTGTTAAGACACTCCGCTCCCCACTTTCCGAGGAACTCTGGCGGCATTGCGTTTTGAGTTGCGGAACTCAACGCCTCTCTTATACTTCTTTTTAATGCATTTTCTTCAATGTCACCTAATGGAAAATAGGAGAATTGTTTTCTGATTCTTCAATTACAATAGTCAAAGTATATGAAATTGCTTATTATTTAGCTTTCAGTTTGTTAGATGTATCGGCCTCGTAAATGTAATGTCAAATGTGACTGAGTGATAAGTCCGCTCCCGTTCTTTTCTTACGTAGTGGCATTTAGTTTCTAGTTTCAAATGTTTCAGATACCTATTCGTGAGCATTATAGGTGTGTGCATGTATTTTTTGTATTCTGTACATAGCAGAGTAGGTTGAGGGAATCTGGGAACGCAGTGTTAAGACACTCCATTCCCATTAAGAGACTTTCGTCCCCCACTTTCTGTCAAATTCTTAAGGTATTAAATATTTCATTTCCTCGAGGGAATTGAACCCCCACAATATGTCGTCTTTATTTATTATGACACACTACGCCCCTGTCCCGTGACTGGCGTCATACGAATAAATTTTAATATAAGAAAAGTGTTTTCTTTTAAGCTTTTCAAAGTATACGCTTAGAAAAGAAAAATATTTATTGAGAAATCGTATAAAATTTTTTTGCGTCTTTTCGGACGTTTACAAAGAGGTGCGGTTTCAAATTCCGCTACGTTCAAATATTTATACGTTTTCTTAATAAGTGACAGTACCAAAATGTACCAAAATCGTAGGTGTTAAATTATTTACATAATATTTAAATAGCAATAATGAATTGACTCCTACCGTAGTAATCATACTACCGTTCCACAGGGCAGCTAATATATAATATTATGGTTTATGCGAGCACTTTAACAAATTGACCGGAAGAACATGCTAATGATGTGCGGTTCCGTTGATATCTACTATAATTACGTACTACGGTTGATTATCAACGTTCAACCGGAATGTCTATATATTTTTTTTCTATTGGTCACCTATGGAAGCAAAATCGCAGAAAAAACTGATTCAAAAGCGAAAGAACGGAAGATTTCAAAAGCGAAAGAACGGATGTAAGTTCAATAAAAAACGTAATGGGCAAGGGGAACCTAATTTGAAGGTACTTCGTCCCTGAGCATCGCAGAAATCTTAGAGACGTAGCATATTAAATGGTGGTCACCTTGTATAGTTACCAAAGCTACCTGTGAATGATTCATTTCACCGAATGGGAATCGAATCCAAAACCGTAGTGGCGTTTATATATTATAATACTTCTTCCGTTCAGAGGGCACCTAGTGTTAAAACACTTCGTTCCCCACTTTCCGCCAAGTTCCGGAGGCAAGGCGTATTAAGTGACGGAACTTAACACCGCGCTTTCCCTCCACACCAAAGAAGAAGAAGAAGAAGAAAAAAATATTTTATTTCCGCGAAAGGATATCGAACTCACAACCAGTCGCACTTCCAGTCACACACTTCTGCCCCTTCGCCACGACTGGCCTCAAGAAAACTATAACCTTAATTTAGTTTTTAAACCTATACATACCTGTACTAATATATCATATATATAGGTAAATACTAATAGTAATATTTTACCCAAACGACCCATGTTAAAGGCAAAGCTCGATCTGGCAGCAACATATGAAAGCTGTTATTGGCTACGACGACACGTCGAGTGAATGCGAAACGTAAATTCTAGAACAAAGTTATGAACTCAGTTCTGTATCCTTTCACATGGACAAAGTATGGAATTTGAGGTAAGCTTACTGTTTACCAATTTGCGGTTGTTTATGTTTTATTTTGTTGGGGTGTTGGTATATATTGTACTTTACCTTAAAAAATAAATAATAGACTGTTATAAACACTTTTGAATCGTCGAATGAACATATAGATAAAAAAGCTGTGTGTTAAGACATTCCGCTCCTCATTTTCTGCGGAATATTGGAGGCAGTGCGTGTTGAGTGGCGGAATTTAACGCTGCTTTGCCTCGACACCACAGTGAAGTAATAAAAATATAACTTTAAATAAATATTTCATTTCATCGAGTGTGGATCGAACCCACAACCAGTCGCGTTTAGAGTCACACATGTGTGCCCCTGCGCCACGACTGGCCTCACTATAATTTTCCTTAGTTTCTTTTATACAGGTTTAGCATGCTGGCTAAGCTAAGCTAAATTAAACTTTTAAGGATTATTCTACATAACTGTCACTAGTTTTAAAAATTACTTCTAGGAATAAACACCAGGATTATTTTTTCGCTGAAAGTAAAAATTTATTTTTTTAAAAATATTTTATCTATTTTTTTTATTTTCCAGATTTATAATTTTTAACTCTTCTAAGATACAAAATGTTTATCGTTGAGCTTTATTGAGAACAAAATTCACGAGCACAGATCCACCAAGCTTGCTGTATTTCTCGCTTGTATTCAAGAATTCGATTTTCTCTGAAAAATCATAAATTTCCTAATATCTGCTGATCCACTGAATATCGCTGAACATACATAGGGGTGAAATGGATAGGTGCTGAGATCCCCTACCCATGGCCTACCGTTGATCCGTCGATCGAGTTACACCTGTATATTCAGTAATAATTTTATTTATAAACTCATGTTTTCAATTCTCAATTTTCCATAATAACGGTGTGCTTATGTTTCTATAGGAAGTGTAATATTTAACCAATTAAATGTATTAAATATAAAATGCTATCTCATTTCATTATACATATCATAGTTGATGTCATCGTGGTGCAGCGGCGCAATGTCTGACCGTAAACGAGACGATTGGAAGTTCGATTCCCACTTGGGGGTTGAATTTTTTACATGTCACCCGTCTGGTAATAAGACAAAACACGTCGTTGATTTCCGCCACTAAACTCGCAATATCTCGAAAATCAGACGAAAAATCTATAACGAAGTAACACTCTCTTAAGACCAGGTTTCCTTAGCCTTTTATAGGTATATAAAAATCTTAATCTACGTTATATGCACACATACAAGCTTACATACATACATATATATATATATATATATATATATATATATATATATATATATATATATATATATATATATATATATATATATATATTATTTAAATAATTGATTATCGTACAAAACAGTATTGTATGTCACGGTTAGCCCCGCCATTTCGGTAAACGGACCGCAGAGCGGACTAATGGCACGAGGCGTCGATTTACAATCGCCTGTACGCAACTAGATTGGATTCGCCCGCAATTGTTGTCTGAAATATAAACTGATAAATAGTATAGTGTGTTTACTGTAATGGTGTTAACTTATAGATTTTAAAAGGTTTTTTTAAATGTACCTTTTTTTCACAATATTGTTTGATTTAAATTTGAGGCCAGTCGTGACACTGTGGCACAAAGTGTGACTGTACAACCGACTGGTTGTGGATTCGATCCCCACTCGAAGAAATGAAATATTTACTTAAATTTATATTTCCATTTCTTCGCTCTGGTTTCGAGTCAAAGCGCGGCGTTGAGTTCTGCCACTCAACACACAATGCCTCCAGAATTCGGCAGAAAGTGGGGAACGGAGTGTGTTAACACTAGGTTCCCTCTGTCTACCCTGTTCTGCGTGGGATACAGCAGTGAAGCTGAAAAAAAAAGAAAAAAATATATTTGATTTAATAAAAAAACCATTCAGATTAGCCTAACGTATAGCAGGATAAGCAGAGACAACGTAAAGACAGTACGGCCCTTATTTATAAATCGCTTTCAATTCTGAGATCGATCTTGAGATGCCCGTTTCATTCATAGATATATAATTTATCTCTACGCACCACCCTATTTTGGTTAATTAAACAATATTCGTATTATTGTTTGATATAAAATAATTGTTTAATCTTTAACGATAAATGTTGTACAATTTCGCTGTGATATTCTATATTATAAAAAGAATAACTCCAAAAATGTTTATCATTTTCATACAATATCGTTTTACGCTATCAATCAAAAGTTACCTAAGCCATATGTCAATTTATTGTCAATGCTGTCAGTTAAATTGTTGCGCATATTACATCTAGTTACTTAGCCGTGACGGAAAGTAATTTGATTTAAAAAAATATAATCTTAAGCACTACAATTATAAAAAAACGGAAAAGCGCGAGTCGGGCTCGCCCACTGAGGGTTCCGTATAAAAATGGGAGATCTCGAGCTTTTTCTGAAATTCAAGCTTAGATTAGCCGGAGTCCTTTTATCTGATACTTCACTTGAACTAGCGGTTTTAATGCCAAATTTTGCACCCCTTTTAAGGATTTAACCACAAATGTATAATTTTAAGATTTTTTCCTAAATTAGTACTATCTGTAGATGCTAGCTGACAAATTTCACAATTCTAGGTGAACCGAAAGTACCCCGTTAACTTTGATTCTCTTTATAGTGTCGAAATACGCGTTTTTTACTATACAGAGGTTGTTTTTTTTAACTACTCTATAAAGCCTAATACAATTAAAATAAATTTTTCCAAAAATCAAAAAGTGATTTTTTGAAACAAAATAAATAATAAAATTATCGTTGTAAAATAAAACGCCATTTATCAAGAACGACGCACGCAGACATAAACCTATCAAAGGGAAACCGCCACATATGCCTCATTCCAAAATGAATCGTAGGTATTGGCGGCAAAGTTCAAAATTGTTAAATTTTTAGTAGTATTTTTGTAGTAGTAACTGCGTTACACGAAATACAGATATGGATAAACATCGTGAAATTAAAAAAAATCCTACGTCTAAACTGTTGAGGTGTCTTAATTAATTTCTTTAGGTATTAAAATATTTTACCCTATATAACCCCGTAAAAGGAGCGCTGACGCTTTCACTCAGTATAAACGGCCATATATTTTTAAAATAAATTTAGAAATACGTTTTTTCCAGGAAATCATGGGGCCGTAGATCTGAGTATATGATTTGAATTTCAACTTGATATTACTAATCGTTCCTAAGATAAAGGCTCTTGACAGACAGACGGACGGACCGACATCGAAATGTTCTTATATGGATTCCTCTTTCCATAAAAGGTACGGAACCCTAAAAACAAAACTTAAGAATAATACAAGTATATATTTAATTTCGTATTTCGCATTAAAGCAAGGTGTGTTTTAAACGAAAAATTAAGTTAGATAACAGTTCATTCTTAACTGGAATTAAATTTTCTCACGTCATAAAGGAATTTCCTAGCGAGAGCGTTCGCATTATCTAGAAATTCAGCAGCCCAGTGGATTCTCTTAATGGGAAAGCTCATGACGTAGCTAGAGGTTAAGCTTAGTCTGAATAAAAGTAAGGATTTTCTTTACTGAAGACATCATAGAAAGCTGAGCATTTTCTTTGTTATTTTCTATATTTATTTAGACATAAGGGATATTTTTAAATAAATTACAGTTAATTGTCTAGTGAAAAAATTATCTTGTGGAAAAGTGTAGATAGATTTCTTTAAATATTATTTGAAGTAAGTAATCAATTAATTTAATTTTATTTATATTTCATAACGGAAAAATAATAAGTAAAATATAAATTTCAATACATATGCTTAGCTATAAAAAATATTCGGAAAATATCACTTTGTGAACATAAAAGTGAACATGACAGTAGTAAGTATTTTCAATACTATTTTTATATAGGTAATAGATATGTATGTATAATCTTTCATACAAATCTAATATTACAAACGAGCTACTAAATATTGGTAAAAAGATCAACTTGCCTACTTAATTTACATACAGTCCGCTAAGCTGAGCTTTGCATTAAATAGTCCATTAGTGCTATTAGTCCGAATGTTCATATACAGTGTATTTCTAACTTAGTTTAAACCAGTTTAAATCGTACTTATTTAGAAAACGTATAAAAAATTGAACGTAGCGGGACTCGAACCCGCGCCTCCTCGTTGAAATTTTTATACGTTTTCTAAATAAGTATTTTTCTTTCCTAAGTGTGGAAACTTTAAAAATGTTTAAAAACAGTTTAAATCATTTTTTTGACAACCGATCTACTCCTTGTACCTACTGATAGCAGCGTCACTATTTAATTCTTAATATTTTATTTTTGTGTTCTATTTTTTGAAATTGAAATGAATGGACAAATGTACGTGAATAAATACGAATAAAAAGAAAAAGAAAATCGTGGAAATAACGCTGTTTTTGATGCAATAACGGAATAATTCACAATTAAGTTAAAATAGATTTCGAGGCCAGTCGTGGCACAGCGGCACGAAGTGTTATTTTAAAATCGACTGGTTGTGGGTTCCATGGGGATTGAACTCGAGGAGATGAAATATTAACTTAAATGTATATTGCCATTTCTTCGCTCTGGTGTCGAGGCTAAGCGTGGCGTTGAGTTCTGCCACTCAACACGCAATGCCTCCAGAATTCGGCAGAAAGTAGGGAAAGGAGTGTCTTAACACTATGTTCCCTCTGCCTACCCTGCTATGTGCGGGATACGTAATACGCAATACGTAGCGTAAAGCTGATTTATTTGATTTTTAAGTAAAATTACATTTTAGGCGACAGTGAATATTATTAGGATGTAATCTCCGGTGAAGAACAACTGATATATATTGTTTTTTTTTCGATCTTTGATATGATATTAGACTTTATTCTTAATAGTGTTTTTCTGGCTCTACTTTTATTAATCACTCACACTAATGCAAAGCTCAGCTTAATCCTCCCGAACTGAACGTATTTCATAATTAAGCATTTATGAAATATCTTTAATGCAAAGAAAAAAAAAAGTAGAAACTTTCTATAGGAGGAAAACGGAAAAGTTCTGTAAAAGGAGGTGTAAATGAAATGTATTTACTAATCTATATATATAAAAGGACTTGTGCTGACTGACTGAGGTAAGACGCACGCAGAGCCGTAACCGCTGATGGTAGAAACGTGAACATTGGGCAGATGTTTATTTTCATATTCTGGACATCCACTAAGAAGGGAATTTGAAAAATTTTAACCCTAAAGGGATGAAATAGGGGTTAAAAGTTTGCATGGAAAAATTGTTTAATCTGTACCGATTTTTATAAAATTTGAAATTCAGACTCTTAAAAATATTTCATTGAACACGTGTTTCATGGTTTTTAAGAATTCAAACCGTAAGGGTTCAAATAAGGGGTTAAAAAAATTATATGGAAAAATTTTTAAATTGCCACCGATTTTTATAAAAATTTAAATTCAGACTGTTAAAAATATTTTATTAAACACGTGTTTCGTGGTTTTTAGAATTCACTCCTAATAAGCGGGCGAAGCCGCGCGCGTCCTATAGTATAATATAATGTAATTGCTTAATCATGATGAAGTATATTGTTTTGTGTAATAACTTTTGTTTTTAATTAATTATTATCTTATTAATTTCTGATTTCGGGGAATGATTATAGTTGTTTATTTTTTTAAATTTTATTCTCTAGAAAAGCGAAGCGTGTAGTTAAGTTTCGATACGTAAAAAACACCCTACGTGAAAAACAAAAAGTGTTTCCTACTGAGAAGTTTATACAGGAATATCTCAAGGGAATATATCGAGTACTTCATCTATAGATGTAAATATTTTTTTTGTTTAATTTTCATACAATGATTTATCAATAAAATATAAAAGTAAAATAATATTTTATTTGGATTTTTATTTGTTTCCTTTTTATTCTATTTTATATTTATTTATTTAGGTAGGCAGAGGGAAGATCATCACAATTCATTCTCCACTTTCCACCGAATTCAAGGTGCATTGTCTATTGAGTGGTGGTACTTTACGTTGCCCTTTGCCTCGACACCACAGCGAAGAAATGGAAATATAAATTTAAATAAATATTTCATTTCCTCGAGTGGAGATCGAACCCACAACCAGCGCTTACAGTCACACGTCGTGCCCCTGCACCACGACTGGCCTCAACTATTTTTAAAGTTTTAGTTAACTAACTCTTAAAATCTATAGTAGTAGTACAGATACTAAGCTGTAGATGAACTAATGTACAGGCAACCTAATTAATTACGATACATTAAACACAAGCGCAGCTTAAAGTTTTAGTCTGAATCGTTGTAACCGTTCGATTGAATTAAAAACTATTTATTATCGAGAGACACATATAAGGCATGTTTCAAGTAATTGAAGTAATTTTTTTTATTTTTTTTTATTTAAAAATATGAATTGAGTAGCGGCATAATGTCCAAATGTAAACGCGACGGTTGTGGGTTTGAGTTCTATTCGAGGTAAAGAATTATTTTCATTTCTTCACCAGTTTCGCCGTTCAATATGTGACGTCTCAAAAACTAGGCGGAAAGTTTTAAATGGACTGATTACGCTACACGCAATACCTCGAGGATGGTGGAAAGTGGAGAGCGGAGTATCTTAACACTAGACTTCCTCTGCATACCCCTCCTACATGCTGTAACAGTGTGTACCTTGGATATTAGTTGTATAATAAATAAATAAATAAATAAATAAATAAATAAATAAATAAATAAATAAATAAATAAATAAATGAATGAATGAATGAATGAATGAATGAATGAACGAATGAACGAACGAACGAACGAACTGATGGGCTTATGCGAACTGTTTTAAACATCAACTAAGTACCTATGATTATACCTGAGTACCTATGATTGTATGGCGTTGGTCGTTGACATACTCTATACCACTGCCATTCTACGACTTGATATATGATTAGTAGGTATTTTATGTCTTAGCTCCGTTGCATGTAGTAGTGTCCGGCAGTCTCATACGAGTGTGTAGTGCTATTTGTCCGTGTCCGTGTGATCCCAGCCTAGAATAGGATAGGCCGAACGCTCGTTTGCCTTTTCCAAAATAAAAAAATGTTCTGGAACTTGGTGTATTTAGTAGTGCCCGCTTACAGTTTTAATACCTTGTTCCAATGTTGAAAACACTCGATACGAGGCTGTAGGGTGGCGTTTATATAACATATCAACGACTTATATTGATTTCACAAATCAATCAACATCACGAATCACCATCCTAATACAATCTTAATATAAACAAGCTTCATTTATTTCTGGCTAGGTGAGTTCTAGTTTCGAGATAAGCGAGTTTCATTTATTTAGGTAAACTTCTGATGGCATTATACAAAACTCATGGGTTGGAAATACAACTTTCTTGTTGTAATAACACTGTTACCTCTGAATCTCTAACCAATTTTGGGTTATTCACGATCACAACTATAAACGGTCCTAAACACTAGCCACCACAACAAATCACGAGCCAAGGCATTATTTATTGAATATTTATTTAGAGGCCGGTAGTGGCGCAGCGGCACGAGGTGTGACTGCAAAACCGACTGGTTGTGGGTTCGATCCCCAATCGAGGAGATGAAATATTTACTTAAATTTATATTTCCATATCTTCGCTCTGGTATCGAGGTTAGGCGCGGCGTTGAGTTCTGCCACTCAACACACAATGCTTCCAGAATTCGGCAGAAAGTGGGGAACGGAGTGTCTTAACACTAGGTTCCCTCTGCCTACCCTGCTGCGTGCGGGATACAGCGTGAAGCTAATTTTTTTTTTTTTTTTTAATATTTATATAGATTTTTGGGTTCAGTTAGAATGCGGGATACAAAGTGAAGCTGAAAAAATAATCTATGATTAAACACAATGTGTAAGAACTTACCAACTAGCGCAATAATATTAACTTTCCCCAATCTAATTAGCTTTTGCCCAAGGGTCTATTCGTATATAATTTGCTTTGATCTGAGATTTCCTTCTAATAATATCTTAGTTACAGTGGGATCTTTGTGAAGTATTTTAGGTTTAGAGTTATGGATGTATACGTAACTTAACATATTTAAAATTTTTGAGAGAAAAGAATCTACACTTTTGAACATTTTTACACCTTGAATGCCAGTTTAGATAAATATCAAATTTATTAAATAAAAATAAATCAGCTTCACACTGTATCCCGCACACAGCAGGGTAGGCAGAGGGAACCTAGTGTTAAGATACACCGTTCCCCTCTTTCTCTGTTCTTTCGAGTTCTGCACGGGTATTGCGTGTTGAGTGGCGGAACTCAACGCCGCGTTTTGCCTCGAAGCCAGAGCGAAGAAATGAAAATATAAATGTAAGTAAATATTTTATCTCCTCGAGTGGGGATCGAACCATTACCAGTCGATTTTACAGTCACACTCTGTGCCATTGCGCCACGAGGCCAGTCGTGGCGCAATGGCACAGAGTGACTGTGACTAAGAGACTAAATCAAATTTATTGAACAAGATTTTTAAAAAACGAAGTGTGCGACTGCAAATTGTGATAGACTGTGCGTTCGATTTAATATTTTCATTTCTTCGCTTTTAGTCATTACGTAAAGCGTGGAGTTCCTCAACTTAACATATAGTGCCTCTAGAATTTGGCCGAAAGTGGGAAATGGAATTGTTCTAATGGAAACGGGGTGTCAATATTAGAACATTAGGTTCCTGGGTTCATTCTGCTTACCCTACAATGTGCGGTGTACAGTTTGAAGCCAAGAAAATAATTTTGCAAATAAAAAGATCGTTAAAATTATTTAAATACAAACACAATTAATTGATGACCACCTAAAAATTAATTAATATACATAATATGAATATATCATATTACGAATGTCTTACATCTAATTTACGTAACTCTGATTCGTTAAATCTTAAGTGAGGAAAGAAATGCTTGAAAAAAGAAAAAGAAATAATATTTTCTTTGAAGCTCCACTTCGCCTTTTTGTTCCTTGAATGGTAAATAGCTTGTTATGAACGCTGCCTCTTTAGTTTTTATAAAATCTGAGGAGTTTTCATTTTACCGAAGCAATTTTATTTAAGGTTGATGGATATTGCACTTGTTTTAAGCTGTATACGTAGAATAATATTTTGTTAAGTTATTGTATTTATTTTTAGGGTTCCTTACCTAAAAGGTAAAACGGAACTTATATAAGATCACTTTGTTGTGTGTCTGTTAAGACCATTTATCTCGAGGTCGTGTGGAGGAATCAAGCTAAAATTAATATCATTTTTTTCAGTCTACGGACTCTTCAAGTGCAGAAAAAATAAAGCTTCTAAATCAAAACAATAAAAAGATATAAGCATTGAATTTGCTGCATTCTATATGAAATTTGCTGCGAAATAAGAAACTTATAGGATAGGAATCTATAATCTTTCATGAAAAAAAAACATTCGTTACTAATCTATATTTGTAGTTTGCAAAATTAAGTTCGTCAACTTTTATAAGTTGCACTTCCCGTCGACCTACAATCCTGAAATTGTTACGGAAGCCTCGGTGGGCAAGTCCAACGCGCACTTAACCAGTTTTATTTATTTTTTTAGTGAACCAACTTTAAATATTAACATTTATATTGTTAATATTTAAAGTTGATTCACTATCGCAGTGGCAGTGACTGTAACGCGACGGTTGTGAGCTCAATTCCCACTTGAGGGAAAGAATTATTATTTAATTAAATTTTCATTTTTCCGTTCTGGCACCGAAGCAAATGGGCAAATGGTGTCCGCCACAGGCCACATAAAAATTTGGCGAAAAGTGGAGAAGTTAACAGTGGAGTGTCTTAACAGTCTTAACACTACGTTCCATTTGCCTTCCTCGTTGTGTGCGGCATACAGCGTGAAATGGATTCATTTATTTATTTAAAAAAAACATCTTCACGCTGTATCCCGCAAACTGCAGGGTAGGCAGAGGGAACCTAGTGTTAAGACACTACGTTCCCCACTTTCTACCGAGTTCTGGAGGTATTGCGTGTTGAGTGGCAGAACTCAACGCCGCGCTTGTCCTCTACACCAGAGCGAAGAAATGGAACTTTAAATTTAAGTTAATATTTAATCTCCTCGAGTGGCCTCGAGCTTAACGTTCTCAACGTATGGCTTAGTGGTCAGAGCTTGGACGGTTACTAATACACACAGGTTGAAATCCCGCTACGTTTAAATTTTTATACGTTGTCTAAAAAAGTATTTTTCCTTCCTAAGTGTGGAATAACACTTTAAATAAGTTAAAAATACCTTATTTTAGCTATCTTTATTTGTAAATCTCTCTGAAAATTTCATTAGAGGGAGCATCAAGCATTGTAGTTGCATAAAAAATAAACGAACTAACCTTCCTACAGATGGATAGACGGACTGGGATTAATCCCGTTGAATAATAAAATAAGCTCGTATGTCTGTAGTAATAGTGGAAATTATTTAAGTTTTTTGTTTGGATAAATTTTGTATTGATATTAATATTTCTATTACTTAATTGAAGCCGTCGTGGCCCAGGGACACAAGGGTGTGACTGTTACGAGGCGGTTGTGGGTTCGATCCCCACTCGAGGAAATAAAACGTTTATTTAAATTTATATTTCTGTTTCTTCGCTCTGGTGATGAGGTAAATAGCGGCGTTGAGTTCGGCCGTTCAACATGCAATGCCTCCAAAATTCGGCTTAAAGTGTGGGACGGAGTGTCTTAACACTAGGTCCCCCCTCTGTCTACCCTGCTGTATACGGGATACAGCGTGAAGCTTATTATTTTTTATTTTTTTTGCAATTACTTAATTACTACTTGACTTAAATAATTTTACAATGTGGATGAAAAAAATATATAATTTAATTTTTTTTCGGTGCTTATAGCTTATATTATGGAAATAGGTTTTTTATATGATGAGTATTGAGTGAGTATTTCAATTTTCTTAGCAAGTATCTCCCACGTGCTCTAACATTGATACATGCGAGTAAATCTGTAATAACAAAATAGTTTATTGTAATAGTAAATTTCAAAATAAACTTGTATTAACACTTAGAACAATCAATAGAAACTGTCCGACTCTTTGTCCAAGCTTTTGCTTTCACTTGGCTTGTTGAATCAAGGAAAACATGTGAGTCACATCTGAAAATATACATTTTATATGAGCTCAGTAGATAGTATTGGAGATTTGCCAGAATACGCTTAAAAAGCATATTCTGTTGATATTGAAAATGTTAGGTGCGACTGTAAATGCGATAGGTTGTGAGTTCGATTTCCACTTGAAGCAAAGCGCGGCGTTGAGATCCGGCACGCAAAACGCAACGCCTCAAGAATTTGGAGAACTCGGAAAGTTTGGAACGGTATGTCTGAATACTAGGTTCCCGGGTTCCCTCTCTCTACCCTGCCATATGCGGGATACAGTGCAACAAAATATTTTTATACCAACGTCATTTATAATCGCTTAAAAATTACAAATGTATTATATATGTAATTTACGTAACATTAATTTATTAAATCTTACGTGAGGAAAGAAATATCTATTTGAAAAGAGAAAAAGAAATAAGGAGATTTGCCAGAATAAGCTTATAAAGCATATTCTGTGCTTTGAAAATGTTAGGTTGCAGGAATGAGTCTTGGCAGATAAGCTTCCAGCTTTGACACTAGTTAAAATATAAAATGGAGAACGTCGCACTGTGTACCGACCTGATTGTATTTTTAAGTGGTTATTATGGTTTCGCGTTAGGTTTGAGTAAAATAACGTTGGTTTTAATATTTTTTTTTAATGGAAAAGACAAGGGAAAAGAGCGTACGGGTGAACTGATGGTAAGTTATTACCGCCGCCCAAGACCCCGTGGGCTACCTACCACACGTACTTTAGTCGCCTCTTACGACACCACCAGTACCAGGATGATCCTATTCTAGGCCGGGATCACGCCGGCCGGGCATGGCAGAGAATAGTGTAAAATAAACATTTTCTATTTATTGCACATAATTAAAGCCAACGTTATTTTTTATAATATAAGGTAGGGTAGCCAGAGAGACCCTTATGTTTAGGTGCTTCGTTTCCCACTTTTCGCACAACCTTCGATCCATTGCGTGAAGTAGTGACTGAGCTTAACGTGTCGCTTACCTTTGTTACCTTTTGTTTTAGGAAATAAAAATATCTCTCGAGTGGGAATCAAACCCACAATCGTCGTTTTTGCAGTCACACGTTTGCGCTCCTGCACCACGACGGCTCTATAAATATTTTTTAAAAGAATAAAGTTTAGAACTGAATGTTATTATAAGAGATTAGGAATTTAGTACAAGCACTGAATAATAATATAATTCAAATAATTTAAGTGAAGCAAAAATTTTTGCCTATCAGCAAATATTTCATCGATTGTGATAAAAATAGTCACCCGTTTCCATCTCAAAGGTTAAGAGCAATAACTTGTTAAGTATAAGGGCCGTATAAAAGGCGGCCGTTACAAAAAGAGGTCAGTCGTGGCGCAGCGGCACAAGTGTGTAAATATAAACTTGACAGGGTGTAGATTTGATTTCCACTGGGAAGTATTACATATTTAATATGTTCATTTTTTTCCTCTGGTAACGAGGCGTGGCATTTGACGTTGCCCCTCAACATACAATGCCTCCAAAATACTGCGGAAAGTAGGGGACTCAAGTGGCTTCCATGGGAACGAAGTGTCTTAAAATTATGTTCCCAGGTTCCCTCTACAACGTGAACGAAAAATATATATAAATAATCTATATGATAAAACATTACACAACAAGAACCGATAGCAGAAGATTTACGTCTATTTACAGCGTACTTGAACTCTTAGGAGGAGATCGTTGAGGCGTATAATTAATTAGGCACAGAGGCAATTTCGTTAGCATCGACCCTAAAAAGAAAATAAATCTTGCTTGTGGTTACATCATCTGTAGGTATTATATATTATTATTATATAAAATGTTATTTTTATACGGTTCTTATCATAATTAAGGAACTTTTCGTTTGTTATATTTTAGCTCTACGCTACGCTCTGTATCACACAGCAGGGTAGGCAGAGGGAACCTAGTGTTAAGACACTTCGTTCCCCACTTTCTGCCGAATTCTGGAGGCATTGCGTGTTGAGTGGCAGAACTCAACGCCGCGCTTTTGCCGCGACACCAGAGCGAAGAAATGGAAATATAAATTTAAGTAAATACTTCATCTCCTCGAATGGGGATCGAACCCACAACCAGTCGGTTTTACAGTCACATTTTGTGGCTCTTCGCCGCGACTGGCGCAGCAATTGGATGGCGCATATTTTAGCAATTCATGAATTATTCTGAATCTATATTTCATTGGTATGTTTTTAATAAATAATTGGCAATTTATTTGTTTATTGCTAAAGCAATGTGATGATAGTAGGTTCAATTTACATTCGTCGGAATACATTATTTTTATTTTCTCGATCTGGTAATAAAAATAATCTTGATCAATCAATCAAATTCTGAAAAATTGATGGGAAAGTGGATGTGGAGTGTCTGAACAATCCTTTGTGTATGCGTCCTACAGCGAGGACTTTAAAAAATACTTATCATTAGTACTACCAAATTCTTGCAAATTATATAGGGAAAGAAAAACTAAACTCTAAAAATATATTGTAGACATATGTTGTATTACTTTAAAAATATATATTGTTTATTCTCGCACATTTCTTATATTTGGTGGAGGTAGAGATAACAGAAACTTACAACATATTAGAAATATTGAGCTCTATATAATACAGTCTATATATCTGAAAATATATATACATACATATAATAATATTGTAATTAATCGTTGTCTGTATATAAAAAAATATGTGAGAAAATGAAAAACAATCATTTTTGCAGTTCAAATTTTTGTTCGTGTAGTTAGTTACACGCACAGTTGTACGTTTGTGAACTCTAATCTCAGAAATGAAAACCCATTTAAATAAATGTTTTCGCTATTGTATTTTGGCAAGCTTCTTTTTATTTCAATCGACTGATAAATATAAAAGTCATATATAATTAAATGTGGTGTTCGACTAAATTTCTATAAAAAAAATATTAAATTTAAATCATAAAATAATTTTATTATTAAAAATAAAAAAAAATGTAAAAGAGACAAACTATTTAAAAGTAATCCATACTTAAATCTAATGCATTATTTATTCATCTCTCATATTATAGCAAAATTTACTCATTCACTATGAGAGTGTGTTTAAACAAAGGGAATATTTATTTGGTAGCGCTACGATTGCGGAACATATTCCGGTTTCATCCCTCAGCTTAGCTTTGCCCGTATATGTGAAATTAGAAACGCAAACTTCGAATATTTTTGTACATTTAAAACATTTCACGAAACGACAGACATTTCGTACTCAACAATTCGAAATACATATTCATAATGGACAATTTATGCTTGTTATCTTCTATTTGTGTATATATATGTTTATATGAGGTACAGTGTTTTTTGGCAAAGTTAATTTTATATAAAAAAATCATATAAAATTAGTAAAGAAATATCTACTTGTAATTTTGTACTTGTTTAAAAATTTCATATAAAATTAAGTTAGCTTTTCATCATAAAAAGTAAAAGAATTTATACTCCCTTTTCACTCTATACAAATACTCTTTTATTACTTTTCATTTTACAAGAAAGATATTTTATATATTTTTAGTAAAACAATATTTTTTTTAATCAATAATGTCGTAACGGTGATTCGTCCGTCTGGTCTCTGTAAAAGATAAGTAAAATTATATAATCAGAACGAAAAAAAAAAATTGAGGCCAGTCGTGGCGCAGAAGTACAAAGTGTGACTGTAAAATCGACTGGTTGTGGGTTCGATCCCCACTCGAGGAAATGAAATATTTATTTACATTTATATTTTCATTTCTTCGCTGTGGTGTCGAGGCAAAGCGCGTTGAGTGGCGGAACTCAACGGACTTCCGCCACTCAGCGCGAAATGCCTCCAGAATTCAGCGGAAAGTGGGGAACGGAGTGTTTTAACACTAGGCTCCATCTGCCTACAATGCTGTGTGCGGAATATAGTGTGTAGCAGCAGTGTAATTTAATTAAAAAAAGTCATAATTAACTTAAACAATTTATTAATTATTTAAATTCCTCTGCCTACCCTATTATTGTAGGAGGAGCATAATCATGCGACTGTACACGCGATGGTTATAGGTTCGATTCTCACTTGGAGGAGTAAAATATTTAATATTTACATTGCCTGGCCCCGCCACTCAACACGCAATGCCTCTAGAACACGGCTGAAAGTGGATAACGAAGATGTCTTATTCAGAACGGAGTGTCCTAGCACTAAGTTCCCGGATTTTCTCTGCGTCAACTGCTATTTGAGGGATACAGCGTAATGCTGAAAAAAAAAAAATAGATTTTCAAACTGAAATATCTTAATCTGTAGTGCAATGTTCATACTTTACAGAGTTCATCGACCTTATTATCCTTTTAGTGGTACTAGTCCGCGTCTAGACTGCAACGATGTGCACAGTAGGAATCCTTTGTTTTCTTATATTTACTTTCTTTGTGTCTCGAGTATACTAAAGTTATTATAGTAAAATTATCTCTATTAGCATCTAGATATACTTTGACACCAGTTGTGGCACAGTAGCACAAAGTGTGACTGTAAACTCGATTGATTGTGGGTTCGACCCCCGTTCGAAGAAAGAAAATATTTATTTAAATTTATATTTTCATTGTTTCGCTTTGGTTTCGAGGCAAAGCGCAGCGTTGAGGTCTGCTACTCGACACGCAATGCCTACAGAATTCGACAGAAAGTGGGGAACGGAGTGTCTTAACATTAGGTTCCCTGTGCCTACCCTGCTGTGTGCGGGATACAGCGTGAAGCTGATTTATTTATTTATTTTTATAATGTAAAAGTATGCAATATCCAACCTGATCAGTTTTATTAACCATTTATTATAAAAAAATATTTAGAGAATTATTTTTGAAACCAAAACGTGTTCTGTAATTATTAAATACGGCATTTTTGTTTCATGCCCGCTAGCTGAACTCAATTTACTTTCTGTCAAGTTAAAATAGATGAAACAAAATGCTCTTGAACATGAACAGTTAGAAAGAACAGTTTTGATTGATATTTTTATGTTTTTCTAGCATCGATCATGTACCTCCTATTACTAGGAGCAAGGTCGCCCATCAAGGGTTCCGTACAAAAATGGAAGGTCTCGAGCTTTTTCTGAAATTCAGGCTTAGCTTAGCTAGAGCCCTTTCATCTGATACCTCAATTGAACTAGCGGCTTTAACATTACTTTAGGATTGACCTACAAATGTATAGTTTTCAGATTTTTTCCTCAATTAATAAGGACTATAAATGGTAGGTGTCAAATTTCATAATTATAGGTTAACGTTTTTTATTATATTAAATAATAATAATAAAATAATAAAAAAAATTAAATCCCAAAAGTATTTCAATCGAAGTTAGTTTTCTTAAATGTAAATTAGTGGGCTTATACAAGTAAGGTTACAGGTATCAGAGAAAATGAGATTGCAGCAATTTACGTTAAATAAGATGTACCAACAATTCAGGGCTTAATATGAAATAAGTTACGTTTAAACTTTATAGCATTTGGAAACTTACTTTATTGCGGTCTTAAAATCCTCAAAATCAAAGTAAATGAACAATCTTTATTATAAAGAGTAAGCGAAAACACAGTTGAAACTCCCATGACCGAATATTGTAGCAACCGTTCATAGTTGTTAGTTTTATATTTACTCTTTACAAAAAAAAACAGCTTCACGCTGTATCCCGCACGCACCAGGGTAGGCAGAGGGAACCTAGTGTTAAGACACTCCGTTCCCCACTTTTTGCCGAATTTTGGAGGCATTGCGTGTTGAGTGGAGGAACTCACAGCCTCACTGTGCCTCAACACCGGAGCGAAGAAATGGAAAGATAAATTTAAGTAAATATTTCATCTCCTTGAATGGGGATAGAACCCACAACCAGTGATTTTACAGTCACACTTTGTGCCGCTGCGCCATGACTGGCCTCAACTGGCTGGTACTCTTTACAAATTTAGCCCTATTTAGGCAAAGAGCGGCGTTGAATTCTGCCGTTGATTTTATTAATTCATCCGATTATCCATTGATTGATTGCCTATTCTGCCCTATATATGAGATACAGTGTGAAAAAAACCAGCTATTAAACATATAAAACGCCAAATGTAAATTTCATTCTGACAATGTTATTATACATTTTTTAAAGAAAATTAAAGCTTTTTTGACGCTAACCCACGTGACAACCCGTGACGTGACAAAAGGTCAGACACCGGAAAATCTACGTGACGACTGCGAATGGTCCGTGCCGTTGTAATTGTAAATGTTGACACAAAAGGATTCTTAGCACACGTGACGTGGCTAACGATTTTACTAATTTATATGATAATGTGATAACGTTAGTTTTTGCTATACTGAATGAAGAAAGGTGAAATAGCGTGATATTTAGAAAGTTAAACTTTTCCAGGATTTACTTATATTTACTTGGTATAGCGTCGCTAATATAGCACATATCTCCCAACCTTAATCAGAAGGTGGGAGATGTTTGTTGATCTAAAGTAACCATAGTGGATGGAAAAATACTGACGGTCGAAACAATTAGTTTTAAAAGTCAGCTCCAAACTGTATTACGCATATGGCAGGGTAGGCAGAGGGAACGTAGTTTTAAGACACTCCATTCCTCACTGTCCTCCGAATTTTTCGAGATATTGTTTGGTGACTCAATATCGATTGGTACCAGAGCGAAGAAATAAAAATATTAATAAATTACTATCTTTGCTCCAGTAGGGATCAAACCTATAATCGCTACGTTAGAGTCATACCCATTTGCCCAACGTTACGACGGCGTCAGCTATAACAATTAGTTATAGCGTCCATCAAAGCTCGTACTTTTTCTTCAGGGGCGAGTTACTCTTGTGGCCAGTCGTGGCGCAGTGGCACAAAGTGTGCCTGTAAAACCGACTGGTTGTGGGTTCGATCCCCACCCGAGGAGATGAAATATTTATTTAAATTTACATTTCCATTTCTTCGCTCTGGTGTCGAGGCAAAGCGCGGCGTTGCGTTCTGCCACTCAACGCGCAATGCCCCCAGAATTCGGCAGAAAGTAGGAAACAGAGTGTCTTAACACTAGGTTCCCACTGCCTACCTTGCTGTGTGCAGGATACAGCGCGAAGCAGATTTGATTTTTTTTTGATAAAATGAAGTATTTAGAATTTTCATTTCTTCGCTCTGGTGTCGAGACAAAGCGCGTCTTTGAGGTCTGCCACTCAACACGGTGGAATTCAATTTGGTGGAAAGTGGAGAAAGAACTGTTTTAACACTACATCCCCTCTGCCTACCCTGCTATATGCGGAAACAGCATGTATCCCGCATATAGTAGGGTAGGCAGAGCATAAAGTTGGCTGACCATCTTGTCCATTTAGACATAAACGGCATATAGCGGACAGATATGGAAAAAAATATTCCTGCGAGTAGGAATTGAACTCTTATCACCTTGACCCACTGCGTCACGATACCGCTAAATATTCCCAGTATTATAAACTTAAAAAAAATAAGTTTTTCCATATTGCTATTATAAGAGAAAGGCGACCCAGATTACAACTTCGATATATCTTCATCATTTTTCATATAACTGTGGGCGATTCGACGTCAGATATTGCACGGAGATAATTGTATCAAATTTAATGCAAACCCTCGCTAATAGTAATAACAGAAATGACAAAGTTTACAACATAGGGGATTCATTTATTAGAGTGTTAAAACTGAGTTGCCTTCAAACTTGAGTGGTTCTAACTAAGTTTTAATTGTGATCATTAGATTTCGACATTTGCCATAGCATGTCTGATTTGTGTACGCTATATGTATAGAAATCGTAGTCAATTCAAGAAGAAATGTATATTAATATGTATATTACATATAATATGTAAGTATGTAGTTATAAGTTTTTAGTATAAAAACTTATAACTAAAAATATTAATGAGGATTCTAGTGCTTCCTATATTCTCGCAAGATTTGGTTCTGGAAAACGATGTTTGTAACACTCCAACTTAAACTGAATTCAGAACTAACGAGTCCATCCATCCATCCATCTTCTGAGAACTCAGCATTAAGCAATGTTTGTTCTTCATTGTTCAAGCAGGCATTCTCTCACTTTCTTCGGACATTTTTCTCAAAAAGGATATTTTTCCATGCAACGTCATGAAGTTCAAGAAAAAGTGGAAGGCAGTATATTAAAACATCTTATGAGTAATTATTAGTTGATTGTTTAAATTATTTATTAATCAATGTTTTTTTTCGTTCTCATTAGATAGTTTTATTGAAGCTTGTCTTTTACAAGGACGAGATGTGATCCATAACGACGATATTGATACTAAAACTAAATATCAACTATTCATGTAAAATATGGAAGAGTTTTTATATGGAATGAAAACGGAGTATTAACTTCTTTTCTCTACTTTTGAAAGATTAAAAAAAACTAAAGAACGAAGCTAACTTAATTTCAAATAATATAAAAACGCATTTTACCTGATTCCATTAAAAATTTACTTTACCCAAAAATAACACATCTTTGTAGGTACCTCATATGAACGTGAACATATACAAATACAAGATAACAAGCATAAAGTATCTCCATTATGAATATGTATTTCGAATTGTTGAGTACGAAATGTCTGTCGTTTCGTGAAATGTTTTAAATGTACAAAAATATTCGGAGTTTGCGTTTCTAATTTCACATATACGGGCAAAGCTAAGCTGAGGGATGAAACCGGAATATGTTCCGCAATCGTAGCGCTACCAAATAAATATTCCCTTTGTTTAAGCACACTCTCATAGTGAATGAGTAAATTTCGCTATAATATGAGAGATGAATAAATAATGCATTAGATATAAGTATGGATTGCTTTTAAATAGTGATTTTAAAATGTTACAGCAATTTTATTTTGTCTCTATTACACTTTTTGATTGAGGGCTCAAGTGGTGCAGGGATTTCTATAATAGCTTAACTGTTAGAACGACAGGTTGTGGGTTCGATTCCCACTCGAGGAAGTTATGTAATTAATGTTTTCATATCTTCTGGTTTATAAGCTTCTGCTCTGGATTTCGACACTCATCATGCAACGCCTCGAGAATTTAGCGGAAAGTGGGAAAAGGAAGTGTCATAATGGAAACAGTCTCTCTTAACATTATTTTTTTTTTATTTTTTTCAATCTGTATAGAGCACTGGTTCCCAACCAATGGCCCGCAGCCTAAATTTCCGCGAACGATTTTAATTTTAATTTTATGGCTGGGGATGGTGAGGCGAAATTTCTGTTTGAATATCACAGTTAATTATTATTATACCTTGTGCAGGTGTAGGTCATAGCATAGATAGCATGGACCACATGCTATCTATAATGATATAAAAGGGATGGGAGCCCCTGGTATAGAGTACCATAAGTACATAACTTACCATATTAGACTATGGACCGAAAAATATGATTTAACGACAATAATGTAAAAATATGTAATATCCAACCTGATCATTTTTATTTACCATTTATTAAAAAAAATGTACATAGAGTATTTTTTTTGAAACCAAAACATGTTTTGTAATTATTAAATACAACATGTTTGTTTCATGCCCGCCAGCTGAACTCAATTTACTTTCTGTCAAGTTGAAATAGATGAAACAAAATACTGTTGAACATGAACAGTAAGAATGAACAGTTTTGATTGATATTTTTTCTAGCATCGATCATGTACCTCCTATTATTGGAAGATTTGTATAGCGTATAAAGTGTATTCGTATATAAAATATAGAATATATTTTTTAGTTTCACGCTGTATCGCGGATAAAGCTGGGTAGACAGGGGGACCTAGAGTTAAGACACTTCCACCTTTCAGCACCTGCCGCCTAATTTTTTTGACATTGCAAGTTAAATGTCGGAACTCAACGCCGCGCTTTGTCTTGTTACCAGAGCAAACTTTAAAACCACATTTAAACTGTGCGCTACGACAGTCTGAAATATTGTAACATAAATTTAAATTTCATTAAGTTTATTATTAAAATATCAATCTCATTTAAAATGTAGAGTAGGCATATAAGGAAAAAAGGATAAGTAGTAAGTTGTAACAGAAAAATCGAACCCCAATACAATTTGAATCGAAATTCGTATTCATTTATGTAAATTAATAGGCTTATACAGATAACGTTACAGGTATCAGAGAAATTGAGATTGCAGCAATTTACGTTAAATAAGATGATACCAACAATTTCGGGCTTAATATAAAATAAGTTAAATAAAAATTTTATCACATTCGGAAAGTTGCTTTATTGCTATGAACGCTTTTAAAATTCTCAAGGTCAAAGTGAATGAAAAATCTTTATTATATAGAGTAAGCGAAAACACAGTGAAAACTCCCATGACCGAATATTATAGCAACCATTTAGTTTTATATTTACTCTTTATAAATTCAGCTCTATTTAGATAAAGCGCGGCGTTAAGTTCTGTCATTTATTTTATTTATTCATCCAACAATCCAGTGATTATAAGTTCGTCAATTCTGCGCTTTATACGAAATACTGCTTAAATAAAAAAAAAGATAATGTACATTTATAAACTAAAATAAAACAAAAGATAATATAAATAAATAAATAAATAAATCAGCTTCACGCTGTGTCCCGCACACAGCAGGGTAGACAGAGGGAACTTAGTGTTAAGACACTCCGTTCCCCACTTTCTGCCAAATTCTGGTGGAAGAACTCAACGCCGCGCTTTGCCTTGACACCAGAGCGAATAAATGGAAATATAAATTTAAGTAAATATTTCATTTCCTCGAATGGGGATCGAACCCACAACCAGTCGATTTACAGTCACACTTTGTGCCCCTACGCCACGACTGACCTCGAAAGATAATATACATTCAACATATAACGCTAAATATAAATTTCTATGTGACAATGTTATTTTTAAAAAAATTAAAGAAAATGAAAGCTTTTTCGATGCTAATCCACGTGACATCTCGTGACGTGACAAAAGGTCAGACACTGGGAAATATACGTGACGACTGCGAATGGTCCGTGCCGTTGTAATTGTAAATGTTGACACAAAAGGATTCCTAGCACACGTGACGTGGCTAACGATTTTACTAATTTATATGATAAGGTAATGACGTTAGTTTTGTTGTACTGAATGAAGTAAGGTGAAAGAGCTGGAGGAGAGATAGACTCTTGAAGAATTTCCCTTTAATTACGTAGTACGGTGTCGTTAGTGTAACAAATTGGTTAAGTAAATCCATAATCAGAAGTTAGAAAATTTTTAATATACCGTTCTTACATCGGGGAAGATGTTTAATAATTCTTAAGTAACAATGCTGATGGTCGAAGGAATTAGTTATAAAAGTCAGCTCCACGCTGTATTCTGTATATGATTGGGTAGGCAGAAGGAGCCAAGTTCACTTATGCCGTTCCCCAGTTTCCGCCGAATTTTTGAGACATTGCGTGATGTACCGGGCTATTGCCTTGGAACTAGAGCGAAGAAATTAAAATATTAATAAATAATAACTCAATCTCCCGAGTGGGGATCGAACCCACAACTGCTGCGTTACAGTCACACCCTTGTGACCCTGCTCCACGACGGCCTCAGCTATAACAATCAGTTATAGCTTTGGTATTCCAGTTCTATAGGTATTCCCAATGGACGAGATAAAGCTAACAGTCGGTCTTTGTAAGCAACCAGCTAATTCAAAGATAAAATGAACCAAAAAATATATATGACATTGCTAGAAGAAAAACGTGAGCGTCTCGGATCGCCAAGCAAAAATGATAACTTAAACTAATATAAGTTGAACTATTTAATATTAAAATTCTTTAACTTCAGAAAAGCCTTGGTAATTACTTAATTTTTTTGTATATTACTATGATAAAGTAAGAAGATATTATTTATTAATAAAATCTTATATTTATTATAAAAAACATTTCATTCTTAATTACACTTCTAGAATATGTACTTTAGAATTTTGTGTATGTACATTATAAGTATCATTATTTATCCTACAATAGTAAAAAATCATCAATATAATCCTATGCTGACTGTCAATAGTATATGTTTATTTAACGCATTCTAAGCACTAATCCATGCGAAGAGAGAAGAGAGAAGCATTTGCCCGAAATACGGCGCTATGGGTTAGAGTGAAAGAGGAGAGGAGCCTACCGGCCGTTGTCGTATGTGTGAGTGAGAGGGAAGCCGGACAGACAAGAACTGTTACGCGTTGCGTAACGAAGTGATTTATTCCTCCATAAGAAGTTATCACTTGAAAAAATCCTCTTTAATGTAGAATTGTTCTAAACGGAATTTAGCCGTTGCGTGACTTTGACTTATAGATAGGAGTCACATAGATTATAGGAGTGACATAGATTGAGATATACCCATAACGCAATGTCAATAAGTTGGCGAAAGAAAAGAAATGGAGAGTTTTGTCACAACTTTTGCTAAACGCAGGTATTATATAAAGATTTTCATCGTCACATTATTCAAAATTTTAGACAAACTATGTGTTGAAATATTGTTGTAACTATGATTATTTATTACTAGATTTCAGCTCGTAGCTTTGCTCATCTTACCTACTCAATATACATTAATTATACATACCTTCATCTTGAATCATGTTTTTAATAATGAAAAGTGCATTTATCTATTGTATAATTAAAATATATATATGTATATTATATTATAAGACAGTCGTGGCGTATGGGGCACAAAGAGTCTGTAATTGTAAAACCGACTGGTTGTGGGTTCGATCGAATTTATATTTCGCTCTGGTGTCGAGGATAAGCGCGGCGTTGAGTTCTGCTACTCTATACGCAATGCCTCCAGAATTCGGTAGAAAGTGGGGAATGGAGTGTCTTAACACTAGGTTCCCTCTGCCTACCCTGCAGTGCGCGGGATACAGCGTGAAGCTGATTTATTTTTTATTTATATTATAAGTAAAGAAACAGATTTCTGAAATTATTTTTGTAGATACATATTTTAAATACATTTTCATATGTCTATTTACATTTAACGCTGAAGTTAATTTTCATTGTAAATATAATACTTTTGAATCACGTAAGCGAAATCCGAGTAATACATTGTTCGTGAGCTTTTAGCCATCGGCAGCTTTTATAATTCAAAAAGAGGATTATAAAGTTCAGTTCATTTTATAATATTATATTTCTTCTTTTGTCATGATATATACCAACAAATATAATACACAATGGTTGCTCTTAAAGTAATACGTTATAATAATTTTTATTTGTATTTTTTTTTTAATTTTAGCATTTTTTTTTTAATTTTATCATCTTGCATGTAGTAAAGGAAGTAGAGGGAATCTAGTGTTAGGACACTTCGCTTACCACTTTCCGCTGATTTTTTTTCTAACATTGCGTGTTGAGTGGCGGAATTCAGTGCCGCGCTTTGCCTTATTACCGAGAATGAAGTTAAATATTAATAAATAATAATTCATTTCGTAGAGGGGAAATTGAACCTACAGCCGTCGCGTGTGCGACTGTAAGTCACACACTTGTGTTACTTCGCCACAACGACCTCTATTTGTCTCTTTTGCTACATAAAAATCAAATTAAAATAATATTATGGATACCCTTACAGATATATTGATAGATATGAAACTCATATGGGTTTTTCTTTTATATATACAAATATTTCAAATTACTTAGAAATTGAGTAATTTACAAGGCTTCTCTGTTATTGGTTTCTCTACACAAATGATGTCCAAATAAAATAAATAGAATTTATTGAATATACATGTACATATTGAGACCGATCGTGGCGCAGAAACACAAAGTGTGACTGTAAAATCGACCGGTTGTGGGTTCGATCCTCGAGGTTCGAGGGCCCGAGGAAGTTATATATTTATTTACATTTATATTTTCATTTCTTTGTGCTGGTGTCAAGGCAAAGCGCGGCGTTGAGCGCCGCCACTCAGAACGCAATGCCTCCAGAACTCGGCGGAAAGTGGGGAACGCAGTGTCTTAACACGAGGTTCCCTTTGCCTACCCTGCTGTGTGTGGGATGTATCCCGCTTAAATCAGCTTCACGCTGTAGCGTGAAACTGTTTAATTTTTAAAATATATAATGTACATAAAGGCCAGTTGTGGCGCAAGGGCACAAGTGACTGCAAGTACGATAAGTTGTGTGTTCAATTTCCACTTGAGGAAATGAAATATTTTAAATTTTCATTTCTTCCCTCTGGTGTCGAAGCAAAGCGCGACGTTGAGTTGCGCCATTCAACCCGTAATGTCTCGAAATTTATCTATGCCTACTTTGCATTATGCGGTATACAGTATAAATAAAAAAAGATAAGAATTCAAAAAATTGGCTAACCATTTTATAGATTTTGCCATCAACTGTATATGTACAGCAGAGTAGAAATAAAAAACTTAGGGAAATAACTTCGTTTTTTATTTTTACCCGATTTTCTAATGCTTATTGTTCTTGGTATATAATTTAGGTGGACCACGACAGCGCTAAATATTTCCAGTATTATATTATAAACTAAAAAAGCACTTTAAGTTTCATTCCATATTGCTATTATGAGACAAAGGCGACCCAGATTACAACTTCGATATATCTTCATCATCTCTCATATAACTGTGGGCGACTCGACGTCAGATATTGCACGGAGATAATTGTATCAAATTTAACGCAAGCCCTCGGCAATAGTAATAACAGAAATGACAAAGTTTGCAACAATACAGGGGACTAATTTATTAGAGTGTTAAAACTGAGTTGCCTTCAAACCTGAGTGGGATAACTCGTTTAGAGTTTTAATTATGAGGTCAGTCACGGTGTAAGGGCACAAGTTTGTGACTGTGATCGCGACTGGTTGTGGGTTCGATTTGCAATCGAAGAAATGATATATTTAATATTATATTTTCATTTGATCGCTTTGGTGTCGAGACAAAGCGAGGCATTGAGTTCAGTCACTCAACACACAATGCCTTCAGAACTGGGCGGAAAATGGAGAATGGAATGTCTTAACTCTAGGTTCCCTCTCATATATATCAATTATATATATATATTTCATTTCTTCTAGTGAGAGCCTACTGACAACCAGTCACGTTTATAGTCGTATGCTTGTGCTCCTGCATCATGACTGGCTTCAAGTTAAAGTTACATTTTTTTAGTATTCATTTTTGCACATTATTGAAATCCGCTATTTTACATGCAATGTCTGACTTCGAACGGAAAATAGAGAATGGAGTGACTTAACACTAAGTTCTTTTTGAATTTGTACCCGGTAATGAAGCTTGAGAATAAAATTTATTTTATGTTTACATATACAGGTGCATTGTAAAAGTGCCAATATTTTCTAAGAAGGAGATTTTATTTTACTTAGCTTCACGTTAAGTAATTTTTTTTTTCACTTGATTGAAATTAATATAATAGCATAAAAATATGTGAAGCAAAAATAGTTTTTAATATTATTCTTTTCCACTTATTTTTATTTTTATTAAGAAAATTCTTTACTCTTTTTCAAAATAGCAAACATAGCGTTTGAAGAATATGAGATTTAAAATCCTATTATGATAGATATCCCGACCCATATCAAATCATGAAAATGGTTTCCCGTTGAGAAAATACAAGGAGGATCTCTCAAGACGGACTTGGGCGAAGTTTCTAATAAATAATAGAGTTCTTTAAAGAATATACAGTTCGGTTCAAAGCTTTGAACTTGTTCTCAACGTAATTTTAGAGCGAAAAATATGGTTTTGTTTTATTATTGTTCAATAGTTTTGTATATTTTTTCGTGCATACGAGTATAATACCTATTGCAATTAAAAAACTATATTGAAAATATTTTTTATTTACTAAATGAATTTAAAAATGACAAAAAAAGATACCCTAAACTAATGAGTTTTTAGCTTGGCTGATAGAGAGAGAGATATTAGTGACAAAAGAATCAAAATCATACATGAAATAATAAAAATGTCATAATGATTATACAACTTTTTTTCGTTTCTCGCTCTTCATTGAATTATTGATTGGAATTACATGTCAAGTGGCGAAACTTAACACCGCGCTTTGCCTTGTACCAGAGCAAGCCTTATTTCACCGATTCCCACAATCGAACCCACAACTCCCGCATTTACAGTCGCACACCAGTGTTTGTGTGCCACGATGGCCTCGAATAGTACATATAATGTATAATCCTAAGGTATCAACATACTTATTTAACGATATATCAAACAATATTTTTATTTATAGTAAAGCTCATTATAGTCCCTTATCTTTCATTGATATAAATTAAATTTAATATCAGATCAATTAGAAATATTACATTGGAAATACTTAAAGAACAATAAAGTGTTAACAATAGATTTTTTTTCATTCCCACAAATGGGAAACGAATCTATAAACATTGCTTTGACGTTAACATTATTGCTATTCTACTGCACTACGGTGGCCACGATGATTAGTAAATCATTTTATAAGTACTGCTTAGCACCTTTTTATCTCATTTTATAAATTTAGTGACAACTGCTTGTACAAAATATTAAGAATATTTTAATTAGTAAAACAGAATACAATATTTCGGCACATAAGAAACATACGAATGTAAATTCATATGAAAATAATATATAATAATATATAATATATAATTTTTCATACCAGAAGAAAAGATATAACATATTTTTATGAAAATAGCAAGTAATATAACCACAAAAGCCCCGTCCAATCGACTGTCTACTCAATAACATCTTTACGTTAGAATGGAGGCGAATTGTGTCGAAATTAGAAAAATATCGAAACGGTATTTGAAAATTGTTTTCTCTATAAATAGTGTTTCTCAAGAACGTCGTGGTGCAGTGGTAGCGTCTGGTTGTGTCATTTCTACTCTGCGGTATACAAAGCACAGTGTTGAGTTACGTCATTTTTACCACGAAAATTGATTATATATAGATTTGTAGTAGAGATTCTGGTTATGAAAGTTAAGCACTTTGACATCCAGAGTCGTCCCTTTCTGGTTTGATTACCCATAAAGGGAATTATGCTTACATTACTTCACTTTCGAAGCCAGTCGTGGCGTAGGGGCACAAAGTGTGACTGTAAAACCGACTGTGATTACTGGGTTCGATCCCCTCTGGAGGAGATGAAATATTTACTTAAATTTATATTTAAGCTCTAATGTCGAGGCAAAGCGCGGCGTTGAGTTCTGCCACTTAACACACAATGCCTCCAGAATTCGGCAGAAAATGGGGAACGGAGTGTCTTAGCACTAGGTTCCCTCTACCTACTCTACAGTGTGCGGGATACAGCTGATTTTTTTTTTATTTTTTTTTATTTCACTTTGCTCTGGTATGGTAAGCTACAGCGTTGCGTTTCGCTACTTAAAATATCCACCGCACTATGCGAGATAAAGCATGAAACTGTGAATTAATATTATTAAACTAAAAATCCTTATAGTAAATGTATGAAGCTAAAAGAACAGAACGTGCAAAAATATCATCCAATTTTCTACTCTTTGACACATACATATATTATGAAAGTGGTTATGTTTTCAAATGTCCGAGAGCGAAAACAATATTTCTACTGTTTCTCAACACAAATAATATATCGTAAATTATATTTTCTCATTCCCCTAAATGGGAACCAAACCCGTACCCATCACAATGACAATTACATATGCTTCCACCACAAAACCATAATTATATGATAATTAAATCGAATAAATGAGCTTCATGCTGTATCCCGCACACAGCAGGGTAGGCAGAGGGAATCTAGTGTTGAGACACTTCGTTCCCCACTTTCTGCCGAATTCTGGAGGCATTGCGTGTTGAGTGGCAGAACTCAACGCCGCGCTTAATCTCGACACCAGGGCGAAGAAATGGAAATATAAATTTAAGTAAATATTTCATTTTCTCGAGTGGGGATCGATCCCACAACCACTGGCCTATAATTATTTAAAACATAATGTAAGTACTTCTTAGCTTTCTTAATCTTGTTTCGTAAATTTATTGACAATCGTTTGTTAAGCATTTAAATTGGCTTAATACTTGCTGTTGTAGCTGTTCCTTTGAGAAGTTCATTGAGTTCCCTAAAAGCTAATATTATGTTAATACTTCAGAAAGTCGTTCACGAATTGTCGTAGAAATGAGAGAATAATAAATAGAAATGAGGCCAAAATGGTCAATATTTTTTTTAAGCGACAGTGTTATTTTTGTTTATGTTTTCGTCATGCGTAACTCAACGTCGCATTCTACGTAACTAAGTTGAGAATACGTAAGACCAGGAAATACGGCATTAATTTTTTTTGTGACGCTTATTATCAATACACAATGAGCAGCACTACGTCATTCTATATTTAAAAGTATAATATATAGGCATTCTATGCTTAATGGCGGAACTCAACACCGAGCTTTGCTTTGACGCCAGAGCGAAGAAATTTTTTTTTTATCAGCTTCACGCTGTATTCCGTATGCAGCAGTGTATGTAGAGGAGATCTCGTGTTAAAACACTCCGTTACTCACTTTTTAAGAAATGAAAATATTAAATATTTAATTTCCTCGAGTGGGAATCGAACACACAACCTTACAGTCACACGCTAGTGCCCTTGCGCCACGACGGTCCATTATAGTCTATATCTATAGTCTAAGCCTCCTTTAATAAAAGGACTATCCAATCTAAAAATAATTTACAAATTTGAACCAGCAGTTCCTGAGATATGGCATTTAATAGATAGCATATTCGAAATAAGTGCTGCATTTTCAGCTGAAAAACTGAAAGTTCACAGTAACTAAAATATCGTCCGATGTTCACAGGACATTTTTAAAGTGTGACGTCATACCGGCCGGACATTAGTCACGCCCCGACTGAGGGGTGGCCGGTGACCCGGAAGCTATGACGTCATTAATTTTACACCTTTATGCACTTTTATCTTGTATATTTTTGTTGTTTTAAACGGTGATTAGTATAATTAGAAATAGGTAAAATTAACTTGATGTAGAGGCTGTCGTGGCGCAGCGGTACAGTATTAGACAGTAAAACGGTGGTAGTGTGTTCGATTTTTACTCGGACAAATAAAATAGTTTTATTTCTTTGCTTTAACAAAAATACAAAGCGTAGCGTTGAGTTTTACCACTCAACACGTGATGGGTGGTGAATAGTATGCCTTAAGACTAGTTCCATCTCTGTAACCTGCTTTGTGTGGGATAAAAAAAATTGCGTATTATGTATGTGAAATATTACTTTGCTCAAATGTCTTTTTCTTTAAAATATCGTGAAAAATATTTGTATTCATAATTTATATAGGATGCTAACTTACTATTTTCTCATTTAAATCTACAACATGGACATGCACTAAGCAATATGGTACTCTTTCTTTTTGTAAAATTCAGAATATTAAATTATATAATTATTTCTTAATAACATTTTTGACATACAATTTTAATTCCATTTTGTACTGTATCTGACTTTACTTTGAGCGTTGCACTGAAAATTAATAAGATTTATACATTTTTTTAAAAATATTTTTTTAAGATAATAGTGTAATAAAATAATATTTGAAAAATAAAGAAACTTCATTACACACACTAGGATAGGCAGAGGACTTGAAGAAAGGATCCCTGTTAAGACACTCTCTTCCCACTTTCGACATTGTACGTTGCGGCGTAACTCTACACCTCGCTTTGTCTTATTACTAGAACTGGTAAATGAAAATAGTTCATACCCCCAAGTGAGAATCGAACCACAAATCATCACGGTTATAGTCAACCGTCTCATTTGAGAATATAAATCAAAAATACTATTGACATTTGCTTTATACTAATATTATTGAATGTTTATGAACATTATTTGTGAAAGACCTAGCTCTAGCCTCTTTGAATCGCTGTCCACTAGAGGAGTAAGGTGAAGAGAGCTCTTGTGTCTGTATGGACACAATTTTATTCAAAAATGGAATGGTTGTAGCGTCGAAAGGTAGCTACGAATTTTGTTCCTTGCATTTATTGTGTTTTGTTTGCTTTTCTAGGCGTCGATAATGAATTTCGTAGACCATTATTTTTATTTTTTAATTTTATTTGAAAGTTGTTTCTAACAGTAATTTCTGGGAAACCACCTTAAGATGTAGACGTATATACAATGTACAAAGCAATAACTACATCTTAAATCAAATAAATCAGTTTCACGCTGTATCCCGCGTATATTAGGGTAAGCAGAGGGAACCTAGTATTAAGACATCTGGTTCCCTACTTTCTGCAACATTTTCTGAGGCATTGCGTGTTAAGTGCTGGAGCTCAACGCCGGGTTTTTTGCCTTAGTGCCAGAGCGAAGAAATGAAAATATAAATAAATAATAATTCGAACTCACAACCGTCGCGTTACAGTTACACTTTTGTGCCCCTATGCCACGACGGCCTCCTTATTTACCTTTATTACTATATAAAATTTTACTTTGTCTTTTCTTTTTATGTAAAGTAAATACTATATTATTATATATTTAATATTTTTTTTTGATAAAAAACAATATAGAAAATGCATACTCATGCGAAAATTTAATCATAAAATAATAATTATCGAAAATATCTTATAATTAAATATCAGTATAATCAATCAGCGGCGCGGGGCGAGCGAGGCTAAATAGAATTGACCTAGTTTGTGAACGTGATAAATTTCATAGCAATACCAACGTATCAGTTAGAGCAACAAGCGTGAAAAATTGAGGACCGTCATCGACAACGATGTATCGGAAATAATAGTTTTAAAATTAAGTGTCAAAATGGGAACGGAGTGTCTTGACACTAGGTTTTCAGGTTCCCTTCGCCTATTCTGGTATGAGTGGGATATATAGCTGAAGTTAAAAAAAATAAACAGAAGAAATTTGTTTACCTTGCGGTCGTCGTAGTGGCGATATGGAACGGTATTGGTGAACGTGACGGTTTTGTGGATTCGATTCTATATGCGCACAAATAAATAATTATATTTTATTTATTTTCATCTTCTCGTTTTGGTAGACGAAGCGGGATTTTTGTACCACTCAACTGCCTACTCCGCTATGCGGGTTAAAGCGTGGAGCCAGATTTTCTTGTTTTTTTGTCAGCATTTCTGTGGAACTATAATATTTGTATTAAAACATGGTTTTTTATTCTCATCTTATAATATGAAGCGTTAGACGTTCCTAAAATTATTGATTAAAACCAAAAATGGTGAGTTTCTAGTACATTCTGCTTATAAAGCTATCATAAATCAAAGAAGAGAATATGTTTGAGTTATTATAAAAAAATATCACAAGAAGAAAGAAAATATAATAAATAAAATCGCATATAATAATATTCTAAGTTATTGTTGTCTATACACATAAGATTTAAGGAAAAATCTGTTATTGGAGACATTTTCAATGTAACAGAAGAAGGAAGATTTTTTTCTCTGTCTGTCTGTTTCTTGTTCGTGCACGCTAATCTCAAAAACCGCTTAACTAATTTAAAAGAGATTTTTGTAATTTGACAATCTTCCCTTCATATTAAATGAGTGTGTTATTTAAATCAATTTATAAATAAAAAACTTATATCAATTTAAACAATTTTTTTCGACAAAACGTCGTTCGTGAATTATTTAAATTGATATATTCATTTGGCTGAAACGCTAGTTTCAATGTATATAAATGATATTAAAAATGATATTTTTTTAGAACACGATAGTAATTCATATGATTAAACGTATAATTGTATAGTTCAAGCGGGCGGGTGAGGCCAGTCGTGGCGCAGAAGCACATAGTGTGACTGTAAAATAGACTGGATGTGGGTTCGATCCTCACTCGGGAAAAATAAATATTTATTAACATTTATATTTTCATTTCTTCGCTCTGGTGTTGAGGCAAAGCGCGGCGTTGAGTTTCGCTACTCAACACACAATGCCTTCCGAACTCGGCGAAAAGTAGGAAACGAAGTGTCCTAACAGTAGGTTCCCTCTGCCTACCCAGAAATTACTTTTTGAAATTATAATACCAGTGCCAGCGTAAGAAACCTCTATTCTGTGATGATCCATCATGTTGACCTGCTCTACCAACTAATTGTCTATCGATTTTTCTGACACTCGCTTTTCTTTGTACATGAGTGTAGTTTTCACACTCAAATTGAGGTCACTTGTGGCGCAGGGGACTGTAAGCGCGTGACGTTGTGGGTTCGATTTCCACTCAAGGAAATGAAATATTTAATATTTTCGTATCGTCTCTCCGATAACAAGGCAAAGCACAGCGTTGAGTTCCGCCAATTAGCATGCAATGCTTCCAGAATTCGGCGGTAAGTTTGAAAAAGGAAATGAGAGCGAAGACATGAAAATATATATTTCATAAATATTTCAATTCCGTTGAGTCGAGCGTCATTCGAACCGAAAATTCTGATCTTACAGTCGAATATTTGTACCACTACACCACAAAAGGCCTCAATAAATAATTTATACAAGTATATTTTCAAATATTTTCTAACAAACCCACTTTTGTACTACAAGATTAAACGTTACCAAAAATACCACGTAAATAAATAAGGCATGATATTAAAATAATAACACTGACAAATTACACGAACGACCTGACAACTTACTTACATTCTCGTAAACGATGTCATCAGGGACGATCATTTATAACGTTTCTGGGATAGCCGTAGCCGTGGCACGAGAGATCTTAGGATAATACTATTTGTCATATCCAATGTTTTAGTATAATTCCTTTGTTGCTGTAAACTATGCTTTAAATAGCTGCAAAATTAGTTTTGGTTATTATAATTCTATTATAAATATTTCTTTTGTATGCAAATTCTTAAAAATTGCGTGAGATAAAAAAGCTTGCGGTAACTGTTGTCATAGCAAACGAGCAGAGGACGAAGAGAGAGAGAGTTTCTTAAAATGTTATTTTCCATATTTTCTTAATAGATAAAAAAAATAATCAGCTTCGCGCTGAATCCCGCTCACATCAGGGTAGGCAGAGGGAACCTAGTGTTAAGACTCTCCGTTCCTCATTTTCTGCCGAATTCTGAAGGCATTGCGTATTGAGTGGCAGAATACAACGCCGCGCTTTGCCTCGACACCAAAGCGAAGAAATATAAATTGAAGTAAATATTTCATCATCTCCTCGAATGTGGATCGAACCCAAAACCAGTTGGTTTTACAGTCACATTTCGTGCAATATTTCAAGTGATGGCAACCTTTGCTTGCGGTAGGTATTTTCCAGGCGTTATAGTGTTGAGAAAAAAATAAGCTTTAATTTGATATATAATTCATTAAAACACATGAGTGCAATTATTAACATTAAGTTGCCTGTTTAAGCCAGGCAACCCTGGGCTTGCGGCAGACTGGGAGCTGATTTTCTTATACGGTTTTTGAGTCATCTATTTATTGCGAAATGGAATATAAGGCAATTGTTGCACAGCGGTACAAGGTCTGACTGTGAACGCAATGGTTACTTATTCGATTTGTAATCGAAATAATAAATTATTTTTCTTTTCTCCGCTCAATAAGAAGATAAAGATCGGCGGTGAGTTTCGTCACATGACGTGGAATGTCTCTAAAATATAGCAGAAAGTGGAGTAAGGAGTATCTTCTAGTTCCTCTATCTCGGAGTACAGTGTGAAGCTAATAAAAAAAAATGAATTATGTTTAAAGATATCCTATGTACTACTATACTCGTATTCTATGAAAAGCTTCACTTGGCTCTTTTTAACAGAAATTTCCGCATCTCCTTTCCGCCTGACTCCGAAGTCCGTGCTCGACTTTGTCGAACTTTGTCTATAAAATAAGATTCCACAGTTTTTATGTCGAATCTAGAGCGTTCAAATTGAAGCAAGTTCTGGCGTTACATTGTATTAGGCAAGAAAAGTTTGTATACAATGATGAAAATAAAAAAATAAGTTAAATATTTGGTTTCTCATAGATTTTTTGTCATATTTTAAAATGATATAAACAAAAAAGTGGTTTCTTTATAAGTTATTTAGTTACGCAAATTTAAAAAGAATACAATTTACGAAATTGTTGTAGTATTAAACCAGTATATCATATACCGACATAGAAATAAAATCGAAGAAATTCCAAAATAAGCGTATTTTTTTAGACTATATTTACGCAATAATGAAAAACAAACGAATATTTTTTTTCTGTTTGCCTTTCTGTTCGTTCGGGCTAGTATTTGGAACAGCTAAACTTATTTTCATGAGATTTTGCTGAAAGATAGAGGGGGTAGTGGAGCAACACCTAGGCTTCTTATTATTCAGGAAATATTCATAGGATTGGCATTTTTGTGGTAATAAACTACCTAGATATCTATGAAATAGGATAGTTTTCTATTAAATATATATTACAGTTTTTGCAAGCAAATGCAATGCAATCCCAAAGATTTAAATGACTATTTATGAAGTATGTAACAGTATAGATAGCAACAATCATCTCATTTTTCCTAAATATACTTAAATAAATATTAATATAGTTCAAGCGGGAAAAGCCGCGTGGACGGCTGTCTGTAAAAAAGTCAATATAGAAATCTGTTTTTTAATATTTCTAAAGTGTTATTCCACATTTAGGAAAAAAAATACTTATTTAACGTTGGCGCTCTAACCACTAAACCATACGTTCATACGTTGAATCGCTGAATACGCTGGTCGGTTTCCAGGAGGCGCAGGTTCGAGTCCTGCTACTTTCAAATTTTTATACGTACGTACTAAATAAGTATTAAAATCTGTAGTCAATAGAATAAAGTCAAAGTCAAATCACAAGTAGTTACTTAAATATTTTTAAAAACACAGTCACAAATCTATGATTTTGAATATTATTGTCTATTTGTATGTACTTTGTAATTGTATATACGTAACTGGGAGCAGTACGGACATCCGTATAAAATGAACGCAAAGCGTGTGGCCTTGCATAGCTTCGTAGTGAATTTCGTAGTCTTTTAGTAGTGATATGATTCTGAAATCATAGTGTTCATATATCTTATAATTTATATGAAATTAAATTAAATTAAATCAGCTTCACGCAGTATCCCGCACACAGCAGGGTAGATAGAGGGAACCTAGTGTTAAAACACTCCGTTCCCCACTTTCTGCCGAATACTGGAGGCATTGCGTGTTGAGTGGCAGAACTCAACGCCGCGCTTAACTTTGACACCATTGAATTATAATTTTAAGTAAATATTTCATCTCCTCGAGTGGGGATCGAACCCACAACTAGTCGGTTTTGCAGTCACACCTCGTGCCGCAGCGCCACGACTGGCCTCATAATTTATATAGCCAAAAGTAATCAAATTTTTCTATGAAAGATGTGAAAATTGCAAGGATATTCCAAAGACGAATATAATTGAATTTCGTTAAACAATATTACATACACGAGAGTTACTTTAAGAATTAGAAATGTATGAAGGCACGCGTCAGAAACAAAGCTCTGAGTAATTTAATAGGTAAACGCTTGTGTCACGCTTTGGGGATGATATGAAATAAAATGAAAATATATTGTCAAAAAAAAAATTTTACATCTTCACGCTGTATCCCGCACACAGCAGGGTAGGCAAAGGGAACCTTATGTTTAGACATTCCGTTCCCCACTTTCCGCCGAATTCTGGACGCATTGCGTGCTGACCGGCGGCCTCAAAAAATATAAGATTACAGTAATGAGATACAATAAATATATTGTTGGTGGGCAAGTTAGTGAATCTTCTTATTTTTGTGTTTTTTCTCTATGTTTATATAGAGAAAAAACATCGTTTATTTTTAGACTCACACTTTATCCCGCACATTTCCCGCAGGATAGGCAGAAGGAACCTGGGAACCTAATAGTAACACACTGCATTCCGCATTACACTCACAAATTCTCAAATAATAAAGGAATGGTTATGGGCACAAATCAATTTTGTTAGATAAAATGTTTCAGATGGATACCAACTGATAAACGCCTTATAAAACAGAAAAAATGACAGAATGTCATCTAACTAATTTCACTCCGAAGAATATTGCAACAGCGGGTAAATATTTTTATATGAAATGTTCTTAGACCATTTGTGGCGCAGAGGCGCAAGTATGTGACTGTGGTTATTGATACGATCCCCACCAGAAGAAATAAAATATTTGATAGTTTTATATTTTCGCTATGGCATCGAGTTTTACCAATCAACACGCAATGCCTCCAGAATACGGCGAAAAATGGGGAACGGAATGTCTTAACGCTAGGTTCCCTTTGGATACCCTGCTGTGCGCAGGATACAGCGTGATCAGCTTCACGTTGTATAATAATAAAAACATTCTTCTAACAAATACCACCAAGTAAATATATTCTTACCCTTTTTTCTCTCCAAGCTTATATAAAAATGTCAAGCCAATCAAGATAAAACGCTAATAATTACTAACTAATATGCCATCAAGTGACCCGTATGATGAGCCATGCTGCCTAAGTGTATAGTAAATGGAAGGCTATAATATAAGAAATAAACTGTAGAAGCTGTTTTAAGAATTGTTTTTCTGTAGATAAATATAAAAGAGAAATATTAATTTATTTTACGAAGAGATGTCTAGACACTTAATTAAATACCTACTTGTGTGGTTTGCGCTCTCCACTTTCCGTCAAATCGAAATTCGATGTCTTCTATCACACAATGTCTGTATTGCAGAAATACGTAAATCTACTTATTTAGAAAACGTATAAAAATTTGAATGTAGCGGAATTCGAACCCGCACCTCCTCCTGGTCGGCTTCCAGGTTTTCTTAGTAAGTATTTTTCTTTCCTAAGTGTAGAATAACATTTTAAAAATGTTAAAAATACGTATATAAAAATAAAAAAGAATCTGTACTTAGATATAGGTAAGATACAGGTTGTCTTTAAACAAAAATATTTTAAAATTCTATACAAGATAAATACACATAAGCTAGAGCATTCTGATTTTGTTCATTTTTAAAAGAGTCCATTATAATAAAATAACCTAGTACAGAGCTTGTTTGTGTCTGTTGTATAAAGATACTTGTTAAATTTAATGTTACTTCACATTGTCTTTTCTCTTTCCTTTTCAATATTTTTCTTTTTATAAAGAAGTAATTTATGTCTCTGTACCATTATTACTAGTATTCTATACAGATTCACGCTGTATCCCGCATGTGGCAGGGTAGGTAGAGAGAACCTAGTGTTAAGACACTCTTTCCTCCATTTTATTTGAGGCGTTTTCGAGGTGTTACGTGTTGTGATGAAACTCAACGCCGTGCTTTTGCCTTGTTAACGTGAGCGAAGAAATGGGAATGTTTATTAAATAGCAATTCATTTCTCCGAATGGGAATCGAACCAACAGCCTTTGCTGTTTGTAGTGACATGCTTGTGCGCCATGACGGCGTCAGTAATAGTATTCTAAATATGGATATTTGTTATTTTACAAACAAATACTTCAATGCTTAGTCTTAAGGCTGTATCCCGCACATAGCAGGGTATGGGAGGAAATCTAAGAACCTAGTGTTAAGACACTCTGTTACCTTTAAGACACTTCCGCTCCTCACTTTCCAGCTCAAATTCAATGCTTAGCAATAATTGATATTTATTTTACATTTCATAAGTTTTTATAAAAAATAACATTTTATTCGTTTACGGAAGCATTATTTTTGTACATCTCTTTAACTTACCTTTTTTATTATAGTTTAGTTTTGAAAAAAAGTTCAGTAGCAATATTGTCAGAGTTTCATGGATATGGCACTTTTTCTTTGTCTGTTTACTCCGCTCCCCATTTTCTATCGAATTCTGAAGGCATTGCGTGTTGAATGGCGGAACTCAACGCCGCGCTTTATCTCCACACCAGAGCGAAAGCGACATGAAAATATAAGTAAATAAATAAATCAGCTTGTAACTGATATCCCAAACTCTTATGAAAATATTATTTAATAAATAATGCCTTGGCTCGTGATGTGTCTAGTGGTTAGAACTGTTTATAGTTGTGATCGTGAAGAACCCAAAATCTTTTAGAGATTCAGAGGTAACAGTGTTAAGAATTTTATATTATGCCATTAGAAGGTATCGCTTTAATAAGGTACATGCCATCAGAAGTTGTTCTTGTGTCAGCTATTTAGATAACTGTAGACTCGACAATATAACATTGTCATAACTCGAAGCTCGTCCGAAGATAAGCCAAGAGTGCGTCCTATCTTCCTCTCCACTATAACTGCGAATTAGTTAAAATAAAAGGAAGAAAGAGTACGGGCCCCTCCCCGCCCTACACCGTGAGTTCCGACCAGACCGTGGCTTTACAGTCATCGTTGAACCCTCCGGGACGTTTGTGTGTGATCTTTCCGAAGGTACTTGTTACGCTTGTTTATATTAAGATTGTATTAGAATAGTGATTCGTGATGTTGATTGATTTGTGAGATCAATATAAGTCGTTGGAACGAACGCACTACCGCAAGGCGGCCGATATGTTAAATAAACGCACGGCACACACCCCACAGTCGTGTCTCGAACCGTAGGCGGACACTACTACATACACCAGAGTTCCAGGACATAAAATAGTACCACACACCCGTATGAAGGCGGACACTACTACATACACCGGAGCTGGGACATAGCACCACACACCTACTAGTCGTATACCAAGTCTTAGAAATGGTATATAATATATCAATGACCAACGCCATACAAGCATAGCTTACGTATCGCGAGCATACTGCGAGACGGCGTCAGCCACGACATAGTTAATGTCGCTATAACAGTTCGCATAAGCCCATCACGTCAGCCTTCGCGACGTCAAGCAACATTCAATATTATAATATGGATCAAAGATCCACAATATGTGTCGCTCCTACACATATATTGCCTTTATAAGAAATTCGATCCTAAAAGATCGTGCCATGATAGACTTCAAATTATCACATTATATTTATTATACATTTGGTACGAGTCTTTATGTGCATCATATTCATTTGTACCGTAGTACTTAATAGTTCGACTCGACCGCTGCCTTCCGAGCATCACCACCTCCTATATATACGGAACGACGGTCGCGACACTCGGGACGACAATACACGAACGCGTCTCGATTAATATGATATTTAAAATATATAGTTTTTATTATTCATATTTAACTATGTTATTTATGTATATTGCCATGCATATTTTATTTTATTTATTTATTTATTTTTAACTTATACCATAGGTACATACTGTTACAAGCTTCACACTGTATCCCGCACACAGCATGGTAGGCAGAGGGAACCTATTAAGACACTCCGTTCCCCACCAACCTAGTATTGAGGCACTCAATTCCCCACTTTCTGCCGAATTCTGGAGACCTTGCATCTTAAGTGGCAGAACTCAATGCCGCGCTTTGCCTCGACACCAGAGCGAAGAAATGGAAATATAAATGTAAGTAAATATTTCATCTCCTCAAGTGGGAATGGAATCCAAACCTACAGGCACACGTTTGTGCCCCTGCTCCACGACTGGCATCAATTTAATTAGTACATGTATGTAATATAGTATATTTATGTTACAACATATATATAATATATTTTAACATGATATAATATATATTATATTATATACATAGATTGATTTAATTAAATTACTATTGTATTATATAATTTAGCTTAGAATAACTTTCAGCCTTATATAGTAAGTAGGTCATAATACCTCGCCGACCTAATTGAGCCTCGAAATGACCTGACTCTAATTACACTGTTAGGTCCTATCTAAAAATGTTATTGTGCAAAATGTGCTAAATTAAGTAGAATTTTTTATAATAATATTTGTTTTGATAACTTTTTTAACAGGATATACGAAAGTTGTAGCTACAGGTTGTGGGTTCGATTCCCATTCGATGGAATTAAATATTTAACATGTTAATTTCTTAGCTCTGGTGTGCGACGTTGGCGGCACTTAACACCCCTGAATTCGGCAAGAAAGTGGGGAGTGTAGTGTCTTAACACTGGGCTCCCTCTTCAAACCCCGTTTCATGTGGATTGCTGAAGCTGAAAAAAAAATAACAAATTGAACAAAAAATTAGACTAGCTTAATTAGTATTACAAAAAATCCCCTTACAAATATATAGGGTAAGTTTCATGCGAATGTAGGATGCAAAAAAAGGTAATATGTTTAAAAATACCTTTTTTAACAAACATTTAAAATTTTTAACGTAGCGGGACTTGAACCTACGCCTATATATTTTTATTCTAAGTAGGCGAGTTTTTTTGTCGTTTTATAAGTTTTGGATAAAATTATGTCATGTTGCTTTATTAAATAAGCTAAATATTTTCAATTTCGTTCTATGTTAAATTTGTTTTCGAAATAAATATTAATATGGACATTTATTGTAAAGCACATTTATTTATATAAAGTCAATCGTAAATAATAGAGTTACATCCTATATTCTATAAAGGCGTATAAATACAAAAATATATCTAATATGTACTAAATTTGTTCCTTTAATAGAAAATAGGGGATGGGGGCTCTGAGAGTGACACACGATACTATGGTTAGTTTTCAAATTGTGTTTGGACGGAACTTTCACGAGCTGACCGACGAAGGGTAAATACATTAAGAGTCAAATATGTAGTAAGATGAGACCAGTCGTGGCGCAGGGGCACAAAGTGTGACTGTAAAACCGACTGGTTGTGAGTTCGATCCCCACTCGAGGAGATGAAATATTTATTTAAATTTATGTTTCCATTTCTTCGCTCTGGTGTCGAGGTAAAAGCGCGGCGATGAGTTCTGCCACTCAACACACAATGCCTCCAGAATTCGGCAGAAAATGGGGAACGGAGTATCTTGACACTACGTTTCCTCTTCCTAACCTGCTGGGGATAAAGCGTGAAGCTGATTTTTTTATAATATATTTTATAGTAAGATTATAATCTATGGTAAACGCGCTAAAAGATCGTTTAAAGATTTTTTTTCATTTGGTTACTCAATGATGTAAGAGAAATGATATAATATTTTATACGTTTATACGACGTATATACATAACATATTACGTTAGCTATATTTCACGTTAACTAATGCTAAATTATTTCGGTATTTACTTAAATCGTGAAAATGAATTGATAGCATCTGTGAGACTTAAGCCCGGTTTTCACTGACATCCAGAAAGGACCGATTGCTTCAGGGTGGGTGTTCCTTAGTTCCTTTTTCTTACTACGTTGAGTAGATACCTAATTTTTTTAGCATCACGCTGTTTCCTGCACGCAACATGATAGGCAGAGTGAACCTAGTGTTAAGACACTCCGTTCCCCACTTTCCACCTGAATTCTGAAGAGATTGTCTGTCGAGTCTCGGAACTCAACGCCTTGCTTTGCCTTGTTACAAGGAAAGAAACATATTAAATATTTTACTCTCTTAAGTGGGTATCGAACCCACAACCTGTCGTGCTAACCTATAGAAGAAATTGACAAATGACAATGAATATTCAAAATTAATAGAAACGTTTGAAAAATAATATAAATATATATGAAAATAATATTTCACATTAAAATGTTAATTTTCATTACATCAACTGTTTCCAGAATACTTAATTATCTAGATTAACTTAGTGATGGAAATTCCTTAATGTAGTTATTACAAATTGAAAACTCTAAAACGTTTCTCAGAATTTGCTCTAGAATTTATTCATATTGGCTTAGTATTATTTATCTTACTAAAAATATTATTTTTCTTTGTAGAATTTCATTTATAATATTTAAATTAAATTTAAGCAATAAATAATTTAATAATGATGATAATGAGGCCAGTCGTGGCGCAGGGGCACAAAGTGTGACTGAAAATCCGACTGGTTGTGGGTTCGATCCCCACTGGAGGAAAAGAAATATTTATTTACATTTATATTTCCATTTCTTCGCTCTGGTGTCGAGGTTAAGCGCGGCGTTGAGTTCTGCCAATGCCTCCAGAATTGGGCAGAAAGTGGGGAACTTTGCCTACCCTGCTGTGTGCTATTTAAAAATACAGCGTGAAGCTGATTTATTTATTTAATATTTTAATAATGTATTTATGACATGCCTAATGGAATGGTTAAGGGTACAAATCAATTTTCTTATATAAAATGTGTGAGTTAGCTACTTACATAAACGGCTTATAAGGAAAAAAAAGTGACAAAATGTCATCTCACTAATTTCTCTTCGAAGAACACTGCAACAGCAGGTTCAATTCTTGTATCCAATTCTTCTATCAAATACTGAAAGGTAAAAATATTCGTATACTTTTTTTCTCTCTAAGCTTACATAAAAATGTCAAGCCAATCGAGCTAAAACGCTAATAATTACCTAACTAATATGCCATCAAGTGACCCGTATGATGAGCCATACTGCCCAAGTGTATAGTAAATGGAAGGCTATCATATATAACCGCGCTGTATTGGAGTTCCACGTATCCAGAAATAAACTGTAGAAGCTATCTTGAGAAATATATTTTCTATAGATAAATATATATAGATAAATATAAAATAAATCACACAAAGTGTGACTGTAAAATCGACTGGTTGCGGGTTCGATCCCCACTCGAGGAATTTAATTATTTACTTACATTTATATTTTCATTTTTTCGCTCTGGTGTCAAGGTAAAGCCCGGCGTTGAGTTCTGTCACTCAATACGCAAAGCCTCCAGCACTCGGCGGAAAGTGGGGAACGGAGTGTGTTAGCACTAGGTTCCCTCTGCCTACCCAGCTGTGTGCGGTTTGCAGTGTGAAACTGATGATTTAAATGTAAAAGAGAAATAGATATGATAAGATATCTACCTGCTTGTGTGGTTTTCACTCCCCACTTTCCCTCAAATTTTCGAAATTCAATGTCTTCCACTCCACAATGTCTTATCAATTTTATATAAATACATATAAGTGTAAAAGTATATACTAAAACACTTATTCACTTCTAATAGCTATATTTCTTACAATATTAATAATAATTCACTGTACTGCTCACTCCAACTAGAACATTTTCCCGCCCAAATTTGACATTATAAGCGCGCGTCATTCCTTTCCCGCCAAGCCCCTCTCCGACCGCTCGGCGACAGTACCCGAGAGTTGCCGACAAGCCGTTCGTAAGTTCGTTTTTTAAAAAAAGTTCATTATAATAAAATAATCTGGTACAGGCCTTATATTTGTTGAGTGAAGGCACTTGTTAGATTTAATGTTAATTGACATTGTCTTTTCTCTTTCCTTTTCGATATTTTTCTTTTTATAAAGAAAGTGTGGTTTGTTATTCTGTACTATTATTTGGAGTATTCTAAATATTTATATTTATTTTTTTTATTAAAAAAATATTACTGTAATGCTTGGACCTAACGCTATATGCAGCATATAACGAGGTAGGCAGAGAGAATCCAATATACTCAGGGTTTCATGTGTGTCAGTTTTTCTTTGTCTATTTACTCCGCTCCCCACGTATTAAGTGGAACTGAACGCCGCGCTTTGTCTCGACACCAGAGGAAAATATGAAAATGTTGTAAGTATTTTATTTGTTCGAGTGGAAATCGAACATACAACCTGTCGCGTTTAGTTTGTGCCACTGCGCCACGACTGGCCTCAATTTAATTAGCATATGTATATAATATGGTAAATATACATATGTTAAGACATACTATCAATTATAATAATATGTTTTAATCTAAATATACTATATTATATACTTATATATATGTGTGTTACTTATATATATGTGTATAATTTAACTTAGAATAACTGTGTGTGTTATATAATTTAACTTAGAATAACATTCAGCGTTATATAGTAAGTAGGTCATAATACCTCGCCGACCTAATTGAGCCTCGAAATGACCTGGCTGGCTCTAATTACACTGTTAGGTCCTATCTAAAAATGTTATTGTGCAAAATGTGCTAAATGGAGTTGAAATTATTACAAATATACATGTTTTGATTACTTTTTTAACTGTAGGGCAGATACACTAAACACTCTGTTCTACGATATTATTTTTAGGGTTCCGTACCTCAAAATAGAAAAATGGAATCTTTGTAACATTACTTTTTGCCTGTCTGTCTCTCGGTCCGCCTGTACGTCTGTCTAAATCATTTATGTAGAGAACGCGTAGAACCATGAAATCAGTATTATAAAATATCCAAGATATCGAATATATAATAGCCCATGTCCTATGGTCTCTTGAAACGCTGAAAAAAACTATTTTCTTTGTCAGCGCAATCAAAAGATGCTTTTGAATGCTTGTAGCATTTAAGTATAGTTTTTGCTGCATTTTGTATCACGTTGTACATTGTACAAAGTATTATATTATAAAATTTAGTACGAATTGTAAGTTAAAAAAAGTAATAAATCAGCTTAACGCTGTATCCCGCACACGGCATAGTAGGCAGAAAGAACCTAGTGTTAAGACACTCCGTTCCACTTTTTTTGCCGAATTCTGCAGGCATTGCGTGTTGAGTGGCAGAACTCAACACCGCACTTTGCCTCGACACCAGCGAAGAAATAGAGACATAAATTTAAATAAATGTTTCGTCTCCCCGAGTGGGGATCGAACCCACAACCAGTCAGTTTTACACACACTATGTGCCCCTGCGCCACGACTTGTTGCTTTAATAAAATAAAGCAATTATTTTATTACAATTTTTATTCTTATGTTAAGTTTGTTTTTCAGAATGTTAATATTGACATTTATAAGGCACATTTATATACAGTGTTTTAAATCGATTGTAAATAAAACAGTTACACCTTGTATATTATGAAAAACCTTGTATATTATAAATGCATATAAATATAAAAGTATACCTACTACCTCTTTAGTTTGTTCCTTTAGTAGGAAATAGGGGATGGAGGCTCTGAGTGTGACACACGATACGGTGGTTAGCTTTCAAATTGTGTTTGGACGGAACTTTCACGAACTGACCGACGAAGGGTAAATACATTGAAAGTGAAGTTTATAGTAAGAATAGCGGCCCGCCCGCGGCTTCGCCCGCTTAGAATACATGATAGTGATTTAATAAACAGAATTGACTGACAACTGTAACGACTTTTAATATGTTTTTTTTAACTACATTATCGTAATTTTTATAAGCATTTTTTGGATTTTTTCATGATTTATGATATCTACCAATCGTACTTTAGTCTAGTCTTAGTTTAGCCTCTTACGACACCACCAGTACCAGGATGATCCTAGTCTAGGCCGGGATCACACGGCAAAAAATGCGAGTTGAGCGAGTTGAGTGACTCGTGTATTAATAAATATATAATAATACATTACTTTGAGTGAGGATCAAATCCACGGCCGTCGCATGACTGTCACACCCTTGTGACCCTGCGCCACGACGGCCTCATTCTGAATTTCTTCCAATTTGATTTTTTTATAACGTTGTTATTATATTTTAATCTAGTGTTTTCTTTTCATTTGCTTATTCAATAATGTAAAAGAAACGATATAATATTTTTATACGCTTACACAACGCATATACATAACATATTATTTTATATATTAATTATATTTCATATTAAATTATAGTAAATTATTTCTATATTTCTTGGAATAGATTTGATAGCATGTGTGTGACTTAAGCCTGGCTACCACTGCGAAATAGATATGAGCGGGTAATGCTTAGGCAGAACGAACTCTTTTTAATTTAAATAGGTTTACATTTCCACCAACAAAGAGTTTCATATTTTGTAATTATTTCACTCCGCCCTCTAGAACTGAGCGAGTTCTTATAGCTAGATTTGCTCGATCGATCTTTTCTTATATTGGTGGAAACACAAGTTTACAGCTGCAGTTTACTCTTTCGAGTTCAACGTAGTCCTTAATGGGTCCGCTCCACTAACGGTGGGAACCGGGCTGTATGTGGTAAAATGAAATTATTATACGAGAAATATTTTTGTTTTACTTATTCGAATTTCACTTAATATACCTTCTCACGTATACCTAAACACACTAATGTTAAATTACTACAATTTTTTTAACCAACGATCAGGAAGTAATATTTTATTTTCTACAAACTAATCGAGGTATTTTACTGAATTTAACATCCGTAAATCTTCTTTATATTATCTTTCCATATTCCAAATATCGTACGTGGACGACTCTAGATAGGATACAAAATATGTTTCAACATATTATATGTGTTCGAGGATCTTATCTTTCTTTGATAATATAACCGAATGTTCCTATCTATACGATAGAAGACTTAAATTTATATTATTTTTTTACGTTTCTTTTCTATTTCTACATCGATGTTAGACTCACATCAATAAAAAAACGTAATTGGATTTTCGTGATTATAAGGCATATTATTAATTTTATGGAGTGTCTTAACACTAGGCTCTCACTGCCTACCCTCCTACATTAAATAGTAAAAAATACCAATATAAAATAGTCGCCCTTGTGGGTTCATGAAAGACTAAACTATAATTATTTTCACATTTCCGCTTCGGTAAAGAAGAAGAGCAGTGTTGATTTATGTCACGCAGTATGCTAAATTTTATATAAGTTATACAGTATATTAAATTCGTCGAGAATGGCAACAGAAGTTATTTATATATAATTAGGTATAGATTGAGGTCAGTCGGGGCGTAGAGGCACAATGTGTGACTGTAAAATCGACTGGTTGTGGGTTCCGTCCCCACTCGAGGAAGTGTAATATTTATTTACATTTATAATTTAATTTCTGCGTTAAGTTCCTCTACTCAACATGCAATGCCTGCAAAACTCGGTGGATTTTTTTTTAGATTTTAATCCTCTAGAACCAAGAATTGCATTAAGAAAGCCATTATATTAGTTCTACATAAATCATAATTTGAGTAAAAATGAATTAAATATTCCACAATTCGAATTACACATGTACTGACCATTTTACTCATTTAAATCTGCAAGAAAAATATTTATGAAAAGAAACGAAGAACACGACAACTTTTATAAAGATACAATGTTGAATGAATATTGTTGACATTATTTCTAGAGACTCGAAGTCTTCTATTATTATCATCTAAAAACAACGGAATTTCAAATTAACGGTGAACGATACAATAAAGGGAACAAAGGATGAATAAAGAGTAATTTACGTAATTATAACTCGATTTGTTGTCGAAAATACCTTTTTAAGTTCATAAAATGATGGCAGTTCTTTTCCTTTTTATAAATATTATGTTGCAAAAAATAATTTCTTTAGAAGAATATAATTTTCAAAGGACTTCAATATAATTTCAATATTAGGCTTTTATTTTGTTTCTCAACTTCATGCCTACAAATAACAGAATAGGCAGAGAGAACGTAATTTTAAAACATTACATTCTCTATTTTATAAGCTTTCATTCTCTTTTTTAATAGCCGTGTTAGTTAAAGTACGTGAAATCTGAAGCAAGCTGAATTTGACCCACTTTCTAGTGTCCGATTGAGCTTAAATTAAGATTATGACTTCTACTCTGATGACGATGAAATTACATATAATCAATATCGTTCTCTTTGACTACCCCGCTACAAATTTTTGCACAACCCTGACTTTGACTATCAAATAATATAGTTTGTTTTGTGAATATATCAAGAAAACAACCTTTAAAGACTGGATATTACTATTTAGTTTTGAATAAATATAAAGCTTACAGTTTTTAGTTCTACATATGTTTGGTTTTTTATTAGGTTTATTAAATTAATTTATTATATTAACGTCGGGTCCCCTAAAATAGGAATTGAACTCACAACTAAATATATATCAATTTTAAATGTAGTCGCTGTATTACTGCACCACAATAGCGTGTGCTTTCACTTAGGGACTTTGGTGGCGAATTTATGTGGCGTATGTTTCGATCCGGTGCAGTGGTGCAATTTTCTGGTCTAAGTTTTATTTTTCTTTCTTTTCAGCTTCACGTTGTATCCTGGGGTCCTAGGGTCGGCAAAGGAAACCTAGTGCTAATAAACTCGGTTCTTTTTCTGTCGAATTTTAAAGGAAATGTGTGTCGTGTGACGGAACTCAACGCTGCATTTTTGTCGTGATACGAAAGCGAAGAATTGAAAATATTCAGAAACAATAATCCGGTCTCCCTCTATTCTTTTCATCTTTATTTATCATAAAGTTTTTTTTATTACTACAGTCTTGTATTAATAGTAAAAAATTACCACCATTAAGTTCATAAAATGTTGGCAGTAATTTTCCTTTTTTATATTATGTTTTGTTATTTTTAATGTTATTTTGCAAAAAAGAATTGCTTTAGAAGTAAATAACTTTTTTTAGTTTAAATGAGGCTTCTTTCACACAAAAGGGTAGGCAGAGAGAAAGTAATGTTATGACATTACGTTCTCTATTTTATAAGCTTTACTTTGATTTATAGTGTCAGTTTGTATTTTAGTGTATGTGAAATCTTACAAGCTCATACTGATCCACTTCCCAGTGTCCGATTGAGCTGAAATTAGGAAAACGGCTTTAGTTTTGATGACAATGTTGATTTAAAATGGGTACCGCAACAAAGTGGTGGATTATAAATATCTGTACAATCCACCTAATAGGGGAATAACATGAAAGGGCTATTATTTCTAAAAACAATACGACATAAAAAAAAATATAAAGACTGGATGGTACTACTGACCGTAGGAATAAAATAAAAAAATATATTTTTAAAAAGTTTTATTTAATAAATATTTTATTTCAAAATGTTGTTTATTGAGTAGCGAAATTCAACGTTGCGCTTCTTCGAATGAGAATTGAACTTATAACTGAATATAATGATATTATGTTTATAGGTTGTCACCGTTTTACTGTGCTACAGTAGCCCAGTGTAGTGAAGCAATTTCCTGTTTGAAGCTTTAGACCTGCGTATCGCAGGATAGTCAAAGGGAACCTAGCGTTAAAACGCTGCGTTCCCTGCTTTCTGCCTAATTTTCCAGGCATTGCGTGATTTGTGGCGGAATTCAACGCTGCACTTTCATCTTGGTACCAGAGCTAAGAAAAGAAAATATTATTAAATAATAATTCATTCCCTCGAGTGGGAATCGAACACACAACCGTTGCGTTATAAGCACAGGCTATAGGCCTTGCGCCACGACGGCCTCTTAAAAATCTCTATTCTTGTATCTTAATTTGTTATAAAAATGTTTTTGTTACTACAGTTTTATATTAATTATAATAATTTATCTTCTGTTCCAGGTACACTCAGGAACCTATGTATTTAATTACAGACAGTAGTGGTTCAGTAAGTTTTTTTAAAAGGAAAAATTGTTTCTGTGTTCGTTTAAAAAAATATTTCCTCAGAAATGTACAGATTTTATAAAAAAGATAAAATTAAATTAGTTGCATTACTTGCTTACATCGTCAGCAATAAGTATACATTTTTTTCTGCTTTACGCTGTATTCTGTATGTAGCAACGTAGGCAGAGGGAGCCCAGTGTTAAAGTTTTCATTTCCCGTGGAATTCTGGAGGATCCGGCAGAAAGTGGGGAACGGAGTGTCTTAACACTAGGTTTCCTTTGCCTACCCTGTTGTGTGCAGAAAGGTACGTGTTCACATCATAGAACTGACGATTTCATGATTTCGTTAATCATTTCTGAGTTCTGTTCCGTTTGGTCCGGCCGTTCATTGTCCGGTTGCTTCTGGAAGCATTGCGTGTTAGCTGGTGAAACTCAATGCCGTGCTTTAACTCGATACAAGAGCGAAGAAATGAAAATAAAAATTTAAGCCAATATTTCATTTTCTCGAGTGTGGATCGAACCCACAACCACTCGCTCCAGTACATGCATACTTGTACATACTAGTACCCCTGCACCACGACTGGCCACTGAAATGATGATAATGCATATATCTCACAAAATTTATATATTTTGTAAAAGCTTCTTTAAAAATGATACCCATGTATAGGGAATTAGTAAAACTAAAAGCTGTATTAAAATTTGGCAAGCTGTAAATCCGTTTTCAAACAAGGCTGTGGTATATTGGACTATGGTGGATTGCCTGTACCTACACGAAAAATAAATATTATTTATAAATTATATCTAATAACAATTATTATTTATACAGGATGTTGTCTATGGGTAGGACCTCAGTACCTATCCATGTACTTGTGATTTTTTTTCAATATAGCTGAATAGTAGAAGTTTTGTATAATGTAACATTTCAAAACTATCGACTCATAAATCTTCGAAATAACATGGAAACAAAAATTGTTTTTAAATAAGCTAAATTTTATGAAAAGATTTTTTCTATAAGTAAAACTAGTAATTTTTAAAATGACTTAAACATATACACACTACTATAAAATAATCTCTGATAGTTTCAGCAGGTGCAGCTCAATGACAATATGTTAAAAATATGTACTTAAATCATGAAACAGTAAAAAATTATTATTTTTATCACGAGAATTAAATCAATTACATTTAAATCGATTTCTTAACATATTTACATAAGTTTTTGCATTTTTTTATACTTCTCGTAGTTTATCTCTTCTCATATCTCATAATTGCCTTTCGAATGAACATATTTAATGGACCATCCATAATGAATATACAGTTTACTAAATAACAAGTTTAACTTTAACTAAAAAAATAAATATATTTGTTTATCTAGTTAAATATCTTCAAGCAATATCACCTAAGTAGTTTCATACAATTTAGACAGCATTCTAGGCAGCGTAGACTGTGTAGAGCAGGGGTTCCCAACCTTTTCTTCATCAAGGACCACTTTTATATCATTCCTGGTAGCAGGGACCACTATGCATGTAGGTATAATAAAAAATATCTGTGATAATCAAACAGAAACTTCGCCTCACCATCCCCAGTCATAAAATTAATATCGTTCGCGGACCATATTTAGGCTTCTGCGGCCCACTGGTGGTCCGCGGACCACTGGTTGGGAACCACTGGTGTAGAGTAATTACAGCCTTACATCTAATTTTGTCACGTGCTATAAACATAACCAATCTGACGTCCACCGTCCGTAAATGTGTTGAAAATTGCGAGAGATTGCTAACTAAGTGATATTTTAATTTGAATTTAGCTCAAGCCAGTCCAAGTTGGGTAACGAGATAAGTTTGTGAACGTTCAAGTTTTTGATAGTCGTGGTATTTTAGTTATATAAATAATGTTGTAAATAATAAGGGAATATTTTCTTTATATATTTTTGTTGTGATGTCATATTACTGTGAGCCGCCATTTAACACGGTGCGTAGGGAACGGAGTGTCTTAACACTAGATTCTCTCTACTATGTTGTACGCTGGATATAAAGTGAAGTTAAAAGATGATGAAATGATTATTCATTGTGTTTTTTTGAAATCATTAGCAAAAAATAAGTTATATAAGTTTAGGTACTGTATATAAAAGTTTCCTAGATATAAGGAGGTTGTTCCTTCTATTCAATGCCTCAAGCGTGCCTTAAGATTTCGTCTGGAGTGGAATACGAAACTTATAATATATTTGAGAGCAAAGGCGTGAATTCCTTGTAAGAGGCAAAATTTTGTAACGGAACAAGTAGAAATGCATTTAAAACAGCTTTTTACAACTATACACAGCTATGTACTTTAGTGCTTAGAATTTCGGAATTCTTATATTAAATTAAATTCCTAAATAAAAAAAATGTACAAGTAATAATTTATTATTATTATTATTATTATATTCCCATTTCCTCGCTTTGGTGTCGAGGTAAAGCGCGGCGTTGAGTTCTGCCACTCAACACGCAATGCCTCCAGAATTCGGCAGAATGGAGTGTCATAACACTAGGTTCCCTCTAGCTACCCTGCTGCGTGGAATGGGATACAGCGTGAAGCTGATTTTATTTATTTAATTTCTTTATTAATTTGTAGATGCCATCTAATAAATCCGTACATCAGTCGCCCAAAGCTTTGTCATTATAAACTAACTAGTCAACTAGGCTTAAGCTTTGTCTTATCCTATAGTCTAGTAGTATTATCCAAGTATCATTTATGGTATATATAGCTTACCATATTTCCCATAGTACCAACAATATCTCCCTAATTCCCTGTGCTTTAGAGAGGTAAATCCAATCGTATGTTTCACAGTATATCTTAGAATCTGTTAAGAGATTTCTAAGAGGCCCCAGTCTTAGAGAAGCTATAAGGGAGCACTTCAGATGTCTATTGAAACATTTTGGAATTTAAATCCTAAAAAAGATGTTATAGTATAATTATTTCCTGAAATCAATATATGTAATATGATATATACATTACATTTATTCGTTAAAAATATTTTATGATGAAAAAAATAAAAAGAAGTACAGCTATATAATATGAATGTTATATTGAAACATAACACAACTTTTGTACCTTTAGTTATAGGGGTAGACAGAGTGTCCTGCTGTTTTCCACTCTCTGTCTATTAAGAGCCTATCCTCAAAGCTAATCATAGTGATTATAATCAATATCGCCTTTTGCGTGTTACATGGCGGAACTCAACGCCGTTTTTTTGCCTTGGTGCCAGAGCAAGGACATTAAAATATTTATAGATAATATTTTATTCTCCCGAGGATCGAAACCACAACCGTCGCATCACACACTTGTGCCTCTGCGACGGCCTCAATATTAAAAAAAAAAATGTTTATATTATATGTTATTGAACCCACAACTAAAACAAAAAATGCTATTGAACATGTATAGTGTATATTTTAAGCAATAACAAATTTTACGAACTATTGTTTGAAAATAAATTCTAGGATTTACATAAGCCATCTGCATTGAAGCAATTTAAAAGTCTGAAATATATTCCAGATATTTGCAATGGAGATAAGTTGGGAGTGGTTTAGTAACAGTATTTTAATTTGGGGAAAATAAGTTTTTATATAATAAAAATCTGTAAAGAACAGAGATTACTAAGGAGTGGCTATATCTCTATATATTTTTTTATTTTGTAGACATAGCTTTACAGAATCAATTATTGGTAAATAAAAATCATATTATTCAAACTAGCAATGGCTGGATGAAGCCAATGGATGAGCCACCGAAGATGCTGGAGAGGAGAAGTGGATTAAGTTGGAAGGCAGATCCTAGCAATGAAAGCCGTGTAGAAGAAGAAGAAAATTCGTATCTTTTATTATTTTATTTACCAAACATTTAGTTTACTATAATAACTTAAAAGAAGTTCAGAAAAGATAGATCGCAATAACCATAATGAATAATGTCTTTTTTTCCTCTTTTTACAAGGGAATCTTAAAATTGTCTAAGTCTTCTTGTATGAACGTTTTTCGACTACGACGACGTATTACGATTTCCTCCTAATAGAATAACGACATCTTGTCTTACTTCTCCAGGCCCCAGCATTGCCCTAGCCCTTTGAATATAACACAATGTTGTACATATAAGATTTATCCAGTTATTACGTTAAATAACATATAGTTCAAACATTGTGCTTTGCTGCGCACATGATCGCATATTAGCATATAGGTACAAGTGAAAATTAAAATTAGATAAGACTAGCCAGAGGCCAGTCGTGGCGCAGAGGCACAAAGTGTGACTGTAAAACCGACTGGTTGTGGGTTCGATCCCCACTCGAGGAGATGAAATAATTACTTAAATTTATATTTCCATTTCTTCGCTCTGGTGTCAAGGCATAGCGCGGCATTGAGTTCTGCCACTCAACATGCAATGCCTCCAGAATTCGGCAGAAAGTGGAGAACGGAGTATCTTAACACTAGGTTCCCTCTGCCTACCCTGCAGTGTACGGGATACAGCGTGAAGTTTAACAAAAACAAAATCGTCTAGCGACCCGCTCGCGGCTCTTTCATATAATATAATACGTTATAATGTATTATATGCTTTTTATTGTAGTACCTATTTGCAGATTTCAGGGTAAGTATAACATTAAAACAACTAGCGTTCATATTTTTTTCTTTAAAATGTACCTAAATATAACAGAGTGGTTAGTCACTAAAATTTTTACTAAAAAATATTTAACAGGAAGTATCTTTAGAAATAAAATTAAATATAAAAATACTTTTATTTAAAGTGTCAAACATTATAAATACAAATAGAATAATTTTAATACGTCACTTTCCACTATTTGTGATAGGAATGCTTTGGAAACATCTCCACTTCGTTTTTCAACTGAAATATTGGAAGCAAAAATGCTATTATATAACGTAATTGTATCTTCTTTATCCAATACAAGTTTGAAATATCAGATAACCGTTTCGGTTTTTCCGATATATGTATTTGATCATTTGCCAAATCCACTTAGTTATACAGTAGAATAGTGTGTTTCAGTAGAAACGACGTTTCTATGATGATTAGAGAAAATATTGACTTTTAATATTTTGCTGAGCAAATCTAGTGAAAATTGACGTGATATCCAATAAATTTTTTCCTAGCTTTGATAACAAGACAAATTGCTCCGTTGAGTTTCGTCACCTCACAAGGAATGTCTTGAAATTTTTGAAATTGGGCATAAGCATAAAAAAAGATAAATTTTTAGGTACATTTGTTAACATAACAGCTTGGCAAACGCCAAAATTCCGTGAATAATTAAATAATTGTATTATTCCATATGTATGGAATTTTGGAAAAACGTTCTGTATGAAAGGAAAGTGTCGAAATAGGAAAAGAGTGTCCTAACACTAGGTTCCCAGCTTCCCTCTGCCTACTCTGCTATGTGCAGGATACAGCGTTCAAAATATCAGCATACCAAAAATCAGTAATCCAATAATTGTATTGTGATTATGTCTTAAAATATTAGTAAGATACTTTGCTTGTCGATTCACTCTGTATAAAACACAAATTTAATGAACTTTTAAAACAGCACTTAAATTTTAATTATAATTAAATAATCCCTTATTCAACAGCCTAAAAGGTTATTGTTATAAGCTATAAATTGTACCTGTAATTATCTCAATCGTGGCTTGGTTCCCTTGTGAAAGGAACAACGATGTTTATTTAACCAGAGTTTTAATAACCCCAAAATACCTTTATTATTACTGTTATTACCTATCTGGATTAAGGTTGCGGTAGTGCGGTTAAAATATATTTGACCGAAGAGGACGGATGTAGTATCAAATAAATATTAAATATTACAATAGTATTTATATACGAGTAAGTGCAAATTTTAAAAATTTTTTAAACCTAGGTAAAATATGAGGCCTGTAACTGTAAAATCGACTGGTTGTGGGTTCGATCCCCACTTGGGAAAGGGAAATATTTATTTACATTTATATTTTTATTTCTTCGCTCTGGTGTCGAGGCAAAGCGCGGCGTTGAGTTCCGCCACACAACACGCAATGCCTCCAGATATCGGCGGAAAGTGGGGAACGGAGTGTCTTAACACTACGTTCCCTCTGCCTACCCTGCTGTGAGCGGGATACAGCGTGAAGCTGATTTAATTTCTTAACCCACCATTGGTGACTTATATGTCTGTGAAACCGGGTGTTTCGAAAAAACGGTATAACTTTTTGACCCGCCATCGATACGTGTTGTGATTTCCAGTGCCTCATTGTAGGTTCCCCGCAGTTACCGATTTCCATAACATCACCACGAACGCACATTCCAGAGGTTTGGCACCAAGCTGGTCCGTGAGGTCGGCGTCACCAATTAATAAAGTCTTGACAGACGGATAGGTGTTATGTGAGCAAAGTGATGCTATAAAGGTTCCGTTTCTTCCTTTTAACCTATGGAACCCTAAAAAAGAATAGCCCTCGTAATTTAAAGAACACAACTAGATCCTAAATAAAAAAGCAATAAGCTTACAAAAGAAGAACTTTTTAACTTCAAATACTTTTTTGTTTCTAGCCTCAATTATGCTCTAAAATTATGATTTTACGCCACGTCAAGTTTAAGCAAGCTAAGAAACAATACCGCAATTAGGTAGCAAGTTTTAGACTTCTAGGTCAACAGGCCTTTTGAAGTGCTTAGAAAGGCAAACACTGAGAACCATTCAGTGGACTAGCGATGTATGAATCATGTGTATGTAAGGTTTTTTTTTAGCTTCACGCTGTATCCCGTAAAAAGCGGGGTAGGCAGATGTGGGAACCTAGTGTTAGGAATGTAACGCGACGATTGCTCGTCGTGTGGGTTCGATTCCCATTCCATGTCATAAATTATTATTTATTAATATTTTTATTTTTACGTCTGGTACCAAAGCAAAAGAGCGGCGTTTAGATCCGCCACTCTACATGCAATGCCTAAAAGGTTTAGCGGAAAGTAGGAACAAAGTGTCTTAACACTAGGCTTCCTTTGCAAACTCTGCTATATGCGGAATACAGCGTGAGGCAAAAAAAAATATAAAGTAACAAATAAAATATATTTATTTATTAACAAAGAAAATTATTATTCAATACCTAATACAACATTCAATATGAGAGTTTTATCAAGAAGAGGATCGCGGGATTTCGTTTAATTTATCTGCTTTCAAGGAATGGATTAACGTTAACTTCCAGATAAAGGATCTAAGTTAATTTGTGAGTTAATCTCTCGAGTTAAGCCTTTGTTAGGGTTCCATATTTCAAATGGTAAAAACAGAACCCTTATAGGATCACTGTGTTGTTCGTCTGTCCGATCTATCAAGACCATTTGTCTCTGATTAGATGGAGATATCATTCTGAAATTTATACCAAACATTCAAGAAAATCCCCTCGTGCCGCTGCGCCAGTCGTGGCGCAGCGGCACGACGTGTGACTGTAAAACTGACTGGTTGTGGGTTTCGATCCCCACTCGAGGAGATGAAATATTTACTTAAATTTATATTTCCATTTCTTCGCTCTGGTGTCGAGATTAAACGTGGCGTTGAGTTCTGCCATTCAACACGCAATGCCTCCAGAATTCGACAGAAAGTGGGAAACGCAGTGTCTTTACGCTAGGTTCCCTCTGCCTATCCTGCTGTGTGCGGGATACAGCGTGAAGCTGATTTAATTTTTTTTTAATTCAAGAAAAAATCAAGCTTTTAAGTCAACGCAAAAAAAAGATACGAGCATTACAATACAAATCATTACAAACTTACATTTGTCATTCATTTCATACAAAACGTGTGCATATGTCCGCAAATTTAAGTTTGTCAACTTTTATAGGTTGTGCTTTCCGTCAATTGGTACGGAAGGCTCGGTGGGCGAGTCCGACTCGCACTTAACCAGTTTTATTTAATAGGTGGATTTTTTGCTCTTAAGGCATTTACAAAGTTGAGGCTTACTGTTAATTAATGTTGTTAATATTGATTTATTTAACGAGTGATTGATCTTGGATTTGCATGGCTCTGTACTGTATTAGTCTTTTGCTTATTATTTTTTATGACAATAAGCATTTTACAGTAAACGTTTAGTATTGAAAAATTATAATTTGATGTGTTTTCTAAATTATTATATTTTTTCAGCTTTACGCTATATTCCGATGGCGCAAGGTAGGCAGTGGAACACTGGTGTGAAAACAATTCGCCGCTTTGCCTCGATACCAGTGCGAAAAAATTTAAATAGTATTTTTTTTTCAGCTTCCCGCTGTATCCCGCACACAGCAGGGTAGGCAGAGGGAATTTAGTGCTTAAGACACTCCGTTCCCCACTTTCCGCCAATATCTGGAAGCATTGCGTGTTAAGTCGCGGAACTCAGCGCCGCGCTTTCCTTCGACACCAGAGGGAGGAAATGAAAATATAAATGTAAATAAATATTTCATCTCCTCGAGTGGGGATCGAAACCACAACCAGTCGATTTACATTTAATTTTCTGGAGTGGTAATCGAATGACATTATTGTTATTAATTAAAATTGACAATATCTTTGATTATAATATAAAAGAAATAGTCAGTTTATTTTTTGATCTACTTGTGATAAAAGTTAATAATTCTAAAACTTTAATAAACATTTTCATCAATCAAAAATGATTGTCATTTAGACACAAATCTCTAACATCCATTTACACAATATACACAGAAGACGTCATCAATTCGTGTATACCTATCAGTAGCTATATGCTGTTAAGTGCAGGGCTTAAGCTTTGTAAGGGCAGACGTTCGCAGGATGAGGCTTAATGGGGCTCTCAAGGCCTTTGAGAACGTGATGTCAGAATTAAAGTCTCTGCATATTTCAACGTACGGGTGATAAATTTGAGTTAATCATGGATGAAGGTTATAAGCATGGCGGGTAATAGCTTAATGGAGTTCGCTAAATAACTTGATTATTTGGGTAGATAAATGATCATAATATTGGGCATGAGTACAGTGTTTGACTGTAAACGCCACGGTTGTGGGTTCGAATCTCTCTCGGGGGAGTTTATTATTTTTTTTTATCAGCTCACGCTGTATCCAGCACACAGCAGGGTAGGCAGAGGGAACTTTGTTCCCCACTTTCTGCCGCATTCTAGAGGCATTGCGTGTTAAGTGGCAGAACTCAATGCCGCGTTTTGCCTCGACACCAGAGCGAAGAAATGGAAATATAAATTTAAGTAAATATTTCATCTCCTCGAGTGGAGATCGAACCCACAACCAGTCGGTTTTACAGTCACACTTTGTGCCGCTGCGCCACGACTGGCCTCTTTATTATTTTTATTTATCAAATTAGAAATCGAAATATCGCAGCGTGTTAATATCGCAAATTGGGCGAAAAGTAGAAAATGGATTGGGTTAACTCTATTATTACCTATCTTGAAATTCGCAATATGCAAAAATTTCAGATAACCAGGACTTATTTCTCATATTTAATGAAAAATGCTTTGCAAGTACGAAATATAAAAGAAATATCGTATATTGGTTTCTACAATTGAAGTTCACTGTTCACATTTCTCTTTTAAACTATTCTAATTGTATGTACGAGTAAAATATATCATTTGTTGAAGTAATTCAATAACTCTTCAAGTGTGCGATATTTAATAAGATTCAGTTTATGTTTGACTGCTTTGTTTATTGAATATTTTAATATGGATGATATTACGAATATGAAAGATTTGAGTGCCATTAAGGCAAGTTTAAAATATAATTCTACAAAGCACGGTAGGTAAGTAAAACATTCCCGTTCCCCACTTTCCGTTGAGTGGTGGAACTTACCGCCGCACTTTGCCTTTACTAGAGCGAAGAAATGAAAATATGAAATATTTCATTTTCGCTAGTGGGAAATCGAACCTAAAATCTGTCCTTAACCTGCCCAACCTTCTATTAATAGTAAAATAGATAAGTCTTTTCAGAAATAATAATTTAATATAATATAAAAAAAAAAATAATGAAACAATTATGCTGAGATGGCCTCTGACTGAATATTAATTTGATTCTCAATATCATGAATTCTGGTGAAAATAGGACAACTTAGTCCTAATACTATTACTATTTTAACTTGCTATTACTACTTGGCTTATCCTCCTATGCAATAAAAAGAAAAAAAAACTTCAATATAAATATTAAAAATAAATAGTTTCATATATCTACAAAATACACTACGATAAAGAGATTGTAAAATTCTAGGAATATTCTCAAAGGGAAAAATTCGTTATAAAGAGAATATTTCGAATATTTTACAATATATTTTAATACCGGCCATCGATCGTATTGACATTTCACTTGACTCTGAATTTTACTTGCACCGTTTTGTCCGATTTTACGCCTATTTGGACGTAAAAATGTACCCCGAATTTAATTTTACATTTATTCAATAAATGTTTAACATCGATTTATCAAGGTTGTTGTAATATATTTTTTCGTCTATCACAAGTCGAAATCAGAAATCGTGGATTCAGATTTAGTTTTTGAATTTTCTACCTTTTCAAGTTAGCGATTTCCATATTTTTTTTTATTTTTTCTACAATTTCTTGGTGAATCCTAATTATATGACATATACTTAAGAGTGATAACAAAGTCCTGTGTATTTTTAGAGTATTATAAAGAATATTTGAAACTATGTAAACGGTTTGTATTTATTACGAAAATCTTAAAAGCAGTTTCGCTCACTTAAGCTTTTATATTATAGCCAAAAGATAACATTGAAAAAAATATATATCCAATGTCCTTTCTAATACGTTTAAAAACATGTGTACAAAATTTCATGATAATCGGTTAAGTAGTTTTGGCGCGAAAGCGTAACCGAAACATTCACATTTATTATATTAGTAAATTACTATTTAGTTTAAAATTAAGTTATAAAAGTATAAAATTATTTATATACTAATATAATATATTTTTATGGCTTTTAATTGTTAAGTTCATACAAATTATATCTAAAAAAATAATCTTTAACAGTATAATAGTATTTACTTATACTCGTAGTATGGATTAGTATAAACAAGCATCTCCGTTCAATGTCTCGTCGTTCACCCGATATTATTTATTCATATAACATAAACCGCCTAAAGTGTAATTTACATACTTTCCACTTGTTCTGTGAAACTATTTGCGTTCAAATTTTATTTTAATCCTCCGCGAGTAGGTGAGCTAAATACAGGCCCTTCAGTAATAGATTATTTATAAATGTCAATTCATAAATGTCTAATGCCACAACTAAATTACATTATATAGCTAAATCGCAGGCCAAATGAGGCCAGCTAAATGAGGGTAGTAGTGATGCAGGGAGGAAGAGTGTGTCTGTAAGCGTGACAGGTTGTGGGTTGGACTCGCACATGAGAAAATGAATTATTTAATATTTTCATTTTCCGGGATACATGTAACTGTAAATTAATTGAAAGGAACACTAAATTAAATAATTATACAAATACAATAATTATATATTGTCAAGGTTGATTGAAAGCAATAAGACACGTTAACTCATTTTTTATTCGTGGGGATTGAATCTGTAGCCATAACGTTTACACTAAGATTCTGCACCATTGAGCTATGATAGCCTCACTCACATTATTTTATGCATATAGAACGTTTTTGATTTTACACGATAGTTTCGGGTTCAATTTACGCACGGGGTAATATAAAGAGTGGATAAACTCGTGTGTAGCACTGAGTATTTTTTCATTACACTGTCCCGTCAATATGGTTTTCGCCATAGTCGCTCAACCGGTGATCTTCTAGTTTACGTAACCCAACGCTGGGCTGCGGCTATCGAAAGCAAGTTGGAGGGCCTGGCTGATAGCTTAGACATAGCGAAGGCCTTTGATAGAGTGTATCGTACAACGTACATCTGTCCGAATCGTTGGGGACCCAGTTCTGTGAAAGGCTTGACACATTGGCTTTGTGTTAAGATGTCCCCTCGCTATGCGTTGTCTACCGCATTTATCATGGAGAGTGTTCTGGGGAACTGTTTGATCTGTTACACACAGTAGTCACAAGCTCAAGTACCATCCACACCTTCTGGATACGTCACAGATCGTGGCACTCCACTAATGTGTGGTTTCGTAGTTACTCCCTTTCACACGCCGTATTTTCGTACGCAAGGTCGATACGACTTGAGATACCTTCAAAAAGCGCGTTTATCTCCACCTTAAAGGCAGGCAGCGCACTTATAGCTCCTATGGTGTTACAAGGAGTCGTGGGTGATCACTCACCATCAGGTGACCTGTACGCTCGTTTGCCTTGTCCTTTTTTATAGAAAAAGAAGAAGATGGCAGAGAATAGAGAGAAATACTGACATGGCTTTTAATTTTGAAAAAAAAAAAACACTTCTATATAATGACTGGTGTAAAAACACTTTGTTTCAAGACCTCCGTCTAATTTTCGAGACATTGCATGTCGAGTGGTGGAACTGAACGCCGCGCTTTTTTAACTTGTACAGATTTTTTATATTGTGTCACCCAACTAAATATCTCACTATAGATGTAAATTAGAAAAAATTGCCTTACTTCCAATCAAAAGAACTAATAAGACATTTTAACAGATTCAATATTTATTATCAATCTTGGGTTTCCTTATTTTGTCTCAAGCTTATTTCAATTCGCATTCAATGATGTAAGCTACAGGTAATTAAATGGTTTCTTATTTGATGGAAAAAAAATCTTTTTCATTTCGCAAATTAAGTCGTGAACAATGAAATAACGAATACATTTAATTTTACGAATTATTAGATATTGTAAGGTTTTTTTAATGTCAACTTTCTTTGTGATTGGATTTGTATTATTAGTTAACATTTCAAACATTTTTATTTAAAATATTGTATTATTTTGTATAATATATAAATACCGTATTGTTACATTTTTTTTCTTTAAATACAACATATTTTTTAAATTACTTAATGAGCAGGCAGTTGCCACTCGGGGAAATGAATTATAATTGATTAATATTTTTATTTCTTCCCTTTGGTAATAAGATAAAGAGTGGCGTTGAGTTCCGCCACTCCATACGCGATGCCTCGAAAGTTGCTCGGTAAGGGGGAAATGCAGTGTCTAAACACTAGATTCTCTATGTATACTCGGTAAGTGGGATTAAATAAGATATAGCGTCAAGCTGAAAATAAAACTTAATTTACTGTTTCCCTATATGTATACATCTATAACATACAAATAAAATTAAATGTCTATCTGTCTGTGATATAACTATATTTTTCCACGATATTAAAACACAAATAAACAATTTTAATAGTTTTGTTGTCTTTCTGTTTATCGGGGCTAACCTCCGAACCAGCTAAATCGATTTTTACGAAAGTAACACTAAAAGATAGAGGGGGTTATGGACCAATATAAAGGCTATTTTGATACAAATAAAAAGTTTAAAATACGTTGTTCGACAAAATTGCTACTTTCTAATAGAATTATTTTATATATATATATAAGAGTATAGAGTTATATTTATTGAATGGCAAAGTCTTTAGTTTCCAATGTTTTGTTGTTTCTTTGTTGTACTTCATTTTGTGTGAAATTCACCACGTAATCAAATCCGAAAAGTAAAAATTTCTAGGTATTTCATACAAAAAATCATTTTAAACTTATGTTTGTAGTTCATTTCAAACAAAATTAGTAAATTTGCCCGCAAACTTAAGTTGATAAGTTCTCAACATTTGCCGCATCAACAAAACCAGTGTAAGGGGTAACGAGATATTTCGCAATATCAATAAATTGAAATTGGTACAGAACCCTTGGTGTGCGAGTCCGACTCGCGCTTTGCCGGTTTTTGTTAAATAAACTTTAGTATATTTTAAGCGGGCGTAGTCGCACGGGGGCTGCTGGTACATAATATAAAAATATATATTGTGTTCAGTGGATTGATAGTGTAAGTCTACAGATTGAGTAGGTTCTTACGTGTTAACTGTGCTATAATGGCGGCAATAAACTGTTTTGTCAGCTTTGCACTTCATCTCGATATGCAGATATAACCTAGCATCAAAATACTCCAGTTTTCACTTTCCGCCGGATCTCAAAGGGAAAAAGAGGAGTGTCTTAACAATAAGATAGAGAGAGCCCTACCCTGATTATATGCCATATGTGCCTTGAGCAAAAATAATGATTTTTTTTCCAGAAAATTCAAACAACTTACATTTATTACATTATTTCTTCTCAAAGGTTTTTATCAAAAGAAATTATTACATTTTATTTTTATATTACGCTCTACAAAAATAATTACGTTCTCATATTTTTTTATTTTGCCGTCAGTAGCAGTTATTAGTTCGGATAAGCTTGCTTTGTAAGATATTAATAAAAGTACCAAGGAAAATAGTTTAATTTCAAGTCAAAAATTTAATAGTTTCATTTCAAGAAATCAAAAGAATCTCATCTCATATTAATATAAACTATTAACAAATGAGCTTCACGCTGAATCCCGCATAAGCAGGGTAGGCAGACGGAGCATAGTGTTAAGACACTCCCCACTATATGCTGAATTCTGGAGGCATTGCGTGTTGAGTGGCAGAACTCAACGCCGCACTTTGCCTCGACACCAGAGCGAAGAAATGGATATATAAATTTAAATAAATATTTCATCTCCTTGAGTGGAGATCGAACCCACAACCGGTCGGTTTTGTCACAGCAGTCACATTTTGTGCATCTTGCCACGACTTGCGTCAATAAACTATTAATTTTATATTATTTCAAGTATAAGTTGTATACATCAAAGAGGTAAAAAAATTATTTATGGATTTGCAAACGCCTAGTGACGAATAGTATAAAACTGATTTAAATATATTAAAGCTTTGAGATGTTTAATTTAAAAAATTTACATAATTTACATTTAAATTAAACGCCCTTTATTTATTTTCAAGTCACGATAATTTATAAAATGAATTAATACTTGTGCGGCGCGAACACAAAGCTCCGCATTGAGTTCCGCTACTCAATATATAATGTATTTGTTTTGGGTGGAAAACGGAGGACGGAGTGTCTTGACACTAAGTTTTCTCTTTCCCTTTTATATGCAATATACTATTTCCATTTTAAAATTCTATAAAGATTTGAAATTACTTTGATATTAAGTGTTGTTTATTGATTGTAACTATTTTTAGGTTCTTCATAAGTTATTTAAAAATATTATACTTGGCAGTATTGAAATGAGACTAATATTTTGAAGAGTATTCCCCACTCTATTAAAGGGTAAACTAAAGCTAAAGGGTCGTTTTGCCTATCATTTTATTCTTTGCATTTCCATTGCTGGTACATACTAGTGATTTAATCGTGGCTTCATTTGCTTAAACTTATTTTTATATTATAGACAATCGATGATATTTTTATTAACATATGTTTTTATATGAAAAATATAGTATATCCTTTCTAAACTAACCTCTAAGAATTGTTTAAATATATTCTTGGAATAGTTTCCAGATGATTAAGTTTTCAAGAGTTCCAATACAATCCTACGTACTTATTTATTTTTTGTAAGTAATATTTCTGTGTTATAATTTTGTGCTATTTTATTCTTTAATACACGAGGTGTAGCTCGCAAATTCATTTGCGTAGACTATAAAGGAAAATCTCATTTTTCTCGTTCCCGTAGGAATTTTCCAAAATCGTCTGTGCTTGTGTAATTTTTGGAAACCTTACGTCTTTTACGCTTGGAAACTCTTAGTGTTCTTAGTCCTTTTAGGTGTTAAAGGAACCTATATATGTTGAAAGCTCTCTGCGCCCAGTAGTTTTTGGTTGTGTGTTGTCTATTTTTCACTCAGTAAAGGAAAATTTTGGCATAGATTAATCAGCTTCACGCAGAGGGAACTTAGTGTTAAGACACTCCATTCCTCACTTTCCGCCTAACTTTTGGAGGCATTACGTGTTGAGTGGCGGAACTCAACGCCGTGTTTTACCTCGATACCAGAGCGAAGAAATGGAAACATAAATATAAATAAATATAAAAACGAAAGGGAACCAAACCGAATCGCGTTACAGTCACATCATTGTGCCCCTGGGCTACAACGGCCTCAAAGATATAATGATATGATTAATATATGTAATTATGATACTTTTTTTCAGCTTCATGATGTATCGCGCACATAGCAGGATAGGCAGAGGGAATCTCGTAACATTCCGTTCCCCACTTTCCAAGTACTGGAGGAATTGCATGTTTAATGATGAAATTCAAAGCCATGTCAAACTATACGGTTATATAGCTTCTACGTCAGAATAACGCACGTCCTATAATATATGTGAAGATTTAGTGTATTTTGGCTATAACATGCTAGTGCAGTTGTGTCTATTCATAACATCATTCGTAGAGCAAGTGTGTGACTGTAAGATTGTGGGTTCAATCCCCCCTCGAGGAAATTAAATATAATATTTCAATTAATTTAATTTATTTTTTTATTTTTTTCGCTGTGGTGTCGAGACAAAGCGTTGCGTTGAATTCCGCCTCGCAATGCTTTCACAATTCAGCGGAATATGGGGACCGGAGTGTGTTAACACAAGGTTCGCTCTACCCTGCTGTGTGCGGGATACAGCGTGAAGGGATTAAAAAAAAAGTCATGCTAGCGTTGGGGGCGACCCCAACCACCCTCTAGTAGATAGTAGATAAAATAGTTATATTTTAAAGTAATAAAATATCGAGAAATATTTTCAATTTAATCTATTCTCCTTCCTCCATTATGAATTTACGCTCACATTGTACGATTAAACCCTGCGCTGCAGTGCAGTATTAGCTGGGTACGCCCGGCTAGCGTAAAATTTCATAAAGCTTATAAAATATTTCAGCGAAGAGTAAAATTTTAAACGCTATGAGACGAAATATAAGAAATTAATAGCAATATCAACGTAGTTTCACGTGATCTATTAGACGCGTTGGTTGTGGGTTCAAATTTTACTCTAAATAAAGATTTAAAATATATATATTTTTTGCGGTCTGTTTTGTTAGTGATGCTTTGCCATATAGTATTTAAATAAAATGAATAAAACTATACAATTTACCAAACCATAAACCATAAAACTATACAATTTTTTTGTAATAAAACGTTTGAAATTGATAAGTTACTTAAATAAATCTTTAGTGGTAGAGTGGGTCGAGAGAGTCTAGGCCGCTTTTCGCCAAATTCTGGAGGCATTGTGTGTTAAGTGGCGGTACTTAACGACGCACTTTGCCTTGATACCTGAGCGAAGAAATGAAAACTTCAAATATTACATCTTGAATGGAAATCGAACTCACTACCTTTTGCGTTTGCAGTCACACGCTTGTGCCCCTGGGCTACGACTCGACTCTACTACTTTGTGTTATAATTAATGTTTATATACGATATAAATTATCATATATTCATTGAAACTATAAAAAGATAAGCTGTGGTTATAGGTTCGATATAACTCGAAGTAATTATTATATTGAAATTATATTCTTTCTACCTAATAAAGACAATGTACAGCGTTGAGTTCCGTTTCTTAACACTACGAGTATGTAAGTTAGCCTACGTCAATTTAATCAATCATTTTTATATTGGCATCCTGGCAAGAACAAGCTATAATTGAATAATTATTGTATTTGTTTTTTTTGTAAATCAGTTAAATTTACATTGTAAGATTCTCTTATTTAAATATAAAACAGAAGAGTATATTTTTAAACAATTTTAAAGTGTTATTCCACACTTAGGCGCAGGTTCGAGTCCCGCTGCGTTCAAATTTTTAATACGATTTCTAAATAAGTATTTTTCTTTCAGAAGAGTATACTTGAAATTTAGTAATATCGTTTGAAATTTATTAATATATAGATAGAACAAAATACAAAAAAAACTAATTTTTGGTGACCGTTTCTCAAATTTTAAGCTTATTGTGAACGTTTTTGACATTTGAGGATCAAATGTGCCTAATATGATAAATACAAAGAGAATATCTTGTTACGTCATGGTTGTGTAAAATTAGGCAGCTTCACCCCTTAATTATATTTTGTTAGAAATTGTATTATTATATTAATATATTACATTGAAAATTGTTATTAGAATTTTTGGTTTATGTTTTTAGATACATATATGCGGGATACAGAGTGATAAGCAGCGGGATACCTATAAGACACTCCGTTGCCCATTTTCCGCCGAATTGTTGAAGCATTGCGTGTTCAGTGTCGGAACTCAACGCGACGCCTTGTTGCTACCAGGGCCAGAAACGAAAATATTAATAAATTATAATTCTTATTTAGAAAACATAAAAAAAAATTAACGTAGCGGGACTCGAACCCGAGGCTTCTGGAAACTGACCAAGCGCTTTGACCATTAAGCTATACGTTCAACGTGGTCGGTTTCTAGGAGGGCTCGAGCCCCGCTACGTTTAATTTTTTATACGTTTTCTAAATAAGTATTTTTCTTTCTTAAGTGTGGATTAAAACTTTAAAATGTTAAAAATAAATAATAATTCATCCACCTAAGTCAAACCGAAAATTGAACCCACAACCGTCGCGTTTATAATCTTCAAGCTTGCGCCTCTACACTACAACACCCTTAAATCATAATAATAATAATTTATTTATAAATTCAAACAACGTAAACAAAAATCTCGATGGATTTTAAATCACATTCGGTAAGCTCAGCCTTATTGTATTAAATAATAACATGTTTTCATTAGAAATTAATTTCTAACGGCATTTTAAAGCTCCGTACATACAATATTTGTATGTGTGTAGACGACATAAGAATTTAATAAAGCATTAATTACTTCGGTAACGCGTTACGGTTGGGCCATGAAATATGTTATTACCTTATATGGTAATACGGCCTAGTCTCTTAAATATTTTCGTAATTATCAAACAAAATTGTTTAGATATTATAAGTATGGAAAATCGTAAATTTTATAGGTATCCTATTTTGTTATATCGTTCTATATATTATGTGGAACATTTTGTGATTTATGATACGTTAAATATTCTTTATTATATATTATTTTTTTTGGTTTTATTATATTTTATAATTTTAGCTTCACGCTGTATAAGCGGTAGGCAGAGAGAACATAGAGTTACGATGTAAGACATTTGTTTAATTATTGAGATAATCGTATTGCATGTGGAGTGGCGGAACTTAACACCGCGCTTTGTCTTGTTCCCAGCACATAAATACGTTAATAATTTCACTCTAATTGACATCGAATCGACAACCGCCGTGACGGTTTCAATTATAATTTATTATAATCTTGTCACTGTTCATTTTATAACCAGAATTAAAAAAAACGTAGAAGTTCCTAATATTATCTGTACACACTGGAGAAAACAATAATATTTAAAATTATTGCCATTTCTCCGCTCTGGTAAGCGAAAGAACAAAATGTGGCGTTAGATAACGCTACTCAATACGTAATGTCTAAAATTCGGTGGACAGAGTGTTTGGGCACTAGATTCTTTCTTAATACTCTCATATATGGGATAAAGCATGAAGCTGATAACAGGAACAAATGTAGTAAACATTTAAGTCACTAAAAATTGATATGAAACTCTTATTTGCGATACAGTACAAAAAGGCTGATATTAGTTTTTCTAGTTCTTGTAAACATAATATTGATTTTACCTAAACGATAAGGTATATATATTGTAATAAGAAAATATAATAAAAAGGAACTTTGTTGATTTACATCTGTTTTCCTTTCTTTTAGGTAAGCAAAGACGTATTTTTCTATTAAAGTAGCTAGCAGCTTAGTTTGGTAATTTATAACATTTTTATGTTATTTTTTTAGGTAATAGCAACAGTATAGGCACAAAGGATTAAAAATGATTATGTAATGTAAATTGAAGAAAAAATATTAAATTCTTCTTCAATTTCACACTTCATCTTGCATCAGGGTTGGTAGCAGGTAGTGTATAGTAGACATTCTGTTCTCCATTCCGCCTTCATTTCAGGCATTGGGTATTGAGTGGAGAAATTCAAACCGAGTCGAACCCTGAACCATCTCGCTTACAGTTAGACGCTACCCTACTACGATACAGTGCCCTTTCAAATATTTAATAAACTTATTGGAATTTAAGACCTAGAATTTCAAAATAAGTAAGTAGCATCTGTTCTCACGATTTCAAGCAAATATTGCTTGTTACAACGTAGAGTTTAAAAAAAATCTTATATATACGTGGTGTAGGTTGGTGGCTTTTATGTAATCTTTCTTTCTTTCTGGTATTACTTAATTATAGAATACCTAATAGAGAGAGAAATTTTGTACGTAATTAGAGATACATATATCGTTTTGTTTATATATCCATATGAGATATATGCTATATAGCGGTACTTGAAACCATAATTAGAAAAAGTAAATTAATGTTTAAATCATATTATTTAATTAAATTGAATAATATTTATTTGAACATATAATAAATATAGTGTTATAAATTAAAATATTTCATAAACGAAGTACATTCATTGTTTTTTTTTTCAACCACGTCAAATATATCACAATTGTCACAATTTTATGAACCACGGTCCCTGGACAGCGCCCTCGTCGATATGAAAAAGCTACTTCTGGGAATACAATTCAATTTGCAGGCAAAATAAGTAACATATATTTACTATTTACATTTAAATCAGCTTTTATATTTAGGTATAGGTTAATTAATAATATGTTTATGCACAAATAAGCTACGTAAAAGAGTTTTTTTTTTAGCTTCACCCGCTGTATCGCAAGCTCTTTATCCAGCTGATAACAGGGTATAAACAGGGAACCTGGGAGAAAAGTGATAAGAGACTCAGTTCCTACCTTTTCGCCGAATTCTAGATGCTTGTAGATTGAATGTCGATCAGATACAGTCTCCAATCGAATCATATTTACTTATATATAGAAAAAAATCTGCGTCTTAATATAACCATTAATAGAAAAAAAAAATCAAATGACATCCTTTTAAGTACAGTGTGAAACTATGCAAACTGGCTATTTGGAAATAACACCGTAGATAATATAAATAAACCAATATATTATGCTAACGATATATTTTGCTGTAAGTGATGATTGCAGCTACAAACTTTAATATTATAAAAAATGAGCTTCACGCTGTATCCTGCACACAGCAGGGTAGGCAGAGGGAACCTAGTGTTAAGACACTCCGATGCCTCCAGAATCCGGCAGAAAGTGGGGAACGGAGTGTCTTAACTATACATATACATAGGTAATATTATATATGTAGGTATTTATCACTTAAGTACCTTCATGCTGTATCGCGCATATAGTAGGTTAGCAGAGGAAACATAATGTTAAGAGATCTCGTTCTCCACTTTTCGTAATTTTTTTAGACATTGGGTGAGTGTTGAGTGGCGTAACTCAATATCGGGCTTTGTCTGTTTGTGAATATACTCCAGTATTCATATAGTTCATATTCTTCACATTTCATAATAATCTATCTATCTTAGATATATTTCTGATCAGACACTGCTTTACATAAAAGAACGTGAAAAACGAGTGCTTAACCTACTGCCTACCTGCTGCCTGCTGAACCTAACCTGCTTAACTTATATTATCATATTTTGTAGATTGTATCGGAAACTAACTATACGAAGTTATGATATAGGTTGCACGAGGTACCTTATAGCCCATATATTTTTACCTCTTGACGTGAAACGACGTTGTTACATAAGAGGGTATGTCACCACAATAAACCTCCGCAAGTGGGTTAGGCATTTTTCATACTGGAGCTTCATATTTTTTCTAGTTCTAGTGTCGACGTAGAGTTCCGCCACCAGAATTCGGCGGAAAATGGAAAACGGAGTGTTTTAATACTAGATTCCCTCTGCGTGCTGTGTGTGAGATACGGCATAAAGTTGAGACATTTTAAGTGGAATAATAAATATTTTTAAGTGTCTTCTTTAGTTTGTTTTGTATGCTTACATTTTTGTGCAGAATTTGAATCAAAACTAGAGACCAGTCTGAAAATCAAAAATTATAAAATAATGTATCAATCTCACATATCGTTAGTCATACCATATATTAGTCAAATATTTAAAAGTAAAAGTTATAGTTTTGAGGGCGTCCCACTCGAGATTATCTCGAAATATATGATATCGTGTATAGAAAGTGGAATAGGGAGTGTCTTACTTAACACTAGGTTCCTAGGTTCCTTCCGTCAAAAAAGCTGCAATTTTATTTTACTGGGCGATATGAGGAATAGTGTTTAAACATTAGGTTAACTCTGCTATGTGGAAAGAAGGGTGAATTTAGCCTTACATTCAACATAGTATGTAGCTAAAGAAAAGCGAAACACATTTCTGACTCCAGTTCAGTGGATCAGATTTTATTGTACGGTCAAATGCTTGAACAGTTCCACATTTATCTTACATGTTAAAAATATCCTTTTTTATCAGCTTTACGCTGTTTTCCGCATCAGGAAGGGTAGACAAAGGTAAAAACACTCCGTTCCCTACTTTCCGCCAAAAGTTTTGAGGCATTACGAGTTGAGTCGCGGAACTCGACGCTGGTCTTTTCATTGAATCATCTTGATGCCAAAGCAAGTAATATTTTTTTATGATAAAGTTTTATTTTATGATTTATCTTCAGCAAAAGAATAATGTGGTGTTAAATACAATTTTATAATTTTTCAATCAAATATCAATTGGTAGTTTGAGATTTTTTTCTATCAATTTTCCGTAAGGCTATAAATATGAAAAATTTTAACTGTATAAATTTATACCGAAATTAGCCCCAATGCATCAAATTAAAGCTCTACAATGTATATACACATTTACATAACGGTTCTTCCTTCCTTTTCGTAACAGACTAAATACAATTCCGTATAACTTCCTTCCTATTACAATATTAGCATTTAAAATCAACTTCACGCTGTATCCCGCTCACCGTAGGGTAGGCAGCGGGAACCTAGTGTTAAAACACTCCTTTCCCCGCTTTCCGCCAAATTTTTTCACGGTATTGCGCGTTGAGTGGCGGAAATCAACACCTGAACTGATTAGCATTTTTTGAAACAAAACTTAAATATTGATATTCAGTATTATAATTGCTCTAAGCAGGATGACAACCTGTTATATAAAGATAAAGTTTTTCCACTCTAACATAAGAGTATCATCATTTTTTAGCAAAAAAATATTTTCCTACGAAGTACATGGTGGAAACTCCGAGAGGTCGTTTGTTTTTATATCTACAAGGGCAATAGGCTCTAAAAGAATGAAGGTCCAATCTCTTAAGAGCGTTTACTTTACAGTATTCTTATTTTAAACTTTATTTCAATTTACAAATTGTTATTTTTGTATTATTAAACGGTATGTACTTAAAGTTATAAATTAAAAGAGAGTTTTTTTTTTAATAAACGAATATCACTCGAGGGGTCATATATATTTTATATATTTCTATGTGTATTTCGTAGCCATTCTTACAAGCAACAATTAGTCCATTTTCTTTATTAAATAAAAAAATGTACATATAACTTCCCAAAAAAGGTACTAATACACGTGTATAATGTATGGAGAAAGGAGAATATATAGAAAAAAAACGTAATAATATTATATATCTCTATAGCTATACACAATGGCACAAGATTCGATTCCCATTCAATTAAATATTTATAATTTTAATATTTTCCCTATGGCAAAGCGTTGCTTTGAACCACAATACGCAATGCCTCCAAAATTTGGTGGAAAGAAGGGACTTAGTTGGAACGTCTTGTTAAATTGTCTTAACACTAGGTTTCCTCAGTCTACCCTACTATTTAGAGTTATTTTATTTATTTTTTATTTTTGTTTATAAATTCGTTTCACTAACTGCCAGTTTAAGTTAAATTAAATCAAATCACACAGGAAGAGGCCAGTCGTGGCGTAGCGGCACGAAGTGTGACTTTAAAACCGACTGGTTGTGGGTTCGATCTCCACTCGAGGAAATGAAATATTTACTTAAATGTATATTTCTTCGCTCTGGTGTCGAGGTTAACCGCGGCGTTGAGATACGCCACTCAACACGTAATGCCTCTAGAATTCGGCAGAAAGTGGGGAACGGAAAGTCTTAACACTGGGTTCCCACTGCCTACCCTGCTGTGTGCGGGATACAGCAGTTTAAGTACAAGTAAAATAAATAGATATTATTCATATTTCTTTTATAAATAAACAAGTGTAGTACTAATATTATTCGTCCCATTTTAGTCCATATTTCCATTAAGAAGAAGAGGACTAATTGAATTTCTATTAAAAGCTGAACTTATTACTACTAAGCCCACGCAGTTAACTATTTGTACTTACCAACTATTAGTAAGCTTGCGAACGAAATTTTGCCTTTGTGTTATTGAAATGCGAGATATTTTAAATAATGCTATAGGTATTATATGCATATTGTATTTTTATTATTATTATATTATTTGTTAAATATTAGATTATTAAAGGTGTTAAGACATTTCTTTTTTTGCTTTTTATCTAATTTCTTTTTTTAAAATACTTTTATGTTCTTTAACTATATTTTGAGGCCGGTCGTGGCGCGGTTCTGGGTTCGATTCCCACTCGAGGAGATGAAATATTTACTTAAATTTATATTTCCATTTCTTCGCTCTTGTGTCGAGGTTAAGCGCGGCGTTGAGTTCTGCCACTCAACACGCAATGCCTCCAGAATTCGGCAGAAAGTGGGGAACGGAGTGTCTTAACACTAGGTTCCCTCTGCCTACCCTGCTGTGTGCGGGATACAGCGTGAAGCTAATTTAATTTTTTTTTTTTTTTTTTTTTTAACTATATTTTAGTCGTTCTATTTCTCTGTCATTTGTAAATCAATTTTATAGAATCTTTGTTTAACTTGAAAGAGAAATTTTTAAATCAGAATGTTTCATTAATTTATAGAGAGTGCTATTTATTTTATTTCTTTATCTATAAAAAAATACTTTGAAATATATATAGTTAATATAATATATTTTAAAATTCACTTGCACATCCAAATTTGAACTAAAACATCTTTCGTTGCATTTTTTAAATTTTTACCGCACCATTTTTTTTATTAACTCACAAAAAAAAGAAAAAAAATTACTTTCCTACAGAAAAAAAATATTTACCTCGCATAAATTCTATATTAATATTAAAATAAACCCCATTATTAACTTACCTACTACAAAATGGTTAATATTCGTATAAGTGCTAGGCTTTCATTCAAATTACGCATCAATTGAAACCAATTCCAGTCCCCATCTCCATGACCTAGTTCAATAGCCAATCATTTGTTCTCGGTAAATTATCTTTGTGTTTTGTGTAGCGTGTATTTAATTGGTGCAGTGTGGTTTATTGTATGATTTGTATGGAAAATTCTGTGATAATTGAGACTGAGATATTTTTTTAAGGCCAGTCGTGGCGCATAAGCGTGGGACTCTACACGTTATAGGTTGTAGGTTTGATTTTCGCTAAAGGAAATGGAATATTTAATATTTTCATGAGGCCGGTAGTGGCGCAGAGGCACAAAGTGTGAGTGTAAAATCGACTGATTGTAGGTTCGATCCCCACTCGAGGAAGTGAAATATTTATTTACATTTATATTTTCATTTCTTCGCTCTGGTGTCGAGGCAAAGTGCGGCGTTGAGTTCCGCCACTAAGTACGCTTCTTAACACTAGGTTCCCTGTGTCTACCCTGCTGTGTGCGGGATACAGCGTGAAGCTGATTTAAAAAAATACAAAACATTGATTTCCTCCAATTAAATGGTGCTGGAAGTAGAGAGTACAGAGTCTTATGTTTATCCGACAAGAAACATAAGCATATAAAAATAAAAGAATTAAAATTCCTTGCAATAACTCAAATCTTTCGATGTTAAGTATTTTGATTATCGTCCTTGTAACATGTAAAAAAAAATATATATTTTGCTTTGCATAGATACATAGCAGGGGAGGCAAAAAGAACCTAGTTTTAAGACACTCCATTCTCCACTTTTTTCTGAATTTTTGAGACATTACGTGTTGAGTTGCGAAACTCAACACAGCGTAAAATATTAAAAGAGAAAATGTATAAAATTTACATAATTATTCTAAATATATTATGCTTTTATTTTCATGTAAACGTACAATAAGGGGGATGAAGTATGAAAGATTATGTTTGCGATTTATGATACAGATTCCATTACAGATATGAAACTCATGGTTTATAGCGCTTTTTGACTGCTTTCTCCGTTTTTTGTCTAATACTTTTGATTTTGATATATTTCTCGATGTTTTATAGTATTTCTTGGGTTGTGTACCTCTTAAGGAAAAAATGAACCCTTATAAAATCACTTTGTTGTCCATCCTTTCGTCCGTCTGTCGTTCTGTCAAGAGCTTTCATCTCGGGAACGCTAATAATCATTCAAAATTCTATGAAATGTATACCCAAACGCTAAATTATATGAAACCCACACGTGCAATACAAACATACTTTACAAAATATACTTTTTCTATAGAAGCTATCAATAAATAATTAATTAATTAAAGAAAATTGATAAAAAAAGTGTTATTTTCCACCACCCTTTGTTTACGGGTCCATTGACAGCATCTTTTAATAACTGTAACCCAGTTTTGGTCTGAGCCACCCCATTGAGTCCCCTGTTCTACGGAGCGGCAGTCGCGGATAGACCGCGTTACAGATGAGACCTCAGGTGGCAAGAACCTAAATAAATAAAATGGATTATTACTGTAAATTAATATTGTTAATATTATTAACTAATATGAATAGTATATAAATATATTTCTTGAAAAAACTGTGTTTTGTGAACTTTTTTATTAACTTTTGGTGAATAAAACTTTATAAAGCAAAAAAGTTTATTTGATTGTGAGTGAGTGGATTCTAATTGTTTTAAAAAAGGATATAATTGATATGTTTAATTTATGGTTAAGTGGATAAAAAAATATTATAAAAGTTTTGAAAAGCGTGTGCATGAAAAGTTTCACTTTGAAGATTTTATCCAGGTAAGCCTGAATATCATGGAATAAGGTGACTCGGAACATCTGTACGTAGTAGGTGTCCTTACTATGTTGCAAAAGAAAATATAAAGTTTGAAAATTTTCTAACATATTTTCTTGAAGTTAAGACTAGTTTTGTTACACTTGAATAGTTATTTTACTGGCAACAATAAATAGAAGATTTAAACGTTATTGAGACCAGTCGCGACACAGGGGCACAAAGCGTGACTGTAATATGCGTCTGGTTGTGGATTCGATCCCCACTCGGGGAAATGAAATATTTATTTAAATTTATATTTTCATTTCTGCGCTCTGGTGTCGAGATAAAGCACTGCGTTGAGTTCCGCCACTCAACAAGCAACGCCTTCGCGCGAACGAAAGTGTAAGTGTAATACGGCAGCAAGTGGCAAACAGTGTCCTAATATTAGGTTCCCTCTGTCTATCCTGTTGTATGTGGGATATAGCGTAAAGCTGATTTTTTTGCAAGTTACGGTTCTCATTAAAATATTAAATGAGCTATTGTTAGCAACTTTTCTTGCATGGACTGTGTAAGTCTTCAAATCACGTTATAGATAGTATAGATAGTATAGATTTTTTAGGAATCCTTTCTTAGTTTTTACCTCCATTTCAACACCAAATAGTTTCGGCTGTGTTTTGTCTGGTAATGGTAGAGTAAATAAATCAGCTTTACGCTGTATCACGCACACTGCAGGGTAGGCAGAGGGAACCTAGTGTTAAGACACTCCGTTCCCCACTTTCTGTCGAATTCTGGAATCATTGCGTGTTGAGAGTAGCAGAACCCAACGCCGCACTTGTCTTCAACACCAGAGCGAAGAAATGGAAATATAAATTTAAGTAAATATTTCATGTCCTCGAATGGGGATCGAACCCACAACCAGTCGGTTTTACAGTCACAATTTTTGCTCCCGAGTAATTTAATAATTTTAAATTTACACTATATCACTCATTTTGTAACGGAAAAGTCTTTTACCAAATGAACGATATAGTATATATAATAGTGTTTTATATTATAGTTTCGTTCTAATTTCGAACCAGGTTAGGTTTTGATTACAATTTTAGCAAGCTTTTAAATATCATTTTTTTAAATGAACTTTACATTTCCACGAGTGGGGATCGAACCCACAACCAGTCGCGTTTACAGGCACATTTTGTGGCCGTGCGCCACGACTGGCCCCAGAGTGCACGACCCGCCTGCGCCACGGCTGGCCTAGAGTAAATAAATATAATAATATACCTTTAACATATAAACTCATTACCATTCGAATAATTAACAGAACATATGTAAATAATATGTAGATAATAGAATAATACAAAAAAAAACCCAACATATTGCTGTATAATCAATATTTTTGTAACAGTATGTGAATTGCAAACTAGCCCCTAAACAAATCTTGCTCACAAAGTAAACTTTACTATACAAACATACATTGCCTCGAGGCAAAAAAAATAAAAAAATACGTCGTGTTTTACAAGGTCTTTTTATAGTCATTTTTTTCTTTTTATCTTTTTTTTCAGCTGTTTAAGAGGCAGAGCCTAGTGTTAAGACACTCCGCTTCTCACTTTCCAAGGAATTCTAGAGACATTGCGATTTGAATCGACACCAGAGCAAAGAAATGAAAATATTGAATATTGCACTACGTGTAGTGGGAATCGAACCCACAATTACTTTTTTACTCAATTGGCCATAATGGTTCATGGAATAATGGTAGGAACATATAATGTTAATGTTTTGTCTTTGTAAACTGTAATTATTTAACTTTTTTCTTATAATGAAAGGATACAACCTTAAGTAGAACATGAGACATGTTTAATCCACTGTCATTATCATCTTAATACATCCCATCTCTAGGGTCCTCATGTTTCCAACGTGACCTTCCTTCATCATTATCACTGTCACGACATACTTAAAGGTCAATTAATAAAGGCCTTTAGCTTTTTTACTATTTTTAAATATATATCGATTTTATTATTTTTTCACCATTCATTTTCAATAAATCAGCTAGCTTTACGCTGTATCCTGCACTCATTAGAGTAGTCAGAGGGAACCTAGTGTTAAGACACTCCGATCCCCACTTTAAATAGAATTTCCTTTCATTAAACATAACATAATAGTTTGAGTTAGTGATAGTCACAAACAAGAATCACATCATTTTCTACGACTCTGCAAAAATGTTGGAAAATTTTATATTTGGTCCACGCTCAATCATGTGAGCTGAAAGGCCGCCGCGGAAATTGCATTCCAACTGGACAATGGCTTTGTTAAATAATACGTGGGTTTGCTAGTAAAATTACATAGACATTCTGATCTGGGTTAAGAATTTTAAAAATACACTGCTTTAGTAACCTTTTTCCCTGTATAGTCGACCTTGGCCGTTTTGAAAGCGATATTGCGACCGTTTTGAGTGTGTGATACTTTTTATGATATGTATAACGTAAATGTGTTTTTTTTATTATTTAAAATAGAAATAGGAAAAGAGGCTGGTCATGGTGCAAGAGCACAAAAATAAAATAAATAAATAATAAATCAGCTTCACGCTGTATCCCGCACATAGCAGGGTAGGCAGAGGGAATCTAGTGTTAAGACACTCGGTTCCCCACTTTCTGCCGAATTCTGGAGGCAGTTATATAGCGTGTTGAGTGGCAGAACTCAACGCCGTGCTTTTGCCTCGACACCACAGCTAAGAAATAGAAATATAAATTTAAGTAAATATTTCATGTCCTCGAGTGAGAAAATCTCCACTTGACGAAATAAAATATTTCATATTTTTATTTGTTCGCTCTGGTATCTAGGCCAAGCAGGCGTTAAATTCCTTGATTCAACACGTAATGCCTCCAGAATTCAGTGGAAAATGGGGAATGGAGTGTCTTAACACTAGGTCCCTATGGATACCATGCTGTGTGCGAGATACAGCGTGAAGTTAATAAGAAAAGAAATAACGTCATCGTGGCGCAATTTCAATATATGTATATAATTGGACACGAAAGTTGTGAGCTTAAATTCCATTTGACAGAATACATAGTATATAATGTTTTTTTATAAAACTATTATATATATTTTTTATGTAATATAGAAATAGCCATTTTTATTTCAAAAATAATCTTTATTTTTTTCCGCAATTAGAATCGCGAATACTGATGCAGCACAAAAATACTTTTGTGATAGAAAAACCGATATTCGGCGTATTTCCTATGGATACCTTTTACATTACGTCATAGTAGATGGATCAAATAGATTTTATTCAAAACGTAGTTGTGTTGACGCTGCAGGACAAATGGCGTGTATGAAAAGTATTTTAGACTAGCGGCCCACACGCGGCTTCGCCCGCTTATATAAATATATTGTAGCCAATTTATGTTATTTTTCTACATCATTTGTAGCCTATGTATTATTAAAATGTATAAGGTAATTACTGTAAAGTTACTTGCAAATCTATTTAGTATTTTTTGTGTGAAAGTGGACTCTTCTTCTGTGGACCTATCAGACAAAAAAATATTTTAAATGAACAAACGAAACGTTACTGAATATTTAAATCATAAAATCACATCAAAATCAGCTTCACGCTGTATCCCGCACACACCAGGGTAGGCAGAGGGAACCTAGTGTTAAGACACTCCGTTCCGTACTTATCGCCAAATTTAGTAGGCATTGCGTGTTGAGTGGCGCAACTCTACGTCGCGCTTCGTTTCGACCCCAGAGTGAAGAAACGGAAATATAAATTTTAATAAATATATTTCGTTTAGTGGAGTGGCGAACTATTGTAGTATATGACAAAAAGTATACTTAAGGACTAATTACTAAGCATAAGAAGGCTAAATTTAAAATTAAATACTATTCAGTTCAAATGAGGTAATCACAATTACTGCTTAGGTCGTAAATCAGGGCAACCAGCTTACGTACAAAATGCATTTTTTTGTGTTATTAATTAAAATGGCGGCCGGAAGGAAGTACGAAATCGCTGGAATGGTAATTTTTCGTTGTTTAAAATCCAGCAGGTTATGAGTGGGGTTAAATGCGCATAATATTTACGTATTGATGAAAAATTTTAAATATGCTATATATACTTATTCCAGTAGGTTACTAGTTCGTATTCCAATTTTTAAATATGTATATAATTTATATTAGGTACTATTATGTATTTATTTAGTAAAGAATCAAAAATCAAATCAGCTTCACGCTGTATCCCGCACACAGCAGGGTAGGCAGAGGGAACCTAGTGTTAAGACACTCCGTTCTCCTCTTTCTGCCGAATTCTGGAGGCATTGCGTGTTGAGTGGCAGAACCCACAACCAGCCGGTTTTATAATCACACCTCGTGCCGCTGCGCCACGACTGGCCTCACTAGTAAAGAAGGCTAGTAAAAAATGCAGGGAACAATTTTTACTAGGTAATATTTACCTATTTTTAATATTTTTTAAAGTGTTATTCCACACTTAGGAAAGGAATATATTTATTTAAAATACGTATAAAAATTTGAACGTAGCGGGACTCGAACCTGCGCCTCTTGGAAACCAGGCGCTCTGACCACTAAGCCATACATTCTCATCAAGCTAAGTCGAAACTTTTATACGCTTGTTACAAGAAAAAAAATCGAAAAAATGGTTTAAAAAATAAAAATAGACATTATAATTAACGGAAATTAATATAATAATTAAATTAATTTTAATATAACGGCGTCTGTAGTATCTTAAAACCAGTTGTTTAAGTTACTTGGGAAAACATTTAATATATATATATAAATTATAAATTAGACGGTGGCTTTGAGATTTAAATTGTATATTATAGAGTGTGATTTGCATTTGCAACTTGGACAAATAATTTATCTTGTTTTATTGTTCGTACCTTTCATAATTAAATATTTAAAAAAATATATTGAGGCCAGTCCTGGACTGGCCTCAATATATTTTTCACAGCGGCACAAAGTTGTGGGTTCGATCCCCACTCGAGGAGATGAAATATTTACTTAAATTTATATTTCCATTTCTTAGCTCTGGAGTCGAGGCAAAAAGCGCGGCTTTGAGTTCTGCCGCTCAACACGCAATGCCTCCAGAATTCAGCTGAAGGTGGGGAACGGAGTGTGTGAACACTAGGTTCCCTCTGCCTACCCTGCTGTGTGCGGGATAGCGCGAAGCTGATTTATTTTTATTTATTTTATAAAAAATATCAAATTTATGTGTTGTGTAATTGACGCGACGGTTGTGGGTTCGATCCCCACTCGAGGGAATGATCGAGCGAAGAAATGAAAATATTAAGAAAATTATTATTTCTTAATATTTTCATTTCTTCGCTCTGGCACTAAGGCAAACGCCCGGTGTTGAGTTCCGAAAAATATCAAATTTAATATAGTAATAAATAGTCACAAAATAAGGAATAATATTATTTATTCAGTTGTAGTTTAAACGTAATAAATTATAGTAGGTAATACGATATTTCACTCTAGAAAGGACCATAAAAGGAATTCAAAAGCCTTGTTTGACTTTCCATAGTATCTCGAACTCCTATAAACGCAGGAAACTTTCAACAAACTATTACTATTCATACTTAACTATTTAAAAGCTACCAAAGTTAAAGCCAAGTTAAAGAATATTTTGCTTATTTCATATTTTGTTTAACTATCGAAATAACTATAGGCCAGTCGTGGCGCAGGGGCACAAAGTGTGCCTGTTAATCGACTGGTTGTGGGCTTAATCCCCACTCGAGGAGATGAAATATTTATTTACATTTATATTTTCATTTCTTCGCTCTGGTGTCGAGAGGAAAGCGTGGCGTTGAGTTCCGCCACTCAACACTCAATACCTCCAGAAATTGGCGGAAAGTGGAGAACAGAGTGTCTAACATTAGGTTCCCTCTGCCTACCCTGCTGTCTGCGGATACCGCGTGAAGCTGAAAAAAGATAAAGAAATAAATAACTATTAGAATACTGAATAATATCACAAAACTGACTAAAAAGTAGCATTTTTACACCATCAAATTTCTGTGTTGGCGGAAAGCGTAATAAAAATTTACTTTTTATTCACTACTGGCTTCAAATAATAATTAAACTTACATATAAAGATGTCTTTTTCCTGTATAAAAAAGAAAATCAAAGCAAAATTCATAATTGCTGTTTCAAGCTATTGTAAAAAACACTGTAAATGCTTTCTTTAACGCCTTAGCTCTGGTTGCAATAGTGTCGCGTGAACACGGCTAATTGAAAGTAGTGTACTTCCTAGATTACCGTGGTCGATATTACTTTTAAAATACAATATTCTTAGCTTAACAACTCTTTTTGTTTTTTGCTCTAGTAATAAGGTAAAGCGTGGCGTTGAGTTCCGCCACTCTACACACAATACCTCGGGAATTAGGTGAAAATGGGGAACGGAGTGTGTTAACACTATGTTCCCTTAGTCTAACTTGCTCCGTTTGAGCCTCGCGTATATTTATTACTTTAATTGAATAGCATTGTAGCGTAATATCAAATATATCAATTGAGATCAATAGAAATACTAAAGAAATCAGTATTTTTGTTAATTTACGTTTATTATATTAGTATGCTTTATAATTAATTACGTTTACCTTATAGATTATTTATACTATAAATGGAACTGTAAAATGGAAAATCTGTTTTTTGATCCCAGTAACATATTAAAGGAATTCTCTTACATACCAAGCGTCAACTTTCTAAGTCTATTATTGTTTGTACGTTGTCTGTCAGTCACGTGTCTCACAGTAATAGAAAAGATTTATTTTATATATTATATATAGATAGATATAATATATTTCTATTAAATTTTAAAGCCTGAAACTTTTGTTATCCAAAATGATGAATCCGAAGTGGAGTTTAGGAATATTTTGTGCTTCATTAGCGCGGTGGCCGTTGTAGTAAATTAAGTATTTTTCGGTGTGCCCTTGTACTTTGATTCCTTTGAAAAGTTTTTCAATTATGAAAGAGTAGATTGAAAGCCAACAGTTTGGTTAACTGGTTTCTCATTTAACAATTTATGTTGGATTAATGTTATATGGAACGTATAACGGGTTATCAATTTTGTTTTAGCGTCACGCTGTATCCCGCAGACAGCAGGATAGGCAGAAAGATCTCTATAATAAGACGTTCCATTTTCCACCTAATTCTCGAGGCATTACATATGCGTGGCTGAACTCAATACCACGCTTTTCCTCGACACCAGAGCGAAGAAATGAAAATATTATATGTTTCGTTTTCTCGAGTAGTAATCGAACTCATAACCTGTCGCGTTACAGTCACATTTTGTGCCCCTGCGCCACGACTTAGTCAGTTGTAAGAGTTATCTAATAGAAAAACAGCTTTTTATTACGCAAAAATGTTAGTTCTATTGACTATATAAATTAAGTAAAATAGAGAACAGTTTTGTAATAGATTACAAAACTGTTCTACCACGAGCCCCGCATTGCCTTTAAATTGAAACAAACTGTACAAAATAAATAACCATTAGTATCCTTCCTGCAAAATAGGTGAAATGCCCACTTTCTCGCTTAATAGAGAGATATAAACAACTAAAAAACAATATATATATATATATATATATATATATATATATATATATATATATATATATATATATATATATATAAAAAATAAAATCAGTTTCACGCTGTATCCCGCACACAGCAGGGTAGGCAGGGGGAACCGAGTATTAAGACACTCCGTTGCCCACTTTCTGCCGAATTCTGGAGGCATTGCGTGTTGAGTGGCAGAACTCAACGCCGCGCTTAACCTCGCCACCAGAGCGAAGAAATGGAAATATAAATTTAGGTAAATATTTCATCTCCTCGAGTGGGGATCGAACCCACGACCTGTTGGTTTTACAGTCACACTTCGTGCCGCTGCGCTACGACTGGCCTCAAAAAAAAATATATATAATAAATATTTTTAACATTTTTTAGTGTTATTCCACAATTCGGAAAGAAAAATACTTTTTTAAAAAATTTGAACAGAGTGGAGAAGACAACTTGGAAAACGTCCAAGCGCCACTAAGCCATACATACGTTCTTATCAAGATACGTCGAAATTTTTATAAGTATTTTACAACTTATTTATGTTGTTAGCATCTCTGCTACCCGAAAATTACTTAGAATTACCATTTGGCAAGAGAGAAAAGGTACTTAAGAGAGAAAAGATAAGAGAAACGATATTTTAATAGAATAGATAAAAAATCAGCTTCACGCTGTATCCCGTACACAACAGGGTAGACAGAGATAACCTATTGTCAAGACACTCTATTCCCCACTCTCCTCCGAATATAGAATAGACTATAGAATAAATAATATTAATATTTAATTTAATATATTTTTTAATTTATCAGTACTTCTTTTAGCTTCACATTATAACCCGCATCTGTCACATTGCACCACGATTGGCCGAAATTTATTCAAATATAAATAAAATAAGGGTTTCATAAAATATATGATATCATTATTTATTATATTGCCAAATAATTGTATACGACAGTTTTGTTCCAGAGTAAATATTTGAGTTTCCAACATGAACACTGGTGCCCAGCTTAGTAGGCCGTACTAATCAAACAACGTGAATTCGTGCTACAGTTTTACATTTACTGTTAAATTGAAATATATATTCACTAAAATTGTTGAGGCTTTGACTAGAGTTACGCGGGTTCGACCCCCACTTTGGACATATATTTATGCGTTTAGAAAATGTTTTTTTTTATTTATATACGATTTTCAACGTAGTTGAGATGAGGGGTGGTAGCAGCGTAGTCAGACGTCGATTTTGGCGGGACTTCCCAATATTTAGCCCAAAATTTAAGTATCTCGAATGAGCCAGACATGGTCTCACTTTTCGTGAATTATTCCAAGTATTTAGATAATTCTTTTGTAATAACTTTATTTTTTGTAATAAGTTACTATTTCAGAGATAAATGTCCCGCTTTTCCCCTATAAAAATCAACGCTGGGTGGTAGTGACGCAGCGGCACAGCCTCTGACTGTAATTACGATGGTTTTGAGCTCAATTTTCAGTCGAAGTAATAGATTATTTGTTTTACTAACTATGGTAACAATACAAAACACGACGTTAGATTCTGTCACTAAATACACAATATTTTGAAAATTGGGCGGAAATTCAGAAACAGTGTCTTAACATTACGTTTCCTCCGCTTTCATCTTCTATGTACAAACAGAACTCATACATTTTTATGCTATAATACATCAACATAAAATATAAAAAATAATAGAATGAAGTAAGTTTTTCTTAATAATAACTTGTGTAGAAATATTAAATTGAAAAACCGCGAAATTGAAATGTCGAACGAACTTGAGAAATGTAATTAAACTCTGATCTCAGTGATTAAGATCTTACTTCACTTAGAAGATAAATTGACTTTAGAAGTAAGACAACTGATCAGATGATTATATCAATTTAAATCACTTAAGATAGAGAAGGAGGCCGTCGTGGCACAGAGGCACAGACACAGGCTCGCGACCGTAAATGTGTTGGTCGGGGATTCGATCCCCACTAGGGGATATGTAATATTTATAATATTTTAATTTTCTTGCTCTGGTGGTGGTTCAAGAATTTGGCGGAAAATGGGATACCGAAGTGTCTTAGTGAGGAACGGAGTGTCTTGATGTTAGATTCCCAGTGTCAATTTGTTAACCCTGTTTTGTATCCCGTAGGATTCAGAATAAAGCTAAAAAATATATGAAAAAGGGAATATTATGTATATTAAGTTGCAATATAATATTAGGAAATTATGTAATTTTACACATCATTTTCGGCTCTGGCAAGAGAAAGTGCGGCGTTAAGTTCCACCGTTTTTGCCCAAATTTGAAGTTAAGAAAAAAGTCCTTAAATTTACTTTGACGCTATTTATATTAAGTAGATAGTAAGACAACTGAATTTTTCTGTCCTTACAGATCATAATAACTTGTCTAGAATTATTAAATTAAAAAAAAAATCAGCTTCACGCTGTATCCCGCACACAGCAGCGTAGGCAGAGGGAACCTAGTGTTAAGACACTCCGTTCCCCACTTTCAGCCGAATTCTGGAGGCATTGCGTGTTGAGTGGCAGACCTCAACGCCGCGCTTAACCTCGACGCCATAGCGAAGAAATGGAAATATACATTTAAGTAAATATTTCATCTCCTCGAGTGGGGATCGAACCCACAACCAGTCGGTTTTACAGTCACACCTCGTGCCGCTGCGCCGCCACTGGCCATTAAATTTTGAAATTATGTATATATTTTTTTTATATTTATCCTGTTATTTAATAAAAAATAAACGTTCTCAAAACTATTTTCTGTGAAAGTATTAAAATTTTAATACTTTATAAAAAAAGAGTTTTAAGCTTTATCATCAGAGTTACTTACAAAAAAAATAATCCATTTTTTTTAAGAAAAACATATTTATATGCATATATTTCAAACGAATCTCTTTCATACATGCATCCTGGCTTTTGACTGCGCTTCACAAAGGACTTAGCGTACAAACCGTAAAGTACTTAATGATATTGAATCACTTAATTAATTATTGCGAAGTGGTTTTCGTTTTCATTTGCCTTTTGATAGTAAAATTCGAATAATATTACTGCTGTATTATCATGCACTATGATTTGTGGAGAAAATAATTATAATAAGTGAATAGAAAAAAGAAAATAATAATAAAATAAATCAGCTTCACGGTGTATCCCGCACACAGTAGAGTAGGTAGAGGGAACCTAGTGTTAAGATAGTCCGTTCCCCATTTTCCGCCGAGTCCTGAAGGCATTGCGTGTTGAGTGGCGGAACTCAACGCCGCGCTTTGCCTCGACACGATAGAGCAAATAAATAAAAATATAAATGTAAATGTAATGACCTTTATTCAATTTAAGACGAATATAAATATTATGTTTTTTAGCTTCAACGACCACATTTGTCTCTTAGTTTTTTGCCAGAATTCAAAACATTGTGTGTTAAATGACGGAACCTCGCTATGACTGACTAAAATGTAAAATGAAAATGACTTACTCCCCCGTATGGGGATCGAACCCACGAGCATCGCTGATGAGTTTGACATAAGGCTCTCAAATAAAATAAAATTAGAACCCTTTAGGATGATACGTCAAAATTCACCAAACTAAACCATACTATCATAGTATTTAATTTTATATATAAATTCCTTTTACCTTTAAAAAAGTGTAAGTCAGTTACAGAAAGTAAAAATTAATTAAAATTCAGCCAATTGGACTTTTAACTTCGCAATTCCACGTTAATTAAATATAAATAATACCTGTAATTAAATTCTGAGAGTTCTCCTACAATTTAATTTATATTTATCTCATTTACTATGTAATATATATATATTTTTATATTTACAATGTTCTTATTGTCAGTGTTGGTAGTCAGCTTCACGCTGTATCCCGCATATATCAGGGTATGCAGAGGAATTTTAGTGTTGAGACACTCCGTTTTTCACTTTCCGCCGATTTTTATGAGCATTTGCGTGTTGAGTGGCGGACCTCAACGTCCAGTTTTTGCCTTGGTGCCAGAGAGATCAAATGACAAATAAGTCACTCGGTACTTCATTCCTCATAATATAGAATTTGATTGAATGGTGAAATTAAATTCTATTAATCTAATATCTTTCTAACTAGGATTAAATTAATTAAAATTAAATTAAATTGAATCAGTTTCACGCTGTATCCCGCACAGAGCAGGCAAAGCAGAGGGAATCTAGTGCTAAGACATTCCGTTTCCCACTTTCGTTAAAATCATCATAATATATTTGATCATTAATATACTTGAGGCCAGTCGTAGCGCAGGGGCACAAAGTGCGACTGTAAACTCGATTAGTCGCGAGTTCAATACCGACACGGGAAAATTATATATTTATTTAAATTTATATTTCCATTTCTTCTCTCTGTCATCGAGACAAAGCGCGACGGCGAGTTCCGCCACTGAAAACGCAATGAACTAAACTTCTAAAACTTCATAATTCGGTGGAAAGTGGGGAACGGAGTGTCTTAACACTAGATTCCTACCCTACCCCGCTGTGCGGGATATAGCGTAAGGCAGATTTAATTTAATTTCATATATTAAAGTCATTTCTGTAATCATGATTCATTAATACTGTTTTTTAAGCTTCATGCTTACTACCGTGATATTGTATTTTTGTTATCAACGACACGCAGTTGGCAACATCGTTTGCGTTGACTATAAACGTAACACCTTTTTTTCCCGTATCAGTAAGAATTTCGGTAAATCCTCTATGAGTGTTTCTGCTACTACCCAAGGTATTTACGAGCCAAATTTTGGCGTTCTACGCCGCGTACTTCCCGCTGTGCGCTGTTAATAATTTACTAAGTAACGGAAGAGTTTTATAAAAAAATGACTTACAGAACTATGTAATGTGTTGCGTACGCACATAGGCATCATATCCTTTAGGTATTAATGTTTGTAACAAACGTAGCTTAGTCTTCGTGTGAACTATCTATTTAATTGTTACTCTTTGTATGCTGTAATATATAAGGCCAAGCGGATTTAATTATAAAATAGAGAGTTGTGGCCAGTAGTGGCGCAGTGGCACGAGGTGTAACTGTAAAACCAACTGGTTGTGGGTTCGATCCCCGCTCGAGGAGATGATATATTTACTTAAATTTAAATTTCCATTTCTTCGCTCTGGTGCCGAGGTTAAACGCGGCGTTGAGTTCTGCCACTCAACACGCAATGCCTCCAGAATTCGGCGAAAAGTGGGGAACAGAGTGTCTTAACACTAGGTTCCCTCTGCCTACGCTGCTGTGTGCGGGATACAGCATGAAGCTGATATTAATTTTAATAGAGTTAGAAAGTCGGTAGAGTGACTACCATTGTACTAGTAATAAATAGTGACGACGCTTCGGTCTATTCCTTTATACAGTAAATAACATGTTACAAATATTACATACAATATAAAATTAAAAAATAAAAAATTAATCAATCAGCTTCACGCTGTATCCGGCACACAGCAGGGTAGGCAGAGGGAACCTAGTGTCATAAGACACCCCGTTTCTCATTTTCTGCCGAATTCTGGAGGCATTGCGGGTTGAGTGGCAGAACTCAACGCCGCGCTTAGCCTCGACACCAGAGTGAAGAAATGGAAATATAAATTTAAGTTAATATTTCATCTCCTCGAGTGGGGGTCGAACCCACAACCAGTCGGTTTTACAGTCACACTTTGTGCCACTGCGCCACGACAGGCCTCACAATATAAAATTTCTTCAAAAAATAAAATTTTCACACAGCACAAGCCACCTCTGAATACACAACCAGAACAAAACGTATTAGTCACGCCTACCTTACCTCAAATGGAGGCTTAGAGAGAGAATCGTGGATAATTACCGCTGACGCTGTATCGTGGAGTTTAGCATTTTTTGTGGTAATTTGAAATATTACCCCAAGAGACTTCTATTCTCCTCTTTAACGTTCTTGGAAAGAATTATAAATAGTGAGCTTAATTATGGAATAGTAAACATTATATGGAATTAGAGTTTAAAATTGAGTATTATAGGATCATTGTTAAAAAATATAACACTTAATGTATGAAGCTGTATAGCTTTAGTCCACGTGCTTCATACATAAAATGTCGTAGAATTAGATGATATTATTCTATAGCAACATGTTTTTTACTTTTAAAATATAAAAAAATGCATTTTTAATTCATTTCTTATAATAATTTCTTTAAATTCACAAAATTACATTACATATATCTTTAAAAACATTAAAATTACATATCAATTCTACCATAAAATTTAGAAATCCACTAGAAAGCCTCATAAATGTGTCATAAATGTTCAAAAACGATACATGTTCTTCAAAGCGGAAACTGCTAGTGAGAAGGAAAAGCAGTTTTAGTGAATTCGCACGAGACCTTCTAAGTTTTATTGCAAAACTTAAACTGCTATAGTTGACTGCTACCACAGCTTTACGATTTGCCCGTTAAGAACAAAAGCTGTTTCATGAATTCTTATGATATAAGATAGGTATTAATATCATATCACATCTATCCATTTTCATTGAGGCTAGTCGTGGCGCAGGGGCACAAAGTATGACTGTAAATATAATGGTTGTGGGTTCGATCCCCACTCGAGGAGATGAAATATCTACTTAAATTTATATTTCCATTGGTTCGCTCTGGTGTCGAGGCAAAGCGCGGCGTTGAGTTCTGCCACTCAACACGCAATGCCTCTAGAATTCGGCAGGAAGTGGGGAACAGTGTCTTAACACTAGGTTCCCTCTGCTTATCCTGCTGTGTACAGCGTGAAGCAGATAAAAAAAATCACATCTTTAAATACATATTTTTTATCTTCACGCTTAATCCCGTATATAACAGGGTGGATAGAGAAAACCCAGTGTTAAGATATTCAGTTTGAAATGGTAACACTGTGTAAGGAGTTGCAGAAGTCAACGCTGTGTTTTGCCTTCCTATGGAGGAGATAAAAAAAAGAACAATCAGTTGTTTTCAAATCCACAGTCATCGCGCTTAAAGTCTAACTCTCTTTTACGGCACCATAATGGATTTCCATTTATTGTAACAACTTATAAATTTTGTTAATAAGAGTATATACATAAAAAGTTTAAGTTATTATCTTAAACATTTAAAAAAAAGTAATTAATTCATTTCGTAATAAAAATTACTTTTTCTTTAACTTTTTAAAACTTTTTTCATTTAGAAAGTCCATATCTGATTAAAAACGATATTATAACTTTGTTATTACAGTATTTAAAATCCTGTAGGATTTTTTATAAAAACATATTTAACTGATGAAGATTTTGCGTGTAAGTTATTATATCGTAGTACATTGTAAATTGAATTAAAATACATATATTAAAAATATATATATTTAGCATATTATATTAACATTGTTGTGACTTATACGTACTATTTTGTACTAGAAACTGTATCAACTACGTCATCAGATGGTCCAGAATTTTCCATTTATGGTCCCTTTTTCATCATTAATGTATAACTAATCAAGTAAATATTTGCCACAAGATTAATAACTAAAATGAATCCGCTTCACACTATATCCCTCACACGGCTGGGTGGGCAGAGGGAACCCAGTGTTAAGACACTCCATTCCCCATTTTGAACCCCGCGGAACTCAACGCAGCGCTTTGCCTCGACACCAGAGAGAAGAAATTAAAATATAAATTTAAATAAATATTTCATCTCCTCGAGTGGGAATCGAACCAACAACCAATCGGTTTTGCAGTCACACTTTGAGCCTCAGCGCCACTTCTGGCTTCTAGTCCAATAACTATATAACTAAAAAAGTTTTATTCAAGCCTCACAGCATATCGAAAATGTGCAGATATTCAAATAAATATTTTAGACATCATAGCTTTTTATTACTGTTTCATCAACGTAAAAACGTTTTCATAAAAATATTTTTGTTACAAAAATAGATTTTTATGAATATTTGATTTTTGGAAACATCGACTAAGAATAATTTACAAAAAAACAGAACTTCTAAAATATACTTTTCCTCTCTACTTCACCAGTTCAACTAAATCGAATAACTTTTTGACCTTATTTATATAGAAAATGTAACGGAGTGTGTCTTGTCTTCATGAATACGTAACACGGCATAATAAACTTTTGCATTTTTTACATATAAATGAATATTGCTATGCTAATTCGGAATTGTCTGGAAAAAATCTCTTTTGTTGCTTGCATAAAGAGATAAAGAATGATCAACTTATGACAAATACTATTTTAGTATGTTGACTATTTTGCTATTAACATTTTTATTTTTATTTAAAATCAATAATTTTTATCTAATAAGCTAAACAGACTAAAAGTTATTTTAAGATATTTACCTTAGAATAACTTATTTTTAGTTTGATTGAAACAAAAATATAGAGAATTAAAATTAATTAGATTTTTTTATTAGCGTCACGCTGTATCTCGCACACAGAGTAAGCAGAGGGAACCTAGTATTAAGACACTCCGTTCCCTATCATTGATTAGACTTAACCCAACCAAATCGTATATAACAATTTACCATGAATTTTTCAACCAAAATTTATGAAGAAACGTGCAGTGTTTGGTTATATGAAGATATATACGATGTCTTATAAGGAAAAATTATACTTTCAATTTAATATACGCGTAGCATTCTCGTAGCAGTCACGTAGCTGTAACTTTGAACCACCAATTTATATAAAGAACTGATATCACTTCATATAAACGATGTAATTTACATATCATGTAAATCTCACTCGTTTACATATAGGGAAAAATATGATGAAAAATAACATGGAGGGTCGAGTGCCACGATGGTATGTGTATGGTATGTTCAGTTATTTTATATAGGAAGATTTTTGTTTTTTGTGACTAATACAATACTTCTTTTTTTCTCAAATACGACAAATGTGGTAGCAGGATTATCATCAACATTGATATAACATTTTAAAAAGAGCTGAGACCAGCTATGGCGCAGGACCATACATTGTGACTGTAAAACCGACTGGTTGTGGGTTCGATCCCCACTCGAGGAGATGAAATATTTATTTACATTTATATTTTCATTTCTTCGCTCTGGTGTCGAGGCAAAGTGCGGCGTTACGCCACTCAACATGCTATGCCTCCATAACTCGGTGGAAAATGAGGAACCAAGTGTCTTAACACTAAGTTCCTCCTGCCTATTCTGCTGTGTTAGGGAGTAGTGTAAAGACACTGCGTTCCCCATATTCCGTCGAATTCTGAAGGTATTGCGTGTTGAGTGAAGGAACTCAACGCCGCGCTACAAAATATATGAAGATTAAACCATAATATCTAAAACGTTGAATTCACTGAAGTAAATTCAATGAAAACATCCTTTAACAGAATCCATCTTCGTAAAGGAAAACTGGCTGGCACGTTTGATCCCGATAAACGAAAATGCATTGGCAGTGCAATTTATCTAGGTGCCAACACCAATGTCTATTACAAAATGCTCTGGTTAATATAATTTGTTCTATTTGTTTATTATAACAAAGAAGTAGAATAATGATGATGATGATGATGAATGATTTCATCATCGTCATTTAGGTACACGTTGTTATGGCCAGAGGCCAGTCGTGGCGCAGGGTCACAGGTGTGACTGTAAACGCGGTTGGTTGTGGATTCGATCTCCACTCGAAGAAATAAAATATTTATTAGAATTTATATATATTTTCATTTCTTCGCTCTGGTGTAGAGGCAAAGTGCAGTGTTGAGTTCCGCCACTCAACATCCAATACTTACAAAATTTAACGGGGAGTGGGGTACGAAGTGTAATAATTTTCCATTCCCCATATTCAATCTTATTCTATTTATCAAAATTATTTTATTATATTTTAAAACAATTATATAAATCTATACTTGTATTGTAAAATATAAATTAAAATCAAAATAGAAAAAAACATATTTTTATTATACATTTTAAAAACTACTTGTTACATATTTTTTGTATAGCTGGAAAGTATGATAGGAACGTGCTTGATCTGTCATGCGTCCAGAAGAAACTAAGTAGCTATTTTTCAATTTTACTGAGAATATTTTCTTGAAGTTTCTGCCAAAACGTCTATTCTTCATACTTTATAAAATTATCTTCGATGGTTTACGAATAGTTTCTTGTTTATATATTTGATGAATTAATATAATTAGTAATATAATTAATAGGCCAGTCGTGGCGCAGGGGCACAAAGTGTTACTGTAAAATCGAGTGGTTGTGGGTTCGATCCCCACTTGAGGAAATTGAATATTTACTTACATTTATATTTTCATTTCTTCGCTCTGGTTCTGGCCGTGGCAGAAAACAAAGTGGCAAAGCGCGGCGATGAAATTCGCCAGTCAACACGCAATGCCTCCAAAACTCAGCGAAAAGCGGGGAATGGAATGTTTTAACACTAGTTTTCCTCTATCTACCCTGCTGTGTGCGGGATACAGCGTGAAGTTAATTATTAATATAATTATTTATTAATATTTAAGTATATATAAATAGAATTGAAGTGTTTTTCAAATAGTAATAGTGTTTTAACATCGAGCTACGAGGCTGCAGTTGGAGGGTTAAGAAAATACGATTTTTGTATACAAAATTTATATTAATAAAATCTTAAGTTGAAATACAAATTAAATTTAAAACTAAACTATATCTAAGATTACTGCCTTCAATGTTAGAATAATAGGAATAATAAGTGTGGGAACAGAAGACATTCCTTTCCCGCCGGCGCTGTTCACCCGATCTCTCCTTTGTCAGCATTTTGTGGCGCTATCAGACGGACATATTAAATAATTTTTCCACCTCTGACACCGAGCGCTATATAACAATCGCATAACTATACATATATTTATTTATACAATATTAAAACACAAATAAATAAATTTAAAATTTGTTTAAGTCTATCTGTCTGGGAACTCTTTTAAACATGCATTTTTCTGTTATGTAATATTATCTTTTTTTACCGTACAACCTCTTTCGTGTGTTCTCCATTCAACGTGACATTGGCGAAGTGATTTTGTGCTCAACTGGCACGCTCGGAACGCCATATTAAAAGAAACCAAACCAAACCAAGTCTATCTGCCTGACTTTCTCTCTGGCCCATTTGATGGGGCTTTTACTGAAAGATAGAGGGTCCCTTCTATCTATGGACTTCTTAGATAGTATCTAAGAAGTCTAGGCTACTTTTTACCTCGGCTTCCCGCGGTATTCGGAATATGCACGGAAAAAACCGCATTTGCCGTGCCCACGTATGTACCTACCGCCTTCTTAGATTCATATTAAATAACTAAACAATTTTCTATTAAATATGATATTTTTTAGGAGCAAATAAAATCCCAATAGATTTAAATTATGATTTATTGATAGTATAACAGATAATCGTACTAAAATTATAAACCAATTTTCCCCAAATATACTTAAATACTAATCAATAAATATTCGCATAGTTCAAGCTGGTGAGGCCACGCGAGGGCCACTAGTTTTCTATATAAATAAAGATAGTTGTGGGTTTGATTCTCTCTCGGTTAATTAATTATAATAATTTAAATTATTTGCACTTGCCCAGTCTACGTGATGTTAAATTACACCACTTTGATGAAGCCTATCTTAACACTAAATTTTCTCTTTGTTTCCTTTACTCTAGAAAACACGAAGAGATCATAAAAAAAAACAAATTTATGTTTAATATTAGTATAGCCGATTGTATTGTATTCTTCTAAACTATCGATAGAATCGATAGTATCGATAAGATCGATACTATCGATTGTTGTATCGATCGTATAGGCTTTTTTAGATTAAAACTATCGATCGCGAAACTATCGATAATTTGGCAACACTAGTTTTCACTTTACCCTACTTACCCGATTTGAAAATATCATAATATTAAAAATATATACACCACAATATCCTCTAAACCGTCATATATATACATATAGGAAAAGGAGAAACAGTTTATTTTTACGCTTATGCGGCGTTTTACTATTATATTTTTTCATATTAAATATCTTTTAGAGTCCTCGACGAGTGTGTACGATCATAATGTCGAATTAAACTGTATTATGACATCGTATATTAGGCACTAAGATTAGTACTGTTCACATAAAGAAAATGTATCTATATAATTATAATATTTAGTAATTTTATATTTATTTACATTTTTATTTTCATTTCTTCGCTCTGGTGTCGAGGCAAAGCACGGCGTTGAGTTCCGCTACGTGGAAAAAGTGGGGAACGGAGTTCTTAACAGTAGATTCCCTCTGTTGTGTGCCAGATACAGCGTGAAGCTGATTATTATGAATAGAAAATATAAATTTGGCACATTTTAGTTTACTAGTAGTAAGGGAAAGCACTAAGAAATCATTTTACAAAATATATGTAAGTATAGAAAAAAAATAAAAAAAAAATTGTGCAGTCACAAAATACTTGCATGGTGTGAAAATTAATTAAATAAACAAATTATGTAAAAAAAAAACAATAAATCAATAAATAAATAATATATATGAATCATCCTGTACATGATAATACACTCCAAGTCTTTAGTTTATTGAATAGAAATAATTGTTAATTTAAATGTACCCTCGTTTTTTCATTTTTAGTGATTTAACTTTTAACATGTTATTCTTAGTTCGAGTTATTATGATATATACTTATTGTAATACGTTTCTACTCATATAAATGTTTGATGACGCTGGTGCACGGTAAAACTCGAATGAGTTTATGATTGCACCTTGAATTTGTAATTATTAATATTCTGTAATAGTCTACTTAAATAAATAAATAAATAAATAAAATAAAATACAATACATTATATAATCAAAGAAAAAAAAAGAAAAATATTGGTTTCTATATATATAAACGAATAAGAAAATTTCATCATAATATTTAACCTAACTCATTTTCTACTTTAAAGCAGAGCTTATTAGTGTAACTTTTTCACAGCATTACGCATAAAAAAAATCATAATCTCTATATATAATAAGACAGTAAAAATATTTTGTCTGTACATTTAGTAATTTTGACTGAAATGGATAGAGGGATACTTAAAAAGACTAATAGAAAGCAAAAAGATTTTTTTTGAATTTCTTGTCTGTCTGTCTGTCTGTCTGTCTGTCTGTCTGTCGACATATTGTTGTCCGCATTTTTCTCTGAAACTACTGAACCGATTTACTTGAAAATTTCACCAATTGCTTTGTTTTAACTCAATTTAGGTTCTAAAGTTTGGTTCATCAAAATCGGTTCATTACAAAAAAAGTTATCGTCATTTGAATGAACTCAAGGCATTAGCTTGCCAGCGAATGTTATATAGAAATCGCGCTGGTATGACCCTGGCTAAAGAATGACATTCGAAACGTCTTGATTATATGACTGTTGATAAAAATATATATTTTATACAATAAAGTAAACAAGGCCAGTCGTGGCGCAGCGGCAAGAAGTGTGACTGTAAAACCAGCTGGTTGTGGGTTCGATCCCCACTCGAGGAGATGAAATATTTACTTAAATTTATATTTCCATTTCTTCGTTCTGGTGGCGAGGTTATTTATTTTATTTTATTATAGTTGTCGATCAATTCTGCTTAAATCAATAATCATGTATTTTAAGCGGGCGAAGCCGTGGGCGGGCCGCTATCTATATATATAAAAGGACTTGTGCTGACTGACTAGGGTAAGACGCACGCAGAGCCGTAACCGCTGATGGTAGAAACGTGAAATTTGGGCAGATGTTTATTTTCATATTCTGGACATCCACTAAGAAGGGAATTTGAAAAATTTTAACTCTAAAGGGATGAAATAGGGGTTGAAAGTTTGTATGGAAAAAAAATTTAATCTGAACCGATTTTTATAAAATTTGAAATTCAGACTCTTAAAAATATTTCATTGAACACGTATTTCATGGTTTTTAAGAATTCACCCCCTAAGGGTTCAAATAAGGGGTTGAAAGTTTATATGGAAAAGTCTTTAAATTGCCACCGATTTTTATAAAAAATTAAATTCAGACTGTTAAAAAATATTTTATTGAACACGTGTTTCGTGGTTTTTTTTAGAATTCACTCCTAATAAGCGGGCGAAGCCGCGCGCGCCCTCTAGTACATCATATTTCTGATAATATTAAAATGTTTTGTAAACTTTCAAAAACAAAAATTAAAAATCGGTTATTTTTTTACCTATATTTTAATTAGGCACTCAATTCAGTAGAAACATCGCTACGTTGCTTTTCGAAGGCCACTTGACTTTTTTTTACTCGGTGAGTCATAATTTTGAGGCAATGATAATTTTTTGTTATATTAAAAACTTGTACTGAATCTGTGCCATTTTTGATTAAGCTATAAAAAATATTTTTTTGAATAAAATATAATATAATAAAAGCCTATATCAAATTTTAGCTTTATTTTATTTTTGATCATTCGAAGGCCATTTTTATAGTTCACTTGACCAGACTAATAGTTTGGTGTGCAGTTTAAACGGAATTATTAATAAACAGAATAGAATTTAATAAAAATTTACTTTATAGCTTTCAATTATTAGTCATTCTGATTATTAATAATTCCCTTTAAACTGCAAAACTTAATAATATAATTTTAACTGAATATTTATAAGGATTAATGTCATAAATAAAAATTAATGTATTACCAATACTTATAAAAAAATCATAAGTGTGGAATAACACTGTAAAAATGTTTAAAAATATAATCAATTTTTAATAATGTTTCTTTGTAAGTTGAAACAATTTAATTTGACAGGGTCATTTCATAGTTTCACAGCTTTACAATATTAAGGTAAGAAAAGGCGGAGGTATTTCACTCCAATAGATTATTCTCTAATTATGTCCCAGAGGGCCCGTATCTTTTAAACCAAGCCTACAAAGGGGTTTAATTAAACATTTATGAAGAACCTGAACGTTATATGAATGACAGGCCGTTTCAAGGAATTCTATTTATTGTACTATATTTCTTTCTATTTATAGAACAAGAAGAGATATCGGGAATAAATATTGTTTAGAGTGTATTCCTTAACTGGAAATAAGATTTATTTTTTTAATTTCACGCTGTATTCCGTATATGGCAGGGTAGGTAGAAGGAACCTCGCTGTTCACTTTTTGCCCAATTTTGGAGACGCTTGTTGAATGGTGGAATACAAAACCATGATATTGTGACAGTTTTCCCATTAAAATATATAAAATATTTACGTTATTTTACGATTCGAAGATATCGATCGAGCCTATCTTAGATATAATAATGTATTATATTCTTTATTGCACTTTAAAAAATATATAGGTAATACAAAATTGAAATATTAGTTAACAATGGGCTTATTTTTAAAAGAAATCCCTTCCAGCAAATCAATGGAAGTGAATATTTTTAATATTTTTAGAGCTTAATGAGAACGTATGGCTTATAGGTCAGAGCGCCAGGTCGGCTTCCAGGAGGCCCGGGTTCGAGTCCCGCTACGTTCAAATTTTTATACGTATTCTAAATAAGTATTTTTCTTTCATAAGTGTGGAATAACACTTTAAAAATATTAAAAATATTTAATAAATAGCATTCCCTATTGCCAGACGATAATTCTTAGTAATTATCTTTAGGTAGTGGAAATTTGTTAAAATCTCCATACAGAGATGCTAACAACATAAATAAGTTGTAAGAAGCGTTTAAAAATTTCGACGTAGCTTTATGAGAGCGTATGGCTTACTGGTCAGACCGCCTGGTCGGAATCGCCTGGTAGGAGGCGCGGGTTCGAGTCCCGCTACGTTCAAATTTTTATACGTTTATATAAGTATTTTTCGAAAATGGATATGATTGTGGATGGATTGTGTAAATATGAAGAAAATAAAAATATAGTGAAGTGCAAAACGTATATAATTGATATGATGGTCTATCTACACAAAAATTAATAAAAAAAAATTACACCAAATATCTTCCTATATCTATATTATATAGATTATACGCGTTCGCTGTTGAAATTTCAGTTTAAATGAGAAAATACTTTACAAACTTGCAAGAATTACGACATAGACTTAGGAAAAGTATGTATGAGGCACTCACAGTGCGAGCCCTAGAGATTTCACGCCGTCGTGAGCTTTTTTTAAAATATTTAATCTTATAAATTGAAATCATGATGATGAAATAGTGTGGTAGAAACTTGTTTTTTTTTTATTTTTTCTTATTAATCAGTTTCTAAATTACGTAGAAAAGATTTAAAAAAAATCGACTGCTTCACACTGTATCCCGCACATAGCAAGGTAGACAGAGAAAATGTAGTGTTAAGATACTCCGTTCTTCATTTTCTATCTAATTTTGGAGACATTGTGTGTAGAGTGGCGAACTACCAATCTATACTTTTTTTTTGTTACCGTTCTGGTAAAGAAACGAAAATCGTTTTTTTTCCCAAGTGGGAACCGAACCCACAACTTGTTTTTTTCATTCTTTTGGGATATTTAATATTTATTGTATTCCGTTGTGAGTTTAGTTGACGTAAGTAAGCTGACGGTAAGTTGAGATAAAGCATATTATCTATACTTATAATAAATCTGTAGAAAAGTCGTTTCTGTACATTGAAAATATTAAAAAAAAAAAATAGCCAGGGTGTTAAAGGATAATTAACAGAATCTATTTCCAACATTTTTGGAATTTTTGTCTGTTTGTCTGTTTGTCTGTTTGTCTGTTTGTCTGTTTGTCTGTTTGTCTGTTTGTCTGTTTGTCTGTTTGTCTGTTTGTCTGTTTGTCTGTTTGTCTGTTTGTCTGTTTGTCTGTTTGTCTGTTTGTCTGTTTGTCTGTTTGTCTGTTTGTCTGTTTGTCTGTTTGTCTGTTTGTCTGTTTATCTGTTTGTCTGTTTGTCTGTTTATCTGTTTGTCTGTTTGTCTGTTTATCTGTTTGTCTGTTTGTCTGTTTATGTAAACACGTATCACGTAAAAAGTACACAATAAATTTAAGCAACTTTTATACATAAAAATTACAAATAAATCAAAGTAGCTTTTAGTGTTTCTTTCATTGTAATCGCTCAACTCTATCAAAAGATATAAGTATTTAAGTTTTCAAGAAGTTAATATTTGAGATAGTAAAAAATCGATACAAGTAACGCTCTCTATTGACAAAAATAGTAGGTACTAATGAATCTTGATACTCTCTTTCATACACGTAACGCTATCACTAATTGCGATGGGATCTTAAATAGATGGCGCTGTGCTTATAAGAAAATATAGTTTGGAAAGGTTACCACTACACTCAATCAAAAAATAATGTACTTAAAGTTTTAAAGATATTTATATTTGAAAAAAAAAGAGTTTAGTTATTTTTTTGGTGTTTCTCCATTCATGAAACTGGTACGAAACTCTCGGGGCATGAGTACGACTTGAACTTGACCGAAAATGTTGATTATTTTGTAGATTATATAAAAATGCCTAAAAACGTGCTTTCTATGTATATTCTGTATACCAATTATATATTTAACTAATTATATATGTTACTAATTTAAAAACTGTACAGGAGCTAGATAAGTTATTTTACAAATAATATCGTGAGTACTTATCCAAATCAATTAATTAATAGTTAAGGCTGTTTGTAATATCTATATTTCTTAAATGAATAATCATGTAATTCAAGCGGGCAAAGCCGCGAGCAGGCCGCTAGTCTCTATTAAAATTAGTTAAACGCGTTTATATAAAATACTAATTTTCTCACAGTAGGATCTCAATCGAAAATTTTCTCGATCAAGCAGCAACTGTTTTATATAGGTGTTACGCTTAATTATATTTATTATAAAATGCATAATAAAACTAATATGAATTTCAATAATGGCGAAGTCATAATCAAAATTTAAAACTAAAGTTGTTTATAAAAAAAAAAACCAGTACAACAAAGACTCGACTGCGGTTCTGGAACCCAAAAAAAATCAAATAAAGAACTTTCCGCCGCTTCGGCAAAGTTGTTCGTGGTAAATTGACCGAAATTTTGTTCGAAATTTAATTTTCCGCGAGTTTGTGACACGCGTAATCAGTTCCTGCGGCTCTAACAGGTTACATTTTTGAGTGAAATCGATATGGAAAATTGTTACGAAACCAAAAAATACATTTTGGTTTTAATTTAAGATAATAGAAGAAATTACGCATATTTTCCATTTTTCCACTTAGATATATTTTTTAAATAACTTCTCGCTATTTACGTAACTATTAATTTTCTAAGCTAAATAAGAAGTAGAGGCCACCGTGGCGCAGGGGCACGAGCAAACATGTTGTGGGTTCGATTAGCAGTCGAGGAAATGAAATGTTTAATATTTTCTATTTCTAGCCCTGGTAATAAGGTAAAACGCGACTTTTAGTTCCGCCACTCAACACGCAACGCTTCGAGAGTTTGGCAGAAATTTAGTGTCCTCTGCCTACCCTGCTATGTGTGGGATACAGAACACAAACACATACATACAAAACTATAAAACAATATATACATAAAATTAAAATCAGCTTCACGCTGTATCCCGCACACAGCAGGGTAGGCATAGGGAACCTAGTGTTAAGACACTCTGTTTCCCACTTTCCGCCGAGTTCTGGAGGCGTTGCGTATTGAGTGGCGTAACTCAACACCGCACTTTGCCTCGACACCAGAGCGAAGAAATGAACATATAAATGTAAATAAATATTAAATTTTCTCGAGTGGGGATCAAATCCACAACCAGTCGATTTTACAGTCACAATTTGTGCCCCTGCGCCACGACTGGCCTCATACACAACATATTACAAACATTTTATAGTGAATATCTGTTTTCTACACACATTTCACAGCTACTGATTCTTCGTAATAAATCATCCAAGTGTACAAAGCCGGTCGTGGCGCAGCGGCACGAGGTGTGACTGCAAAACCGACTGGTTGTGGGTTCGATCCCCACTCGAGGAGATGAAATATTTACTTAAATTTATATTTCCATTTCTTCGCTCTGGTGTCGAGGTTAAGCGCGGCGTTGAGTTCAAAAAAAAAAAGTGTACAAAGTGTGAACAACACTTCCATATTAACGTAGAGTTTGCTAAAACTAAATTATATTAAGACGGAAACGGAAATTACCGTGGAGCTTAAAATATCGTTAACGGGAACCTGGCTACGTTAATACCAGGCGAAGTAATATTTTCAAAGAGAATGAGAAGTGTGAATTAGTTAAGCAGAAATTTGAAGGATATAATTGACAAAGTTAGAAACGTAAGCCGCGTTTCAAATTCAACGAACAGTTTTGAAAGTTTTTAGTGGAGGCGTATGTATGAATTTCAGATGAAAATTGTTTGTGCTAACAGCTTATATAATGTAGGGGTTATTGAATTTTGTTTTTTTTAATTATTTCTTTTAGTTAGTTAGTTAGTTTATACTTTATTGCACACAATAAAAAAAACACAGAAAAGAAATAAATACAAACAAGAATGCAAAGGCGGCCTTATTGCTTCAAGCAATCTCTTACCGGCAACCTTCCAAAACAAAGGACTTAAAATATAAAAAACAGAAGAGTGGAATAAGGTTAAGTGCACATAACAAAAAAAAAAAGATAATACTAACTAAACATATAATATACTTATGATAAAATACATACACAATCCACAAATGCACATATATTTACTACATTATTATAATTATAACTAAATACCTATAAACATACATATTCTTATACAAACAAATACTACATGTAATATAATATAATATGTACAATATTACTAAATATTTATTTTATTGTATTATTGCTAGGTTTTTTTCTTATTTTTTTTTGTATGTAGTTATTATCTACATCTACATTATTATTTTTATCACTTAATTACGGTATTATATAATAAAAGTAATTGTGCGTCTTAGTCACTTTCCTAAACTTAATTTATGCTTTTAAGTCAACACAATTAAAAAAATACGAGCATTTATGAACCGTTTTGGTTGCACTTTTGTATGAAATTAGGACACTTCCTGTGGACCTGAAGAAGTGACAGTATAAAGATATTTTATAGAAAAAAACATTACAAACTTATATTTTTTGTTCATTACACACAAAATTTGTGCGTACGCCCGCAAACATGTAAAGAACAACATATAAAAGCTAACCAATTTTTGTAAATTATATACTTCCTGTTCACCTACGATCCTGAAATTAGAAGCCTTGATATCTATATAGCCTCGAGTCCTGAATTATTTTTTGTAAAACGCCGATAACAATTACAAATAAAAGTTTTAAAAAAATCATAATTTATTTTTTATTAGGCTTTCATGTAAAAACCTCATCTCAAAGTATTTCAGAAATGTTCCTTCCGAACTCAAATGGCTACCAATATATACGGATCTAATAAAATCTTACGTTTATAACAAGCCTATGGATTGCAACATCTGGTAAATACAGATTTCTACCAGCATTTTGTTATGGGACTAGTAAAAATAAATCTTTTAATATCTTTTCTAGAGGATATATTTTGTTTATTGTTGAACAAGAGCAGAACACTATACTTTCTCTTCTTATCTGAGAAGATAAGAGTGTTTGTGTCGTAAACTTAGAAAATCCGATCGATAAAAACCTTTTACTGTGAACTGGAAACATATTGAAAGGAAACATCTTCAAAGTAGTGGAAGAAATAGTGCTATTTTCATTTTAAGCTTATTATAGCATTCATATACAATTATACTGTATCAGTAAGAAGTTTAAAATCAAATAAATGTTCTTAAATATACTTATTAAATATAGTAGGTATTTAATACTCAAATACTCGAAAGTAAAGTAAATATATTGCTAAAAATTAAAATGATGTCAAATAAATATCATTGATTGAATCAACCCCCAAATCAGTTGGTAACTTAACTTAACTTAACTTAGCTTCACGCTTTATCCCTTGCGGGGTAGTCAGAGAGAACGGAGCGCCAAACGCTACGGTCTCTACATACCTCTTTCGCCTCGTCCACTATCATCAACCTCTTTATACATGCCCTTTGGGGGGTCCTCGTGCTTTTTACGTGACCTTCCTCCAGTATCTTTGATACTGTGTTTTCGAAGGTCAACCGAGGTCTTCCCCTACCTCTCTTACCGCTCATTTTTCCATCATAAATCTTTTTTGCTATTCTTTCATCACTCATTCGTTCGACGTGTCAGCTGAGCACGTTCTTCTTCATTCTCACCGTGACATCCTCGCTAGTACCTGCCATTCTGTGTACCTCTTCATTTCGGATTCGATCAGCTAAGCTGACTCCGCATATCCTACGAAGAGATCGCATCTCCACAGCATTCATCTTTCTTTCATTCTTCTTCTGTAATATCCACGTTTCGCTACCGTATAACAGAGTCGGTACCAAAACTGCTTTGTGCACGGCCAAACGCGCAGCTGTGCTGACGTTTCGCCGTCTCATCAATGCAGCTAAGGCTCCGTTAACCCTGTTACCGGCAGCAATACGCCTTTCCACATCCATCTCGTATCTTCTAGCAATCTCTTACCGGCAACCTTCCAAAACAAAGGACTTAAAATATAAAAAACAGAAGAGTGGAATAAGGTTAAGTGCACATAACAAAAAAAAAAAGATAATACTAACTAAACATATAATATACTTATGATAAAATACATACACAATCCACAAATGCACATATATTTACTACATTATTATAATTATAACTAAATACCTATAAACATACATATTCTTATACAAACAAATACTACATGTAATATAATATAATATGTACAATATTACTAAATATTTATTTTATTGTATTATTGCTAGGTTTTTTTCTTATTTTTTTTTGTATGTAGTTATTATCTACATCTACATTATTATTTTAATCACTTAATTACGGTATTATATAATAAAAGTAATTGTGCGTCTTAGTCACTTTACTAAACTTAATTTATGCTTTTAAGTCAACGCAATTAAAAAAATACGAGCATTTATGAACCGTTTTGGTTGCACTTTTGTATGAAATTAGGACACTTCCTGTGGACCTGAAGAAGTGACAGTATAAAGATATTTTACAGAAAAAAACATTACAAACTTATATTTTTTGTTCATTACACACAAAATTTGTGCGTACGCCCGCAAACATGTAAAGAACAACGTATAAAAGCTAACCAATTTTTGTAAATTATATACTTCCTGTTCACCTACGATCCTGAAATTAGAAGCCTTGATATCTATATAGCCTCGAGTCCCAAATTATTTTTTGTAAAACGCCGATAACAATTACAAATAAAAGTTTGAAAAAAATCAATATATTATGATTTTTTTATTAGGCTTTCATGTAAAAACCTCATCTCAAAGTATTTCAGAAATGTTCCTTCCGAACTCAAATGGCTACCAATATATACGGATCTAATAAAATCTTACGTTTATAACAAGCCTATGGATTGCAACATCTGGTAAATACAGATTTCTACCAGCATTTTGTTATGGGACTAGTAAAAATAAATCTTTTAATATCTTTTCTAGAGGATATATTTTGTTTATTGTTGAACAAAAGCAGAACACTATACTTTCTCTTCTTATCTGATAAGATAAGAGTGTTTGTGTCGTAAACTTAGAAAATCCGATCGATAAAAACCTTTTACTGTGAACTGGAAACATATTGAAAGGAAACATCTTCAAAGTAGTGGAAGAAATAGTGCTATTTTCATTTTAAGCTTATTATAGCTTTCATATACAATTATACTGTATCAGTAAGAAGTTTAAAATCAAATAAATGTTCTTAAATATACTTATTAAATATAGTAGGTATTTAATACTCAAATACTCGAAAGTAAAGTAAATATATTGCTAAAAATTAAAATGATGTCAAATAAATATCATTGATTGAATCAACCCCCAAATCAGTTGGTAACTTAACTTAACTTAGCTTCACGCTTTATCCCTTGCGGGGTAGTCAGAGAGAACGGAGCGCCAAACGCTACGGTCTCTACATACCTCTTTCGCCTCGTCCACTATCATCAACCTCTTTATACATGCCCTTTGGGGGGGTCCTCGTGCTTTTTACGTGACCTTCCTCCAGTATCTTTGATACTGTGTTTTCGAAGGTCAACCGAGGTCTTCCCCTACCTCTCTTACCGCTCACTTTTCCATCATAAATCTTTTTTGCCATTCTTTCATCACTCATTCGTTCGACGTGCCCAAACCAGCTGAGCACGTTCTTCTTCATTCTCACCGTGACATCCTCGCTAGTAACCTGCCATTCTGTGTACCTCTTCATTTCGGATTCGATCAGCTAAGCTGACTCCGCATATCCTACGAAGAGATCGCATCTCCACAGCATTCATCTTTCTTTCATTCTTCTTCTGTAATATCCACGTTTCGCTACCGTATAACAGAGTCGGTACCAAAACTGCTTTGTGCACGGCCAAACGCGCAGCTGTGCTGACGTTTCGCCGTCTCATCAATGCAGCTAAGGCTCCGTTAACCCTGTTACCGGCAGCAATACGCCTTTCCACATCCATCTCGTATCTTCCATCTCTACTGAACATACTTCCCAAGTGTACCACTTCATTCACTTGTTCTAATATCTTCCTATTTACACTACATCTTGCATTCCGTCCTTTCTTCATCTCTTTCAAAAAATTTGGTAATCTTATTATTTTCAATATTTTTTTTTAAATCAGCTTCACGCTGTAACGCGGCCAGTCGTGGCGCAGTGGCACAAAGTGTGTCTGTAAAACCGACTGGTTGTGGGCTCGATCCCCACTCGAGGAGATGAAATATTTATTTAAATTTATATATCCATTTCTTCGCTCTGGTGTCAAGAGTTCTGCCACTCAACACGCAATGCCTCCAGAATTCGGCAGAAGGTGGGGAACGAAGTGTCTTAACATTAAGTTCCCTCTGCCTACCCTGCTGTGTGCGGGATACAGCGTGATGCTGATCTTATTTAGTTTTATAAATTACTAGCGACCCACTCGCGGCTTCGCCCGCTTAAACTACTGAATTATTTATCTAATATACTGAATTGCGTTTCTTAAACAAACGACACAAACAACAGAATACTTAAATGGTAAAAATCATAAACAACGTAATAGGTAGTCTACCTATTATTCTTTTATGTAAAAATATTTAAACGAAAGATTGATGAACGAAAGATTGATGATTGATGATTATTTAAAGAGCTCCAAAATATGTGCAATTGTTTCTAAACCTACTTTACTAAAGAGCTAGCATTGAAGCCTTCTCTGGTCCAGCTCCTTTCTTCTGGCGCTGGGGAACGGCATCAAGGCCATCTGGCCGTGGTCTCGAGCGGCAACCATCAATATGGGTGGGCCCTTTAGCCCTAGGACTGTGTACCTGCCCTAGACCAGATACAGAGAGAGTTTTTTGGTGGGAATGGAAGGATAATGCTGTGTGTAAGGGATAAATGAAACATGAGTCGATACAGCTGTGTATGGCCTGCGTTATGCATTTATAATGACAATTAAAAATGGACAGACGGACAACAAAGTGATCCTATAAGGATTCTGTTTTTTTCTTTTGAGGTACAGAACCATCAAAATGAATAATTTTTTAGTTTGGTTATCCACGCTGTTGTGCACTAAATAATTGTAATTTTAAGTCTTTTGGAATTAATTTGATTGAGCTTGCAAGAATAGTCATATTTAAAAGAAAAATGTTTATTTATTTCATATTTGTCTAGGTAAACTGTAATTGCGCGCACGCAATTTTTCCTACATAAATTCCGGGTTAAAATATAGATTACATATTAGTACTAATACAATAACAAATCTATCATACACAAATTGCAAGAACTACGTGGCTGCTTGAGAAAGTTTCAACTTATATTGGAGAATATTAAATATTGAAATCTTTGTCGAGTTTTTTCTGTCATCACACAAACAATAATTGAAAACTTAAGATTTTCACTTTCTGCGTAATTTATGCTTTGAGTACAGGAGTCACGCCACTATGACGCGATTGCGTCATCAATTCTTATTATTCTACCCTGCAACTTATTTGTGAACGATGATATAAAAGGCTGCACGGGCGTTGTACATTCAGTCTTGGCTCTGGTGTGGGTCGGAGCACTACTTGTGCTCTACCACTGGCTAACCTCGACTATTTGGACAATTAATTATTTGATTAATTAATTGTTATTTTAATTATAAATGTGGTTAAGACCTATTTATAATTATCTACGTGAAGTCTTGGCTCTGGTGTGGTTCAGAGTACTACACGTACTCTGCCATATAACCTCGACTATTCGGATAATTGATTATTTAGTTAATCAATTATTATCGTAGTTATGAATGTGGTTAATACCTATTTGTAATTGCTTACTTTAGAAATCATTCAGTTATTTATGCCTTCAGCTACTATTTGAAACTACCTTGCTAAAAGTATTTATGTTAAAATTGCTTTTTGTACATATGTCATGTGTTGTATGACATTGTTGTTGTCATGTGAGTAGAAACTACTAAAATCCATGTAACTGATTAATAAAAGTAGTTTTATTTAATGTTACTAACACAATATTTATTTATAGTGGCAACAACATGTCAATAAACACAAAAACCTAAACCTTATTATTTAAACCTATTAAAAAAATATTAATATAATTAAATTAAAAAAATAAAAAAAAAAATAATAAAAAAATTAATAAAATAAAAAAATTAAAAAAACATTTTATTTATTTATAACACGTTACGTTATTTATTTATAACACGTTACGTTATTTATTTATAACACGTTACGTTATTTATTTATAACACGTTACGTTATTTATTTATAACACGTTACGTTATTTATTTATAACACGTTACGTTATTTATTTATAACACGTTACGTTATTTATTTATAACACGTTACGTTATTTATTTATAACACGTTACGTTATTTAATTTTATATATAAATAATAATAAAAAAAGAAATTTTAGGTTATTTTTAAAAAAATAAAATAAATATTTATAAATAATAAAAGGAGTTCGGAGAGTTCGGAGAGTTCGGAGAGTTCGGAGAGTTCGGAGAGTTCGGAGAGTTCGGAGAGTTCGGAGAGTTCGGAGAGTTCGGAGAGTTCGGAGAGTTCGGAGAGTTCGGAGAGTTCGGAGAGTTCGGAGAGTTCGGAGAGTTCGGAGAGTTCGGAGAGTTCGGAGAGTTCGGAGAGTTCGGAGAGTTCGGAGAGTTCGGAGAGTTCGGAGAGTTCGGAGAGTTCGGAGAGTTCGGAGAGTTCGGAGAGTTCGGAGAGTTCGGAGAGTTCGGAGAGTTCGGAGAGTTCGGAGAGTTCGGAGAGTTCGGAGAGTTCGGAGAGTTCGGAGAGTTCGGAGAGTTCGGAGAGTTCGGAGAGTTCGGAGAGTTCGGAGAGTTCGGAGAGTTGGGAGAGTTGGGAGAGTTGGGAGAGTTGGGAGAGTTGGGAGAGTTGGGAGAGTTGGGAGAGTTGGGAGAGTTGGGAGAGTTCGGAGAGTTCGGAGAGTTGGGAGAGTTGGGAGAGTTCGGAGAGTTCGGAGAGTTCGGAGAGTTGGGAGAGTTGGGAGAGTTGGGAGAGTTGGGAGAGATGGGAGAGATGGGAGAGTTGGGAGAGTTGGGAGAGTTGGGAGAGATGGGAGAGTTCGGAGAGTTCGGAGAGTTCGGAGAGTTCGGAGAGTTCGGAGAGTTCGGAGAGTTCGGAGAGTTCGGAGAGTTCGGAGAGATGGGAGAGATGGGAGAGATGGGAGAGATGGGAGAGATGGGAGAGATGGGAGAGATGGGAGAGATGGGAGAGATGGGAGAGATGGGAGAGATCGGAGAGATCGGAGAGACGGGAGAGACGGGAGAGATGGGAGAGATGGGAGAGATGGGAGAGATGGGAGAGATGGGAGAGATGGGAGAGATGGGAGAGATGGGAGAGATGGGAGAGATGGGAGAGATGGGAGAGATGGGAGAGATGGGAGAGATGGGAGAGATGGGAGAGATGGGAGAGATGGGAGAGATGGGAGAGATGGGAGAGATCGGAGAGATGGTAGAGATGGTAGAGATGGTAGAGATCGGAGAGATCGGAGAGATGGGAGAGATGGGAGAGATGGGAGAGATGGGAGAGATGGGAGAGATGGGAGGGATCGGAGGGATCGGAGGGATGGGAGTGATGGGAGAGATCGGAGAGATCGGAGAGATCGGAGGGATCGGAGAGATCGGAGAGATCGGAGAGATCGGAGAGATCGGAGAGATCGGAGAGATCGGAGAGATCGGAGAGATCGGAGAGATCGGAGAGATCGGAGAGACGGGAGAGACGGGAGAGACGGGAGAGACGGGAGAGACGGGAGAGACGGGAGAGACGGGAGAGACGGGAGAGATGGGAGAGATGGGAGAGATGGGAGAGATGGGAGAGATGGGAGAGATGGGAGAGATGGGAGAGATGGGAGAGATGGGAGAGATGGGAGAGATCGGAGAGATCGGAGAGATGGGAGAGATGGGAGAGATCGGAGAGATCGGAGAGATGGGAGAGATGGGAGAGATCGGAGAGATCGGAGAGATCGGAGAGATGGGAGAGATGGGAGAGATGGGAGAGATCGGAGAGATGGGAGAGATCGGAGAGATGGGAGAGATGGGAGAGATGGGAGAGATGGGAGAGATGGGAGAGATCGGAGGGATCGGAGGGATCGGAGGGATGGGAGTGATGGGAGTGATGGGAGGGATGGGAGGGATGGGAGAGATGGGAGAGATGGGAGAGATCGGAGAGATGGGAGAGATGGGAGAGATGGGAGAGATCGGAGAGATCGGAGAGATGGGAGAGATGGGAGAGATCGGAGAGATGGGAGAGATGGGAGAGATCGGAGAGATGGGAGAGATGGGAGAGATGGGAGAGATGGGAGGGATGGGAGGGATGGGAGTGATGGGAGAGATGGGAGGGATGGGAGGGATGGGAGAGATGGGAGAGATGGGAGAGATGGGAGAGATGGGAGAGATGGGAGAGATCGGAGAGATGGGAGAGATGGGAGAGATCGGAGAGATGGGAGAGATGGGAGAGATGGGAGAGATGGGAGAGATGGGAGAGATCGGAGAGATCGGAGAGATCGGAGAGATCGGAGAGATCGGAGAGATGGGAGAGATGGGAGAGATCGGAGAGATTGGAGAGATGGGAGAGATCGGAGAGATCGGAGAGATCGGAGAGATGGGAGAGATGGGAGAGATGGGAGAGATGGGAGAGATGGGAGAGATGGGAGAGATGGGAGAGATGGGAGAGATGGGAGAGATCGGAGAGATCGGAGAGACGGGAGAGACGGGAGAGACGGGAGAGACGGGAGAGACGGGAGAGACGGGAGAGACGGGAGAGACGGGAGAGACGGGAGAGACGGGAGAGACGGGAGAGACGGGAGAGACGGGAGAGACGGGAGAGATCGGAGAGATCGGAGAGATGGGAGGGTTGGGAGAGTTGGGTTAATAAAAAATATAATTATGTTTTTATTCTGCTAAAATTTCTTTATACTCCATGAACTATTACTATGCTAATATGTTTTTCCAATTTCTGTCACGTAGTTAATACTCTATCTAACGGTGATCCGCATCAAAATCTGTTGGGTGGTTTTGAAGAAGTTGAGTTAGAAAGGCCAGACAGAGACGGAAGGCGTTCTTATTTTATATCTTATTTTATATTTTATAATATATAGAGATAGAGATAAGACAATGTTTTATTCTATCACTAATACAGGCGGCAGATTTCTTATGATTTATAATCTATAGAGAAACTACACACTCTTTTTATGCTTTCACAATAATACATATATTTTGAGATGTCCCTCTGCACTACAATGGCGGCTCTGTTCTTGCACATTTTCCTTTGAAAATTAGTGGCATAACTGTAACAGTTACACATGGTATCGTAAACTTTTTTGTAGATATTGATGTCTTCTATAAAATTTTAGTAAATTACTTTGCTCTATTGTCAATAACTTCCACAGCGTACGCGATATAAGGTTTTTTTGGTATTTTTTTATACGTTAATCGCCCAATTGTAAAAGAATTTTCCAAATCGGCCCCGTAGTTTCAGGGCCTATTCAATTCAAATAAAGAAACAAAACACCTAATCGGTTGTCTTCATAATGTTAGTGATATCGATGCAACTTCCCCCCCACTCTGCAGAGTTACTCGCTATGGTGCGCGAGGCTACACTCCGTAAGTAATGCAGAGGTATGAATAAAATGGTTTGATTATTGCCGGCACTTTCATCAACTTATAAAATATAAAAATGTAGTTATATTTTCATAACTATAGTAGTTGGACATATGGTATCTCGGACTTTTTTATAGATATTGATGCGTTCTATAATACTGTAGAACATTATTTTGTTCTATCATCAATAGTTTTCGCAGCGCACGCGATGATAAAAATTTTTAGATCAATTTCTTCACACCTTGGGTTACATTATTGCATTTTTCTTAGGGATCCCTATTTTTCTTGAAAATGTAATATAGTCTATGTGGGACGGTGAAGATGCAGCTTTCTAATAGCGAAAGAATTTTTGAAATTGGTCCGGTAGTTGTCGTGTGAAAACAATACAAACATACATACATACATACATACATGCATACAAATCTTACCTCTTTATAATATTAGTATAGATTATAGTATGTTATTTAAACGAAAATTCAGAGTTTACATCGGACTGAGTTTCATCAATATGTATATATTTTTTAGGTAAATTTAGTTTTGATGCTAATAAAATATACTATTATTTAATACTTACTAACACTGTGGTTAATATCGGTTTAGTAGTTTCCCTTAATATCCTTAATCTATTATTGTGTTATCTGCATTTAGAATATATTGTTCTAGTTTTAGTTCAGTGAACTATGGATGAGATAGTATTGAACTATCGTATCGGGTAGTATATATATAGGAAATATCTACTAAAAGATATACCTATATATAAATTATATATAATTTAAATAAAAACAATATTGATGATATGAAAGATTATCAAGTAAGAAGATTATGACGATTATGAATGCACACAGCAGGGTAGGCAAAGGGAACCTAATGTTAACACAACATTCCCCACTTCCGCCATATGCGGCATAATATGCCCGTTTACTTAAGTTTGTCAACTTTAGCAAGTTGTACTTTCTTTCCCAGTTGACCTACAATTCTGAAATTGGTTGAAATTGGAGTTTCGGTACGCGAGTCGAACTCGTAATTATCTGGTGTTTTCTTAATGAATTTTCCTCTCCGATTCATCGCTCTGGGTCTTATATTGTAATATAATATCACCATACGTTTTATAAGTAGACTGAAAAGTTATATAAATTATCTTTAATATTCTTATAATGACTATAATATAAAAGTGTAATTTAATAACTTAAGTTAACTTAGCTTCATGTTTATCCCTAGTGGGGGTAGTCAGGGAGAACGGAGCGCCAAACGCTACGGTCTCTACATACCTCTTTCGTCTCGTCCACTGTCATTAACCTCTTCATACATGCCCTCCGGGGGGTCCTCATGCTTTTTACGTGACTTTCCTTCAGTATCTTTGATACTGGAGGAAACTCACATCAGCTGATGTCTCCCCCAACATCTCTTACTGTTCACTTTTCCATCATAAATCTTTTTTGCCATTCTTTCATCACTCATTCCTTCGACGTGCCCAAACCAGCTGAGCACGTTCTTCTTCATTCTCACCGTGACAATTATGTTGTTTTTTCAATAATTATAAACTTTTGTAATATTTTTTTGTAGTAGGCAGTATAAATAATATTTTTAAAATGTTTTTTTAGAGTTTCATACAAAAGTATTTCATACTAATAAATTAAAAAAAAAATTAAATTAGCTTCACGCTGTATCCTGCACACAGCAGGGTAGGCAGAGGGAACCTAGTGTTAAGACACTCCGTTCCCCACTTTCAGCCGAATTTTGGAGGCATTGCGTGTTGAGTGGCAGAACTCAACGCCGCGCTTAACCTCGACACCAGAGCGAAGAAATGGAAATATAAATTTAAGTAAATATTTCATCTCCTCGAGTGGGGATCGAACCCACAACCAGTCGGTTTTGCAGTCACACCTCGTGCCGCTGCGCCACGACCGGCCTCATTTCATACTAATGCGACACTAATTATTGAGTCTTCGCTGTCTGTCTGTCCGTTTGTCACGAGGCTATAACTAATTGTGATAGTTAGAGAGTTGAAATTCTTACAGTACATGTATTTCTATTACCACAAGAACAACAAATAATAAAAAACAGAATATAATAAATATTTAGGGGGGCCTTATATAAAATAAACATGTATTTTTTGCCGTTTTTACAGATAATGGTACGGAACCCTGAGTCCACGAATCCGTCTCGAACTCAGCCGGTTTTTTTTAACATTAAAAAAAAAGGATCGAATTCAGTTTTTAGTTTTATCTCACATAAGTTTAAAAAAAAACATTTTCACCGCCCGAAAGAGACGTAATTTATTTTTATTTCTACGCATCGGTCACTTAGAAATTTAAAGTGATATTTAAGCCAGGCTTTTATCGAACATTTTGTACCACATTTTCGGCGTTCTAACGAGGGTACCTATAAGCTTAATTTCTATATAACAAAACTTTTATATAACAAAACTGAGTGACCGAGATACTGGAAATTGAAGATATCTTGTAGTGTTACGGAGTTAGAGTATTTTGAATAGTATAAAAATTCAACAATGAGGCCATTTGTGGCACAGGGACAACCAGACAAAGCGTAGCGTTGAGCTCCGACCCTCAATACGCAATTCCTCCAGAATTCACTAGAAAGTTGTTATCAACCTCATTCATTTCCTTTCAAAAAAGTTTACGTTTTAGTTACACGCAACAGTGTAATGTTGTTTTCTCTTTAAAAAAATCAGCTTCATGCTGTATCCCTTACATAGCAGGGTAGGCATAGGGAAGGCAAAGGAAGCGTAGGTGTGTTGAGTGACGAAACTTAACGCCGGGCTTTTGCCTTGTTGCCAGAGCGAAGAAATGAAAATAATAAAATCAACTTCACGCTCTATCCCGCACACTGCAGGGTAGGCATAGGGAATCTTAAGACTCTCCGTTCCCACTTTCTGCCGAATTCTGGAGACATTGTGTGTTGAGTAGCAGAATTCAACTCTGCGCTTGTCCTCGATACAAGAGCGAAGAAATGGAAACATAAATATAAGTTTCATCTCCTCGACTGAACGAACCCACAACCAGTCGGTTTTACAGTCACACTTTGTGCCTATGCGCCACGACTGGCCTAAATGAATAATAATAAATAATAATTCAGTACCTCGAGTGGGGATCGAACCCGCACGAATCGAACACTCTTGTGCTCCTACGCTACGACGTTTTCTCTTTAAATTTGAAAATAAGAAAGATATAAATAAGTTTCATAAAAAAATATGCTCGTTAAAATGATGGAAAGTTTTTGTTTCGCAACTTCAGTAAAAGAAGAAAGTTCCAACTACAAATCAATCTTCGTACTAACTTAAACAACTTGGGAGTTTAAAATTACGTCTAGAATATCATCGAAGTAAAATCGAAAAGTTGTAAAGAAAACGAAGGTAACATTTAATGGAATATCAAAATGTACTTTATGAGTGACGAAACTTTTCTTAAGATAAAATTAAAATCAAAATAAAATTAAATCAGCTTCACGCTGTATCCCGCACACAGCAGGGTAGGCAGAGGGAACCTAGTGTTAAGACACTCCGTTCCCACTTTCTGCCGAATTCTGGAGGCATTGCGTGTTGAGTGGCAGAATTCAACTCTGCGCTTGTCCTCGACACCAGAGCGTGCACGACAAGCAAAGCAAAGCTTTGAAGAATCGTGAAAATTGCATTCAAATTAGTTAAGTTGATTCTGAGATTAGCGTGAACAAACGCACAGACATACCGACAAAAATGTTAAAAAAACCATTGTTTTGAGTTCTATTATATTCCATGACAGACACCGATCCGTTACGATTTTATTAAAAATATATATTTGAAATTTATGAAAGTCAACGAGTTCACATTTTAGTAACAAAAACCAAAAGCGTTCTATAGGGACTTCCTTAAAGCTATTATTTTAAAAAATGAATTATTTCAGCTTCACACAATCTATCTCCTTTGTTTCAATGTATTTTCATTTTCGCCGAGGTTGCTGTCTAGGGAAAAATCTGAGATGCTTCTCATCAGGGTGAGAGATCCACGAGTGTATGAAAAAAGGTATATACTTATAAAATATATATATATTTCAAGCAAATGTTTGTGGTTTGGATGGATTTTTTTTTCAGCGCCACGCTGTATCCCGCATTTGTCACAGTAGGCAGAGGGAGCTTAGTGTTAAGGCACTCCGCCTCCTTCCGTTTAGATTTTAAATAGATGATTGTTATTATAAGCGATCCTATCGTTTAGTAGTATGAAGAATCCAATGGGAAGGGCTCAATGGAAACAAATCCCATATATGTTGCTTAGTTATTAAAATCGGCATACTATATGGTCAGTAACGGAACCAAATGGGATGTTTTACTAATTAATTTAATATAATTTTCTTATATTATTTTAGTATTATTTGCCTGGATATTTTCTGAAAACATTTGGAACCAGAATTCGATATTAAGTTACAATAGTAATGCAATTATGGCAAATAACGTCTTGCACGTTTCAATTATATACGTCCGGAATAATCAGGCCTAAGGCAATAACTGTTCATACATTAATATTGGAGGCTGGTCGTGGTGCCACGCATTGCATTGCCACAAGCGTGTGACTGTAAGGGCGATAGGTTGTGAGTTCGATTCCCACTCGAGGAATTATATGAGGATGAGGATTAATAATTTCATTTCTTGACTATGGTGTTGAGACAAAGCGCGAGGTTTAGCCACAAGATGTCTGTAATCTGTACAGTATAAGAGTTTTACACACTATAAGATAGTAGAAGTAAAGCTATTAAAATATTTTCCAACTACACCACGAAGATGTCGCCGTCAATAAATCAAGTTGCTGATATTTTACATCAAAATCATAAAAAAAGATTATTCAGTTATAAAGTACATTTGACATTCCATTAAATGCGATGCTTATGTTCAATTTTAAAGAGAAAATATAGTGGCGTGGGGCGGTGAGGCCGTTGTGGCGCAGGGAGTGGCTGTAACGCGAAGGTTGTGGATTCGATCCTCACTCGGGGGAATTAATTATTATTAATCATTATTTTTATTTCTTCACTCGGCAACAAGGCAAATGCCTGGCGTTAAGTTACGCCCTCTGCCTACCCTGCCGTATACGGGATACAGCGTGAAGCTGGTTTTATAAATATATAAAGAGGAAACAATATTTCTTTGTATTTGTGATTATAACGTTAACTTTTTTAGATTGGAAATGAACGAGGTTGCTAACAGTTCGAATGTATGTTAAATTATTTTCCGTTCTCCACTTAAGGCTGAATTCTGCAGGCATTGCGTGTTGGGTGATCTACTCAACGCCGCGCTTTGTCTCATTATCAAAGCGAGAAAATGAAAATAATAAATATTTTATTTCCACTAGTGGTAATCGAACCCACAACCTGTTGGGTTTGCAGTTGCACGCTTGTGCCACTGCGCCACGCCTGACGCCATTCCAGATTTTTATGTAGATATTAAGCACTCGCTAGCACCGAAAATGTGGTACAAAATGTCCCGTGAAAGCCTGGCTTTAATATCACTTTGAATTGCTAACAGACCGAAGCGTAAAAATAAAAATGAATTAGGTACGTCTGTTTCGGGCGGCGAAATTGTTTTTTTTTTTAACTTATGTGAAAATAAAAGAAATATTGCATACCATCCCTATTTTTGAAATTTTAAAAAACAGACGGAGTGTGAGTCAGACTCGTGCACCAAGGGTTCCGTATCATTATCTATAAAAATGGCAAAAAAACCATGTTTGTTTTATGTTTTTTTTGCCATTTTTATAGATAATTATATATTACCCTTAAATATTTATTTCTACTTACTGTCGAAATATCACAGTTCCTGAGATACAACCTCGTGATAGACGGCCAGACAGACAGACAGTAGAGTCTAAATAACTTGATCCTCATTGTCCTTTGATATGAAACCCTAAAAAGATTTTCTTAAAAAACATTTGCATCTCATAAGATTACAACAATGCAATTAATGCTTTAATACACTTATTAATACTATTATATAAAAAAAATATGGCAAAAAATATAATTATTTGAAAAATTCTATGTTGTATATAAATGATGGTAAAATTAACATATTAAATAACACTTTTACATTATAATGATTTTAAAATCAGTTTCACGCTGTATCCCGCACACAGCAGGGTAGGCAGAGGGAACCTAGTGTTAAGACATTTTCTGCCGAATTCTGGAGGTATTGCGTGATGAAATGAGGCAGATCTCAACGCCGCGCTTTGCCTGGAAACCAGAGCGAAGATATGGAAATATAAATTTAAGTAAATATTTCATCTCCTCGAGTGGACATCGAACCCAAAACCACTCGGTTTTACACCCACACTTTTTGCCCCTGCGCCACGACTGGCCTCATTATACTGATTATTAGAGTTTTATACTATAAATCACATTATATTTTAGAATTCTTATAAAACGTGGAGATATCTGTGCAAGTTGAGACCCAGAGCGATGGATTGGAGAGCAAAATCAAATATTTTATCGTAATATTTCCTATGTTTTATACTTATAGCCTGAACAATGAATTTTGGTATTGCTACATCTATAGTTTCATTTAAATAATGAAAGAAGAGATATCGGGTCAAATAATCTGTACTTATTGCGATTGTTACATTGTTTTTTTTATTCATTGTTCTTCGTGTCGTATTCCGTATATAGCAGGGTAGGCAGAAGCAATCTGTGAACCTAGTGCTAAGACACTGTTTCCCTTTAAACACTCCCTTCTCCACTTTCCACTGAATTCTTGACATTATTAAGTAAGACACTCCGTTAACCACTTTCTGCCGAATTCTGGAGGCATTGCGTGTTAAGTGGCAGAACCCAACGCCGCGCTTAACCTGGACACCAGAGCGAAGAAATGGAAATATAAATTTAAGTAAATATTTCATCTCCCCGAGTGGGGATCGAACCCACAACCAGTCGGTTTCACAGTCACAGACTGGACTTAAATCTTCTTATGTGACGATAAAGTTTAAAATATAGTTGAAATGTATATGAAATAAGCTATAATAAGCTTAAAATGAAAATAGCACTATTTATTCCACTACTTTGAAGATGTTTCCTTTCAATATGTTTCCAGTTCACAGTAAAAGGCTTTTTATCGATCGGATTTTCTAAGTTTACGACACAAACACTCTTATCTTATCAGATAAGAAGAGAAAGTATAGTATTCTGCTTTTGTTCAACAATAAACAAAATATATGCTCTAGAAAAGATATTAAAAGATTTATTTTTACTAGTCCCATAACAAAATGCTGGTAGAAATCTGTATTTACCAGATGTTGCAATCCATAGGTCTGTTATAAACGTAACATTTTATTAGATCCGTATATATTGGTAGCCATTTGATTTCGGAAGAAACATTTCTGAGATACTTTGGGAGGAGATTTTTACATAAAAGCCTAATAAAATGATATAGGTATCTGCTATGAAATTATTAAAAGTATTCGTAAATTTTTTGAATGGTTTTTTATAAAAAAAAAACATAAATTAAATTTAAGAATTAAGACACATTAATACTGCTTTGGTGACGAATTGTAAAAATAATAAATAATAATTCATTCCGCCGAGTGGAAATCGAACCCGCAAACGTTGCGTTACAGTCTTGCCATTGTGCAGCTGCGTCCCGCCGATTATACTAATATAATCTCTGCGACTGCGCTAGACGACGTTTTTTGTAGGAACGCGGAACAATGCTCGCTACAGAATAAACAAACTTTAAAATGGAAAAACAAAGGCGTAATGTATAAAAAAATCAGCTTTCATAATTGTAGCGTCTTGCTTGAAAGAATCACAGTACGATGGCACCGCTTGAGGCTACTTGAGAAACATTATTAAATTACAATGATATTGAAGTCAAGTTTCTTAGTATTTAATATATATTTTTGTACATATTTTGAGCTATTTTTTTGTTTTAATTTATGAAGAAACGCAGTTTTATTTATTAGATAAAAATAGATACATCTATTACATACTATAAATGAATAAAACATGTAATTCTGTAATAGATGTACCTTTTTTGTATTATCACTCTGTCCCCCACGTATAGCAGGGTAGGCAGAGGGAACTTAGGAACCTAGTACTAAGAGAGTCCATTCCCATTAAGATCATTTTGTTATAAGCTGTCTGTCGAATTCTGGAGGCATTGCATGAGCAGTGGCGGAACTCAACGCCGCGCTTTGCCTCGCAACCAGATCAAAGAAATAAAAATATTAAATATTTCATTTCTTCGCATGGGAATTGAACTCATAACCACACTTTGTGTCCCTGCCCCATGACTATGTATAATACAGCAACACAGTTATTTCTTATTATTTCTCAAAGTAATAATGCTTTAGCAATAAATAATATACAGTCGTAGCGCAGCGGCACGAAGTGTGACTGTAAAACCGACTGGTTGTGGGTTCGATCCCAACTCGAGGACATGAAATATTTACTTAAATGTATACTTCTATTTCTTCGCTCTGGTGTCGAGGCTAAGCGCGGCGTTGAGTTCTGCCACTCAACACGCAATGCCTCCAAAATTCGGCAGAAAGTAGGGAACGGAGTGTCTTAACACTAAGTTCCTTCTGCCTACCCTGCTGTGTGCGGGGTACAGCGTGAAGCTGATTTATTTATTTTATATATAGTAAGATAAATTCTGATTTATCACAGCATTGTATGATACTAGACACCCTGTCACCATTTTCTGAGAGGCCGATTAATCAATCACGATTTTATTTGCCAGATGGCCCCCGCAAAAATATTGGATTGAATGAGGCTTGTGAGATCGTCAGAACAAGTACTAGACTTTGAATTTTATTTACTTTTAAATATTTTTTTTAGAAAAAAAATAAAAAATTAGCTTCACGCTGTATCCCGCACACAGCAGGGTAGGCAAAGGGAACCTAGTGTTAAGACACTCCGTTCTCCACTTTCTGCCGAATTCTGGAGACATTGCGTGTTAAGTGGCAGAACTCAACGCCGCGCATAGCCTCGACACCAGAGCAGTGAAAATATAAATTGAAGTAAATAAAATAGAAAAAATTCAAAATATTATTTTTTTCATTTCTTCGAGTGGGAATTGAACTCACAACATGTCGCGTTAACAGTCACACGCTCGTTCCTCTGCACCACGACTGGGCCTCAATATCTTATAATTTAAATATAATTATTTATCGATAAATATAATTATTTATCGGAAATCGAACCAACAATCATCACGTTTATACCAAAAAACGTTACTGTCCTAATCTCCAGCTATTTAAGTTTAATTTTATTAGCTAACTCCAATACAGTAAAGCGACTTCAGCTTCTGTCATTTGATCATCTCATTCAACGTATACAAGCTTGCCTTTGTAGATCAAACACTATACCAGTTTGCCAGTTTGCAGTGCATATAGCTTATTTAGATTCTAATGTGCATTTCAGAGCTTCCTGGGCTTAAGTTTAATTGCTGACAGAATGCTAAAATAACTAAAAATAAATTCAATAAGAGACGTGATGCAGAGACTAAGGCGTGTCATTGTAACACACCACAGGTTGTTTTGAGTTCGATTTCCATACGAGGAAATGAAATGTTTAATGTTATCATTTCTTTGCTCTGGTGTCGAAGCAAGGCGCACCCAAAAAATTTCCAAAATTCACCAAAAAAAAGGGAACGGAGAGTTTTAACAATAGGTTCCCTCTGCCTACCCTGCTATATGCGGGATACAGCGTAAAGCTGTCAGGGTTACCTCAGGCATTTGGAAAGAATGTGGGATACACAATTCTTGGTTATTTATATGTGATTATGGCAGCGTAGTCGCAAGTAAAAGATAATTAATAAATAAAAAAACAAATCTTTTATTCTTCTCTTTATTTATTTCAGTAACTATTATCTTAACAGTTTTTTTAATTTAGATATTAACAAAAAAAAATTAAACTTAACATTGTAAATCTATTTTTAATATATTTCAACAGTATTTAAGTATAAGGTCCACATTAAAAGGTCACTTTAGCACGATTTTACGCGGCACTCACCCGGTTTACTTCAACATATAAAAATATATCCCATGAAACACTTTGAGGCCTTGCCTTTTTTAAAACATCGTTATTCTTTTTTTTATGAAGGCTTTTCAGCTATATTTTTTGTAATTTTTGTTTTTAATATTTATTATGTTACTTCGAAACACACAGCGTTGATTGAAGAAGCAGTCTCTTAATTTCGCCTATTTGCATATATAAATGGTTGACTTACCAAATAATCCTCGAAATACTTTCCTCTTTCACTTCTGCAGTGACGTACGTCATCTATTCTCTGTGGCGACGTGCTGTCATCTGTCACTCATAGCGTCTTATAATTTTGCCGCGATCGGATGAAAAATTTATAAATAACAAAAAATTTTCTCGAAAATCATTAATCATTTAGATTAATTTTGTGTTAAATATTTTTATATAAAGGAGTTTAGTTTATATTTATGTTGTGTCTCGCAAAATGAGTGTATATATTTCAGAAGTACAGGAAAAGGAAAGTTGCTGTTTTCAGAATTCAAAATGGCCAACGATCCCTTGAAGTTTTTAGCTATTTTTCCTAGCTTACTAAAAATGAGAAGAAAAAATTGTAAGCCCCCTTTACTATATAAGAGTTCAAAAGTAAAGTACAAACTTCTGATACTTAGAAAATTAAAATAGTAGTCTAATTGAGACTGGTAAGTTATATTTCAGCATATAAGCTATTACATAGCTACTGAATTTTATTAGAGATTTTCTATATGATATTTTGACAAAATATTATACATTAAAAATGTCAACACTCAAGGTTATTTCGAAAATGTCTTTTAAAACATTCTATTTAACATGGGCAAGGTTAAGCCTTACACTTATTAAGTGACTTTACTGTACATTATATACAGACATAGATCTAAAATGTTTATGATAACTATAAAAAAGTAATAGTAAAGCTTATTATTCTATATATAATTACTTGCATTACAGATTGTAATAATAACATGTACCTATGTAAATACAGATGGTAATAATAACATGTACCTATGTAAATAATAGTTTGAAGCATAGCTGCAATTACATTGTTTTAAAATTGTAACTTTTATTGAAAAGAGCTATGTTTTTTAGTTCTTAGGCAACAGAACTGCTCCTAGGGCCGGTGGTGGCTCTATATTCATTTGACAATAACTGTCTATTTAATACTGAAATGCAGTATAATTTGAATTTGAACTTTATTTGTAACAACACACAACAACATTTTGTGTTAATTTTATTTCTTATAGGAATTTATTATGATAATCCTGTATTATCTATAACAGAGCTACAGCTTAGTGACATAAAAGAATGTAACTTGTCGCTGAAAATGTGTATGAACAAGAATGGTAGTATTGTGATAAACAGACAAGAGGTTGACTACTGTCAATAGGTGACTACAGACTACAGGAACTGGGAGTCTAATGGTTGTGAAAATTTACTCCAGCTTTTAAAGTTAGTAGTTAACAAGGAGTTGTGTAACTTTAATAAAATGAAACTAAATATCATCTACTGAGAGAGATATCTAACATTGAACAAAATTGTTTGCTTGGGCTAAACAATTTGGTAAACTGGCTGACTGTGACTATTCCACATTACTTGGATCCAGGTCTTCGGAAGAATTAAATCATTTAATGATAGAATATAAAGTGTGTAATTTTGTATATTTAGTGTAATATGTGAAATTAACAGAGTTTTAATCAAAGTTTAAAATAAATAAATTGACAGTAATACATTGGATCTCATAATATCTTCTTACATAAAGAGTTTGTAACCTAAATTAATAAATAAAAGTTTAGAAATGTAGTGTATGTGTTTTTTGCATACATTAAAAAAGAAAAAAAAAAAAGAAAAAGGTATAATATAGATAAAAGGAAATAGATCATATAAGAAATTAATTTAAATACAAAAATAATAATAAATAAAGAAGATGATAGAACAGAAAAGGAAACTCAATTGGATAGGAATGAATAGAATAAAGAAATAAATATATTTATAAAATGTATTATTATTGCAATTGAAAGAATAACAAGTTTATTTAGTAAAAGTCATACAGAGTTACAAATTATATCATCTTGGTTGAAAAAAGGTAGACATAACCTCTATTATTTCTATGTTTATTGTTATACTACACCCAGAGAATTGTTTTTTGAGGATCATTAAAAACCAGGAGATGCATTAGCATATATTCAACTTCTTTGACTTGCTGGGAGCCTCCCAGACATTTACGATGGTTACCAATTGTAGATGGTGGTAGTAAAGCACAGGCATATCACCTGGCATTTATATGTTGTTGTGTATCCCAACAGATTTATGATGGCAATTGATCAGGACATATTTGACATTAACAATTCATATTTCAGAAATAGTAAACTAATGCTACATTTTGGCTGCTGAGTTAATCATTAAACATTGAAATATCTTTGATACAGCTACAGATCCACGATTGCTTTCAGTAAACACAATTCATATAAAATACATGAGATTATGTATTATTGGTTGTCTAAATGAAGCACTCAAATTAAATTGTGTGTGAAATTATGTTGTGTACCGTCTAAAGAAAAGAGTGTGAGTGTGAGGGTTGTTATGGAGCACAATTACTTCTGCCATTGCCTTTGATTCTTTAGGCAGATGTTGAAAAAGTGGATCTTTATGCATATTAACCAATTAACCAATATTTATATTAGTCAATAACTGACTTAGTGGAAAGTCAAATTGTCTCAAGTAGACCACAGCACATGTGGGTTGAGTAGTTTACCTGACACAGTTGCTAATAACAGACTTAGTAGGAAGTCAAATCATAAGAAGGGTATCCATAGTCTCTATACAACACCTGTAATTCTATTTCTCAACAAAACCGCAGTGTATGTAGGTTGAGTAGTCCACCTGAATGTGCTTTATCTCAGGAAAGCAGGTTCTGAATGAATCAGATGTGATATATAGCATGCAGATTAATGGAAATGTTCAATATTTATATAACACTAAGCACAAGGAAAATAAGCTTTCAGAGTGTGAATATAGTACTATATCAATGTGTGAAAGTAATTTTATTTTATGGTATTTTTGAAAAGTAAGGAACAGACCCAGGTATTAACTATTAAACTTGATGATATATCTGGAAGTTGGCAGATCGTCTGATCATCACTCTGACGGTGGTATATCTATCGAGAGATATAAAGCTGACCACCATTTGCATGCCGGAATGGCATCCGTTGCTCCAGGCTCCGGCGGCCTTATTTAATATGGAGCGTCCTAGACGTGGATTTTTCTCTGTCCAAATGGTCGGCCGTTGTGCGACTAAACGTCACTAAGGACTTACAGCTTATATTTCCAAAAATGGGTGAGACGCAAGAGACTGAGATACACTACTCAGGGAAGTCATGTCTAAAGAACATCTGTTGCTCCAGGCTCCGGAGGCCTTATAAAATATGGAGATCTAAGATGTGGTGGACCATTTTCTGTCCAGATAGTGGGCTGGTCCAAATGGCCGTTGCACGACTAAACGTCACAAGGGACTCATAATAACATCTACTGTTCTAGATCTAGGAGGATATTATATTTAGACACATAATTATTTATTCTCAATTACTTTAATAACAAAAAGTTCATGACAAGAGCATTATATCAACTTACTCTACTTTAATATTACTTTTATTATAAAAGTGACACAAGTTGTGGGTACCTTAATAATTCATAGCTAATTATCAAAACCATATATAACAGAGGACAAACTTTATACTATAGATACTTAGTCACTGAGCACTAGGGCACAATATAAGAGACTAACATATTGAGAACCTAGCTGAAGACTAGTGCATTCAAATAGAAGAACCATGAAACAAGTCCGTTAAAGATTAGGAAAATCAGAAAGATACAATATAATAAAAACTGAAGGTGAGATGATCAAGATACACTTTTGATTGTAATGGTAATATTTAAACAGAAATTGAAATAATAAATAAATATTAGGAATTGAAAGAAATACCATATTTTATTGTTATTAAAACAGAAATTGGAAAAGATACCAGACTTGATATAGACAAGTAAAACTGAATGTATATGTATTATAACCTGATGGCTAGGTGCTAATGTGACAGACTGAAAGTACACACAGACAGTGGTTACTTTACATTATAATTATAACTTTCTGGAAGCAAAGCACAAGGAAATTGTGGCACACCATATATCTAATATATCAGTCAGTATTCATTTTATTTTTAGGTTCAAATGTTTGAAGGACCAATCAGTTTTGATTTTTATGTAGGCATTTTTATATCAATAATGAATTTTATTAAACCAGCCACTTAAATGGTCTTAATTTTGAAGGAGACATATTTCTCTTGTCAGCAAGAAAGCAGCAGCAGCATTTGATAATAATAATGATTAAATATATTAATTTATTAAATGATGGTCTAAATATTTAAAGAGACAACAACTTTGACAACAAAAGGAAATTTTAAAAAGATATAATAATGATATATTTCAGGTATACTGGAAGAATTAAAGGTTTCAGATAAGTAAACAGTAATAAACTCATTGAAAGAATAAAACATTTCAGATAAGTTAATAATTTCAAAAGAGGTTTTTTGTGAAGTAAGTTTATTAATATATAATGAAATGATTATGTGTAATAATCTATTATTAAGTTGATACAATATGATTTATTATATAAACATCCTAAATTATTTGAGAAGATATTTCGATATTACTATACGATACTTTGTTCTAACTTAGAAAAGAGCTTATACCATTAAATAAAGGTTTTATGATGAAATAATTAAAGAAAGATCACCAGTAAAACTTTGTTAAACAGTATTGGTAAGAAATGTCTTAATAAGGGTATTCAGTTATTTGAAAAACTTTAATGTTTTATAGGTAAATTAAAAATTCACTTTTAATATAGGTATATAAAGTTAATTTTCTTTAAGATCACATAGCGTCTGCATCCTTTGTTTGCATACATTCTCTTTCACCAGCAGTAAACAAACAGGTCTTCAATCAACGCTGTGTGTTTCGAAGTAACATAATATAGCTGTTTTGCATTACAACAAAACAGTTATTATGTGTATGAAGAAACACACAGCGTTGCAGCAAGGTTCTTGCTGGTGAGTTATGAAGACTTCTATGAGTGACAGATGACAGCACGTCGCCACAGAGAATAGATGACGTACGTCACTGCAGAAGTGAAAGAGGAAAGTATTTCGAGGATTATTTGGTAAGTCAACCATTTATATATGCAAATAGGCGAAATTAAGAGACTGCTTCTTCAATCAACGCTGTGTGTTTCTTCATACACATAATAACGGTTTTGTTGTAATGCAAAACAGCTATATTACATCTCTATATAATATATGAGGCCAGGTGACACAAGGGCACAAGTTTGGGACTGTTAACGCGACAGATTGTGGGTTCGATCCCCACTCGAGGAAATCAAATATTTAATATTTTCAATTTTTCACGCTTGTGTCGAGGCAAATCGCGGCGCTCAGTTCCGCCACTCAACGCGCAATGCGTTCAGAATTCGGCGTAAAATGAGGAACGGTGTATCTTAATACTAAAAAGTTTCCTTCTGCCGTCTGCGGGACACAGCGTGAAACTAGAAAATCTAATATATATAGATATATCATAATTTTTACGCAATATATATAAGTGCTTGAAGAATTAGAATCACATTTTTAGAATACTTGCTGTATTGAAACGTATATTATTCTTCGAGATGAGAGCAAAATGTATTATTAAAAATTCACAAAAAATTTGCTGATAATAAATAAAATATGCATTACAAAGCTGCACAGCTTCAACAAAAAGTTAAGTAAAAATTATTCTTGAACTGGACGATTATTCTTGAAATCGCGCCATACATTATAGGCTTGGCCCATAGTAATATATAGAGCCGAAATATGCTGACCGAGGGATTCGTTCATAAATTTTAGGGTAAGGCGTAGTTGGCTTATTTAGAGGACTTTCCGCTAACAGTTTTTTTTCAGCTTCACGCTCTATTCCACATATAGCAGGGTAGGCAGGGAGAGGGAGCCTAGTGTTAAGATACTCTGCAGATTCTGAAGGCACCGCGTGTTCAGAGATGGAACTCAACGCCGCGCTTTGCCTAGACACCAGAGCGAAGAAATTAAAATATTAAATATTTCATTTCGTCAAGTGGAAATCGCATCCACAACATGTCACGTTTGTAGTGACACGCTTGTGCCCCTGCGCCACGACTGGCCTGTATACTAAGAAAAACTTATATTATATTATTTTTATTGCATGTATTATATTTATATGCCATGATATTTTTTTTATACAAAATCGGATTGTTCAAACAATCGCTTTGTACAAGGAAAAAGTTTTTCCTAAAAACATTTTAACATACAATTATTTCTTGTCATGTATATATTTACAGGCCTTTCCGACAATACCATAAAGGTATTCCTTTTATGGAAATTGGGGCTTCGCATGTAACGATCATGATAAACAACGAAGAAGAAAATTATTCAAAGTTTAGTCCCTTTTTTGTTTAACGGCCCGGAATAAAACGGTGATTTTTTCACATTTTGCCTGACGGATTACAGCCTATCCTATCCTGGCTGTAAAGCTGTTTAAGGTATTTGTAGCGTCTATATTGACCGCTGCCTTTTTGTGAACCGGCTAACGAGTCGAGCAGAACATTCAAGATTTGAGTAATCACCACGACTGAGTAAACACGTCGTTTTGAGATAATAAGCTGGTAAATCTCTTATGTACACAGAGTTTACAGTATCAGCTATTCGCTTAGTACTAATGAGTTTTTTTTTCTCTATTTTTTAAGCATTATTCCGTATATATCGTCATGGTGCAGTGGAGCGTGTGACTGTAAACGTGACAGATTGTGGGTCGATTTCCTGTTGGTGTAATGAATTATTTTAATATTTTACTGTAACAACTGTACAAATGTAACATTTTAAAAATGTTATAAGTGAATGTTCATTTCTTCGAGTTCGTGAGTAAGATCGAATCCGTAGCAATTGTGGTTACAGACTGATGCTGTCGCATTGTACCACGGTGCCTTCTAGTAAAGTTTTGTTTATCGAAATTAAAAATCAATTTAATAGCAGTGAAATTAAATAAGTTTAAAAAATTCCTCCACTTTTCCAGAAAAGGGAGCCTAGTGTTAAAAAACACGTTTGAGCCACTACGCCACGACGAGCACTGTACCAAAAAAAAAATAAAGTGCAAATATTTCCTAAATTCTATTTGGACTGACAACCAAACCGTTTAACGATATAAATCACAACTTTGCCACATTAGCCTCATACATTATACGTTGTTTCCAACAGGATAACAGTAGTAGCCACTGCTAACCCCACTTTTAATACCTCCAACTATTTCAGCTATCCTAAGAGAGACATATTCGTTGTGAAGTACCCGCACTAGATAGCGCAGCCAGCCATTTTGGCTGGTCGCCAAACTTCTTAGCGTCGTACGTAAGTAAATTGTGCGGTATCACGTCCACCAGATGCAGGATCGTGATTTTTTTTATTTTACAATCTCCTTTTTATGTTTTCTTTTATTGTGTTCTAGAAATGATATGGTTACATATTTGATATATATGTGTTTTTTTTTTGTTTTTGTTGTAAGGTTACTGTTATAGTTTTTCTAATATTATATTTATGTAGAAAACGTATAAAAAATTAACCGTAGCGGGATTTGAACCCGCGCTTCTTGGATAGATCCTGCTACGTTCAAATTTTTATACGTTTCTTGAACACACACAAACACTAAGGTGTGGGATAGTACTTAAAAAAATGTAAATAAAAGTAGTTAGAACTGTTTCTACTACGACTTGCTATAGAATAAGTAGGTTAGAAGCCTATATAGTGTACTAAAAACAAAGGAAATAACTTCATAGAAAATTGTTCACGTAGTGAGTGTCGTCACTGCCTCTGGGCTATTCCGAACATAAAAAAAATAGCAACGCTTCTCGTTGGCAAAAATAAAAAAGGAATAAACTCAATAGTCCTGTCCTATTTTTTCCTGTTTTTTCTTTTGTTAAGATATTACATTTTTAATAATAAAATTGTATTGACAATTATTATTACTATTTAAGTACATAGAGAATAGACGGGTTTGATTCACGGTTTTTCCCCTTCTTCCGTTCGTTGTCATTTTAGAGGTCTTCTTTTTCTTTTTTTAGCGGACGTATTTTGAACGATTTAGACAACTGAAAATTATTTAGGAAATATATAACAAATAGATACTATACATTACAGTTACATATAATAACGACGAGGCTATGTCTCTAGTGTTAAGATACACTATTCCCCATATTCCCTCGAAATTTGAAGGCATTGCATTTTGAGTGGCGGAACTCAATGGCTCGTTAACAGAGAAAGGAAATAATAGAAAATATCTCGTTTCCCTCGAGTGGGAATCGAACCCACATCCTATCGCGTTTAGACCACGTTTGTATCTCTGCACCACTACTGGCCTCATGTGTGTTTTAAAGCGATAGTAAATATATAAAGATGGAGCTTAATATTTATTTAACAGTATATTTTTGGATGTAAATGTATATAGAATTTGTATTTCAAAAATAAGTTTTTTCTGACCTAACACTTAGATTTTATTAATATTGTAACAATTTTTTTTTTATATTTCAGGTACATTACAAATCAGTTAACACAATGTAAAGGTAAATTTAGAAATAAAATTGAAGCCGTTGTGGCACAGTTTGTAAGCTCAATTCTGCACCACGACTGGCCTATAAATAATGTTTATTTATTGCAATAATATTTAAAAAATAAAAAATATTTTACATTATTATATTAAAAAATGTTAAACTGTGAACACTGTCAAATTATAAAAGGAATTTGGTGTAGGTACTGAAAACAAAGGAAATTACTTTATAGAAAATTGTTCACCTAGTGAATGTTACTGCCTCAAGGCTGTTTCGAATATCGAAAAAATAGCAATTCAATTTAACGTATACAATTTAAAAAAATCTAAAAAGTCGTATCCTGCACACAGAGGCAACCTAGTGTTAAGACACTCCGTTCTCCCAATTTGAAAATATTTTTTCTAAATAGTTATACTAGTTAGACTTTGATATATGTAATATTGTTAAAACATTGTTTCATTCAGTGAAAAATCTCGCTTTTATTTTATTCATGCGTTGGGACATAAGAGTAACGTATGTTTGGATCTGAACTGAACTTAGTACAATAAATCAAGCGAGAATTTGAAAAATTACTTTGCAGACAGTTTAAGATGGCTTCGAAACTTGGTCTTGTTGTCTTTATTTATTAAAAATGTGCTTATTTTAAAGTAAGTCTTTTGTTTTATTTTTTTATATATATATATATATATATATATATATATATATATATATATATATATATATATATATATATATATATATTTATAATTTTAATTTATTATAGTTTAATTATATTTTTTAAGTGTATTTATCAATACTTATTTAACATCATATAGAGATAGGGAAAATTATTAAATAGAGAAACATCGAAGATGCTGGTTTTCCTGGTGAACTTAATGAGAAACTGTAAGAACCCAGCCAAGCTTTTATAGATATCGAGATATAGCCTTTGTAAATCTTATTCAACGTGGTGTTGTCTGGAGTATCTGATGAAGAACCGTAAGAGCTCTGCTAAACTAATCAAGTAAAAACTTGCTTTTTACAAAACGAAGCGAAATCCGTCCAAAACATTCTGTAAAAAAGCTAAGTCTCGATGAAGCTGTTTGTTTCTTTACAAAAAGGATTGATCTCTCTAGGTAAAGCTAGGCCAGGACTAAGGTTCCTTACTGCTTTTTGGTTATTAATATACTTAAATTTTATGTGACTTGGCCGCTGACTTGTTTATATCAACACGTTATTACGCTTAAAAAATGTAATTTAAATATATTAACAAAATAATGCAGCAAAGAATCTCAGACTTGGCTTGGCTGTACATAGAGATTTCATTCTTTTTTATGGAGAAACAAACAGATTTATCAAGACTTGGCTGGCTTGTTTTTGACAGGTTGTTTTTGGTGGGAAGAAATAATTAATATTTTTATTTCCTCGCTCTGGTGAAGAGTTCTGCTTCTCAAAAAGCCTCAAAGTTCGGCAAGAAGTGTGGAACGGAAGTGTTAATAGCGAACAGGATATCTTAACACGAGTTTTCCTAGTTTCCTCTGCCTCTTTTGCCATGTGCTGGATGCAGTATGAAGAAAAAAGGCAATTTTTGAAAATCCTTTCAAAAATTGTTAAAACAATTTGTCTTCAACAGCATATTTGAAACTAAATGAGTAAATTTACTACTGCATGTTAAAAGTTTTCACGATCCTTTTGAAGCAATTTAAAGTTATTTACGGTTACACTAAAGTAAAACTATTTTTTTACATTTAAGTTAATTCTGCTCTTTGCTACTTTTTAGCTGTAAAATTAAAGTAAATTTTATGTCAATGACATAAAATGTTGTAACCTTAAATCATATTTTCGTGGAAAAATACTAAGCTCTTGATTCAGTTCAAATTAATTCTGAAAAGTTATTTTTCTAAGTAAAGCTTTTAATATTTATGCTAAAAATATACAAAAATAGAACAGTACTAGGCAAACTGAATTTTACAAACACGACTATAAAATTTGTAAGAAAATATTTCTAGCGTCGATACTGAAGTGTAACAAGAGGCATACAATCTATTCAGTATTGTCACTATTTATAGTTGGCGAAGTAAAATATTTTTTAGGGTTCCGTACCTCAAAAATAAAACTGGAACCTTATGAGTCTTTATTATTCATTTGTCTGTGTATTAAAAAAAAATATCTTGAGATCACATGGAGATATCAATCTTAAATAAATATCAAATATTCAGGTCTATAGTCTCTTGGAGCACAGAAGAAAATCAAACTTTTAAGTTAACTCAATGAAAAGATACACCTTTATGTATTGATTTGCTGCACTTTGTGTGAAAATCACGGCGTAATCAAAATCTGCAGGGTACAAAGAAAGTGAGAACTTACAAAACAAATAAAGGAAAAAACTCTAAAAGTCTTTTGTTTTAAAAAAACCGAGAAATTCTAAAAATAAATTTGTTTTACATGTAGGTATTTAAAAAAAATAATTACAAATTTAAATTTGAATTCACTTCATATAAAATGAATGCACATTCCCGCAAACATAAGTTTGTAAATTATTATAAGGTCTATAGTTTCTTCGTTGACCTCCGTTCTTTATAAACAAAATTTCATAAAAAAATATCTTTTAAGTTAAATTCCATTGTCCATTTTTTTATTATGAAGACGAACGCCTGTGTTTACAAATACATACTCCTAATAATATATTATGCTTTTACAGTAGGTTCCCTCTGTCTACCCTTCTGGGCGGTGAGAGAATTGCGTGAAGCTAAAAAAAAAGTTACATAAGAAAAATCATAACATTTTTTTTCCACTTTTGATCCCAAAAGATTGTTACTTGTCTGAACAGTGAAATGTTTTGTTTATCGCACTTGTTTCGCTTTGTGATAGGAAAAGTTCGTTCGTTCGTTTATTTTTGTTTTTTCTTTTTGTTATTTAAATTTTTACCTGCAATTTTTAACCATTCTATGTTTTTTTTTTGTTATTTTACTAAGCGAGTGGGATCGAACTCCCAACTATCTTGTTTACAGTCATACATTTGTACCCCAGCGTTACGATCGACTGTCTAATATTAAATGTGGGAGCTATTTTCGTTATTAAGACGTTTTACTTACGTTAAATTAAAAAGTAAAAAATATATTTAAATTAATTTTATTCACATACATGCTCTTAAATTATCCTTGAAGCTCTTAATTACTTTTCTGTCGTACATTGCAGAATTATAAGAGTGGCTTCTTAGGCGTGGGAGGAAGGTGGAATAAATTTATTTGATCCTTTGATATGGCGTACGTGTGCTTGATGTAAATTAAACATTTTAAAAATTATAATTAGTAAATAATATTATATTTTTATTATTTTTTTATAAGTATCAACGTTTAAAAAGAAATGGTTGCATACGCACACGCGCCAGCGTGTCCAGCCAAGTAAAAAGCTGGAAACGCGCTATGTGTATTTTACACAAATCATTTCAACCTACTTTTGATGCCCTTCTTAACTCGTAATTACATTTGTTTGAAACTCCTCATCTTATTTGCAAAGCGCGGCGTTGAGTTCCGCCACTCAACACGCAATGCCTCTAGAATTCGGCAGAAAGTGGGGAACGAAGTGTCTTAACAGTATGTTCTCACTGCCTACCCTGCTGTATGCGGGATACAGCGTGAAACTAATATATTTTATTTTATTTATTACTATTATTATATTAATTTCAAACTTTAATTACACATAAAAATAAATAACAATCATCTTAAGCACAAAGAAACATACATAATAAGTATGTTGAATTGAAATATAACAATTCAACGTGAATTTATATGATAAATATCAGCCAACATTACAAATGGGGGAAAGGATAAATAAATCGTATATATATACGCTCCAATTACGTTGTTTGCAGTGTAGTACCAGCGTACGTGATTTTGCAAATTGAAGAGCTGGTCCTATAAATTGCCAGAGAATGTTAAGGTTTTGTAATAATATTTATATAGACCAGTCAGTCAGTATTTATAGAGGCCAGTCGTGGCGCAGGGGCACAGAGTGCCTGTGAATCGACTGGTTGTGGGTTCGATCGTCACTCGAGGAAATGGAATATATGTTTGCATTTAAATTTTCATTTCTTCGCTCTCGCGGTGTCGAGGGGAAAGCGCGGCGTTGAGTTCCGCCACTCAATATGCCTCCAGAAATTGGCGGAAAGTGGGGAACGGAGTGTCTTTAACACTAGGTTCCCTCTGTATACCCTGCCGTGTGCGGGATACAGCGTGAAGCTGAAAAAAAATATATATAGACAGCTTTGTTCGGATCATTTGTGAAAGCCATTATTTATTGGCATGTCTAGACTTGTTCTTTAATTATTGATATTAGCGAGACGCCTGATATTAGTTGTGAAATGTATAGTAAAGTTGATGTTATAAAATATTTATACATCATGAATATGAATAAGAGTTAAATGTTATAGTATTTTGGCAAGTTGTTTTGGGTTTTGATAGTTTGAAGTAGTAAATTAAAATAAATAAATCACGCTGTATCCCGCACACAGCAGGCTAGGCAGAGGGAACCTGGTGTTAAGACACTCCGTTCCCCACTTTCTGCCGAATTCTGGAGGCATTGCATGTTGAGTGGCAGAACTAAACGCCGCGCTTAACAGAAAACGACACCAGAGCGAAGAAATGAAAATATACATTTTAGTAAATATTTCATCTCCTCGAGTGGGAATCGAACCCACAACCAGTCGGTTTTACAGTCACACTTTGTGCCCCTGCGCCACAACTGGCCTCAAGTAGTAGGCTGGCTTAAAGTAGTAGCAGTTATTAATATTACAAAATGTATATCAAAATATTACCTTTCCTTTTTTTCCATACTATACAAAAATCATACCTTTACTACGTTTTGAATACTAACCGGAAGTTACCTGAGAAGTATTAGTCTAATTCAGGTATCATTTATAGCGTCCTCCCAAGTGGAAAATAAACCCCTAACCTTTGCGCGTATAGTTCTGAACTTATAAACTGCGCTACACTGGTTCTCGTATTTAGTAAATATTAAATATTTACTAAAAATAAGACGAGATTATCCTAAAATAAATGCTTAAATAACGATTAATATAACCGCCGACATATTTTCACATAGGGTAATTTATACCAGCCTCTCATTGTTAAACCACAATAGGTTCCCGCTACTATGGATGATACGAGTCCCGAACAAGAATAGATTTACAAATGATTGATTGCGTCTGTTTTCGCATAACAAACATCACCAGCCTACGCTAGTTATGATGTCGTTTTAAATATTTTTCAATTTATAAGCATTGTCGCTTGTAGGTTTGTATGATGTAATTATTAGTCTGGTAAGGTAGAGTACGGCGTTGAGTTCCGCCTTTTACCACCCAACAATTTACATATTTTATAGGTAACAAGATTATTTTTTTGCTAAAGCTCGTATACAAGTATTTATTATCTTGTAACATCACTTTTAGACTAAATACTTTATACTTATTTAGAAAACGTATAAAAATTTGAACGTAGCGGGACTCGAACCCACGCCTCTTGGTCGGTTTCAAGGATTTATTTATAAGTATTTTTCTTTCCTAAGTGTGGAATAACATTTTAAAAATGTTTAAAAAATTCATACTTTATATTATAGAACACTCGGCTCTCCGTTTTCTGCCTCAATAGATATGTCACGCGACCGTAATGTTAATATTATTTGGACTAAAAATTAATATAACTTTAAAGATCATCTAATTATTAGTAAAGATAAGTGGCATTGTCCATATGTGCATTAAAAAGTGAATAAAAACAAATCAGCTTCACATCGCATCCCGCACACAGCAGGGTAAACAGAGGGAACCTAGAGTAAGACACTCCGTTCCCCAATTTCCGCCGATTTTTTCGAGGCATTGCGTATTTAGTGGCGGAAGTCAACGCTGGACATTTGCCTTGGTGCCAGAGGGAAGAAATTAAAATATTAATAAATAATAATTCATTGGCTCGAATGGAGATCGAACCCACAACAGTTGCGTTACAGTCACACTCTTGAATTGAATAAATGAAAGTAAAGAAAAAAAGTTTTACAATATTTCTTATACACAAAAATTAAATGTCAAAAAAATACTAAAAAAGTGTAACTTAAGTCGATTCTTTTGGGTAAATGGTTATTAACCCATCATTTATGAATGAGTTTACGCCCAGAATCTCATTTATTATTTTATCAAGTTTATCCCGTGGAGTGTTTTTGAACTTTTTAAATAAGCCGACTAACAGCAATTTTAAATGTCAATTTTTTTTTAATATATTTTGCTATTTTAACATTTTTTCTTTATTTGTAGGTATAGTTTTTAATTTGGTAAGAATATAATCTATTTAAATGTTGACAACTACCTAATGAAATCTAAATAATGGTATTAATGTATATACAGTGTTAGGGTGTACTGAATGGCAAAGCAATGTTGACAGATATGGTGTCCCATAAGCTTAAAATGTTCTATATATATATATATATATATATATATATATATATATATATATATATATATATATATATATATATATATATATAGAACATTTATATGGTATTATATGGTATACTTTAAAAAAGTCTACTAGGCGACGACGGTAGATAAAATCAAATAAATCAGCTTCACGCTCTATTCCGCACACAGCAGGGTAGGCAGAGGGAACCTCGTATTAAGACACTCCGGTCTCTACTTTTCGCTGAATTCTGGAAGCATTGTGTGTTAAGTGGTGGAATTCAATGCTGAATTTGTCCCCAGTTTCTGACAAATTCTGGAGGTATTGCATGTTGAGTGGCAGAACTCAACGCCGCGCTTTGCCTCGAAACCAGAGCGAAGAAATGGAAATATAAATTTAAGTAAATATTTCATCTCCTCCTTCAAACAGTCACACTTTGTGCCGCTGCGCCACGACTGACCTCAACGACGCTAGATATTTTTATATAATAGAAAGATATTGTTGATTTGGTTTGAAAAAACCTGGCATTAAGTTAACAATTACTCGGCCATTATTTAGATTACACATTATTTTACACATTTTCTATGAAACAGAAATATAGTTCTCCTTCGGAACTATTGATTAAAAGTTGAAGCTAGAGGTTACCAATATAAAACATTTATCGAAGCAAAAGTATAATGCTTTCAGCGTTTAAAGCACATTGCAAAATGTTCATTTTCTTGGTGAATAATTTGAGATTATCCAACAATTGAATTGTGAAGTGGAACGCTACTCAAGATCGACGAGACTAAAGATTTATTGTTTTCCAATACAAGCAAATTGTATAATATAACATTGTGATATTTATAATATAATAAAATTTAAAGTATGTAGAATAAAACAGTGAAAAAAAATTAACTGTGCGTTAAACACTTTTACGAAAGAGTTCAGAGAGAGAGAAAAGAGAACACAACTCTATTTTTTATTTTTTTTTGTTTATCTGATTGTCTATTTGTTTGTTCGTTCGCCGGGACGGATTTGATTTTTTTCTTGTATATCATTAGACCAGAATAGAATAATATTGATTTTGAAGACTGACACACCCAATGTGAAACTATAGTAGTCCAGCCAAATTATAAAGAACAATAACTGCTACCTTAACAAAAATCGGTGAACGTGATAAGAATCTTAACGATCTCAGATTTAGTACATTTGATAAAATAAAAATAAATACATTAAACTGCAATTTTTCTAATTTGCCTTCAGGGACTAGCTAAAAGTACAGTATGATAATTACGGGAAACGTTCCCTTGAGGCACTGCTTGTTGAGCGGCGGAACTCAACGCCGCACTTTGCTTCGACTCCGCCAAAACTGGCCTCATTGGATCTGGATATATTTTTGTAATTAATACAAGAGATTATAGCTTACGTAAAAGGTAATAAAGAGAAAAGAGTAATTACTAACTTACTAAAGAACTTACCCTTATATCATTAATAAAAATAAAATAAACATACATAAAATAACATAATATATAATTTAAATTAAATGCTTACCTAAACATTTGAATATTTACTGTTTTGCTATAGTACCGTATTTTGTTTTCTTATTTAATTTGCGGGTTCTCTCGCTATAAAGCTTTCCTGATGCAGTGCAAATGTTTGCACTTCTAATAGAAATTTCACAAGGAACTACTAGGGAACGAGTTATTTACTTGTTTTTTTTACTCGTAGCAATAGCAGGGTAGGCAGAGGGGAAACTAGGAAACTAGTGTTAAGACACTCCGGTCTCTACTTTTCGCTGAATTCTGGAAGCATTGTGTGTTAAATGGCGGCAGTCAACGCTGAATTTGTTTTTCCTTTGTTTTACATTATTATTCGATGTACCCGATAAAATTATTAATATAGTCAATTTTACTTGAGAGAACGTTTATATTTATGTAATATACGAGCGTTTTCTTCATCTGTTAAAAAACTGGTACATAACGCCTCTTAAGGAGTGAAATGGAAACTGAATTTACATCAGAATATAATATTACGAACTACTACTTATTAACGATAAAAATAATATACTAAATAACTAGAGAACTTATCTTATCTTAGATATAAAATTCAAAGGAATCACAGCGGAAAATGCTAGGAAAATGAAATTAGAAAGCAATGTATTTACAGTTTAATCTAGCCAAGTCCAGGACAGGATATATATTATAGTAAAGTGCTTCGACAATTACGTTGCTATCCACTCTCACTATATTTTAACTTTGTAACTAGAACCATTTGTGACTTTGCAAGTGCTGTTCCAGCCATTAAAACCGCTGCATTTTCCGTAAATTTCCACAGCGTGTGTGGCAAGGACGGTCTTTGTATAAATTTTGTATTGCAGTTTTCTGATTTTATTAATTTACGTGTAGTATATGAAAAGTGTTAATAATATATTTTTGATTTTAGGGTTCCGTATCTTATAGTTAATACATGAAAAACCTTATAGGATCACTTTGTTGTCCATCTGTTTATCTGTTAAGACTATTTATCAAGCTGAAATTAATATGAAACAATATTCAGGTCTACGGTCCCGTGGAGCGCATTAAGAAAGCGAAAACTTAAAAAAAAATAAAGAAATAAATCTAAAAAGTAAAATTTATAGATATTTCGTAGAGAAAAAATATTTGTGGTTCAATGCAAATTTAAATTTGGTGATCTATACTGTTATACAGTTTGTTGAAGCTTATTAAGCCGTTGGTAATTTTATTATTTTTTTGCTTGTAAAAATTGTCTTATTTAATAAAAAAACAAGAAGACGAAAAAATATTCGGTGAATTAATATCTATCTTTTCTTGTGTATATTGTAAAAGTAGCCAGTATGTTGTTCTTAAAGCTACCCTGTCTTCCAATAAAAGTCCAATGAGAATCGGTTCAGCAGTTTCACAGGTTAGTCCGGACATAAAAGTAAAACAGACAAACACAACACATTTTATTTATGTTTTAGTATTGTGTTAATAGCTTTATGTACTTAGAAGACACCATGCTCCTTACTAGTATTACAGTTAATTATGTACCTTTTACTTCTACTTTCTGGATTTATCGTTTTAAGTCTGTACCATTCTTCTCCATAATATTATTATTATCAATATTATTTTATTTTAAAACTAAAGTAAGAGAAGCCTAAAAAAGTAATACGAGTATATTTTCTCAATATACTTTATCGATGTTACAAAACCATAAAAAATAATACTCTTTTAGGCATAAAACTGGAGAACAACATACCTATATCTTCCCGATTGACAAGTATAAAAAAATTAAAAATTAAAATGTTAATTTTATTTACACATGTTAATTTCATTTTTATCATAACATTATTAAAATAATGAGGCCAGTCGTGGCGCACTGGCACAAAGTGTGACTGTAAAATCGGCTGGCTGTGGATTCGATCCCCACTCGAGGAGATGAAATATTTACTTAAATTTATATTTCCATTTCTTCGCTCTGGTGTCGAGACAAAAGCGCGGCGTTGAGTTTTACCACTCACCACGCCATGCCTCCGGAATTCGGCAGAAAGCGGGGAACGGAGTGTCTTAACACTAAGTTCCCTCTACCTACCCTGCTGTGTGCAGGATACAACGTGAAGCAATATAAAAAAAATATTAAAGTAAAAGAGTTTATAAAGCTTAAACAGGAAAATGTTCCCTTAATTGCTTCTATTGGAAATATTGCTTTGGATAAATCCTCGTAAGTACCAAAATGATCCATAAACTGCAAAATTGAGAACAAACTTTGGTCCATTATGTTCACGGTTTCACTGAATACTCAACAAACTAGTTGAGAAATAAATAAAGAAGCTGGCTTTTTTTGCCTGGAACTGGCTAGGTAAAATAAAAGTAAAAGGAAAGAAATAACGATGCGATGGCATTTAGTTAGTGGAAGTATAGGTAACTAAAATTTTTTGTAAACACAGTTTTTCGATATTGTATAGATTTTTTATTAAGAGATAGTTACAGGACAGCGTCTGATTGTAGACGCGATGGTTCTGGATTCGAAGTTCATTTGAGGGGCTGTTTATATTTAAATTATTTTTGTTTCTCCATATTAATGGATAAAACTAGAGGAAGAAAACTGATGCAGTATAAAATGTTTTAAAGTAGGTACTATAAAATGATAACATTGTCAATTTTGTATGTTTTATCTAATTTTATTTGCAAATTCTAATGCTCCTTGAAACCAGAATCTTTGCGCAACTTTGCTATGCTTGGGCCAACTTTGGCCTCATTTACTAAACTACTAAACAGCACAAAAGTAATATGATGATTGTGGATCGTAAAAGTAAAAGTTACGGAGAAAACAAATTTGCCAAAGTTGTCCAGAGCTATACCTACCTGGGGTTCATAATCATAACCACTGGTAGTTTTTTTTTTTTAGCTTCAGGCTGTATCCCGCACATAGCAGGGTAGGCAGAGGGAACCTAGTGTTAAGACACTCCGTTCCCCACTTTCTGCCGAATTCTGGAGGCATTGCGTGTTGAGTAGCAGAACTCAACGCCGCGCTTAACCTCGATACCAGAGCGAAGAAATGAAAATATAAATTTAAGTAAATATTTCATCTCCTCGAGTGGGGATCGAACCCACAACCAGTCGGTTTTGCAGTCACACCTCGTGCCGCTGCGCCACGACCGGCCTCGACACTGCGCCACAACTGGTAGTTGTGAAGAGAATATTAGAAGGTGTGCTATTGCTCTATTTGCGATTGAAAAGTTAATTTTTCATTTATCTTTTATGTATCCATGATAGCCTCCCGATATCAGGGAGGATCGAGAAAAAGTGCATGTAAAAATTAATGCCTCTGAAATATGGTGCTGAAAGTACTAGTCGAGACTTAAATGGACTGCTCGTCGTATTAACTTCTCTATTTTAAAAGAGTTCGGCGTTAATCTAAGGGTTTCGATAAAAATGAAGATTTGTAAAATGTTCTGGCACGTCGTATGACGCGGAGCAAGATGGATAAAATCTGTCCAAGTGCTGCACAGGCACACTGCTGAAGCTGACAAATGGAGAACGCTTGTAACTTCACTTTTAAATAAGAAATACAGTCCATGACCACGGTCAGTCTGTCAAGAGTATACTATTATTACTATATAATTATTAATACGCAATAGTAATACGTATATAGTTATTAATCATATATTTGTCTAAAAGCCTTAATGGAAATGAACAAATAATATAATGAATATTAGAATAACAAACGATAATTGGGTATTATAGAAATAGAATTTCACACTGTTATTTATATTCGTCATCAAATATCAAATTACGGCTAAAACCTAAATTGGATAATGAAAATGGCTGGAATTCTGTTTCGAGTTTCCACAAACTATATTATTGTGGCACCGATAGCATAAATAAATAAAAAAATATATAATCAAATCAGCTTCATGCTGAATCCCGCACACAGCAGGGTAGGCAGAGGGAACCTAGTGTTGAGACACTCTATTTCCCACTTACTGCCGAAATCTGGAGGCATTGCGTGTTGAGTGGCAGAAATCAACGCCACGCTTTGCCTCGACACCAGAGCGAAAAATTGAAAATATAAATTTAAATAAATATTTCATGTCAAAGTTATTTTGTCAAATTTTGTGCCTCTGCGCCACGACTGGCCTCACTTACTCACTAACTCAATTTATTAAAATGTATTTTTTTATCTTCATGCATCCTTTGTTTCTATTTACTCTTCACCGAAAATACCACAAAATGATTCGATTCATCTTATTGTAAACATTACCGATTACACTTTAGATAGAATTTAAATGGAATTATTTACAAAAAATTAAAACGCTGTAATGGACAAATATTGATTTGGTCTAGTTAGACAAAAATTAAATTATCTAAGTGAATAAATGGTAAACGAAAGAGAAGAACAGTCCCATGCTATATTTTATTTGCCAACCCCAAAAAAATAAAAAAAAACATGTTAACAAAATCAAAATATTCATTTAAAATACTACTAAGTCACAAGTTCTTGAAATAACAAGGATTTGTGACTATTAATAAGGACTCGTGGGAGTCCTACAGGAAGCTACCACTAACAAGAAACTGAAAAAAATGCTCTTTTAACAATTTACTATCAATGTACATTAATCATTAGATTTCCGATTAACATCAACAGCATATTAAAACGTTACTTCTATACTATAATATTACTACTACTACTATAGTAATAATAATTTCTATTCATAATATAAGCGTGGAAACATATTATTATCATTAAAGTAGTCAGATATAACCTTAAAATAATCAAACAAACACATTTAAACACAAACACAGTTAAAATAACACAATTAAACAGATAGCCCCAACAAATGGGCACCCGATACCCAATTTGCGTCTCCTCCAGTTGTATGCGAAGTAAATATTTGCAGTAGCCAAGATCCCGCAAATTGAATTCTATCGGGCTTTTCTCGCTTTGTTAGGTCAGACACGGGCTACAGCGGCTTTTATAACTAGAAATATTGTATCGTTTCACATAAACTTAGAGGCCATATTGGAATAGTGACTATTGTGTTTGTTGTTTTGTGGATATTGTCGTTGTTGTGTTTAGTAATTTTGTTGTAATTTTGTATTGGATATTCTAATGTAACATTTTAAAGTTTAAAGCGATAGGTGAATTGTATTTATCGATTATGGTTTTTTTTTCGAAATCTTTTCTAGAGATACATTAGGCTAGCTAGGATTAGTTTTCAATTTATGTGGAAACGTAACCTAAGTTATTAAAAATTGAATAACTCCTCAGTAAATACTCTTCTTGTACATAAATCTTGGAAAATTCTTATCATTTAATTTAAATACTTTATCAAGATTCGTCATATACGAAACACTAATTTAAATCGAACTTCGGAGAGGAGATTGTCAATAAACATGGAATATATGACGTCGTAGCTTGTTAAACTGATTAAAATAGATGAGAAGTTTCCAAGAGTTATGTATGTATGTGTAGGTGAAGATAGGATATTAAATGATATGTTACATTCTTGGAATATCTTCTTGAAATAGATATTGATTAAAATTTAAATTAAATCAGCTTCACGCTGTATCCCGCACACAGCAGGGTAAGCAGAGGGAACCTAGTGTTAAGACACTCCGTTCCCCACTTTCTGTGGAATTCTGGAGGAATTGCGTGTTGAGTGTCAGAACTCAACGCCGCGCTTTGCTTCGACACCAGAGCGAAGAAATGGAAATATAAATTTAAGTAAATATTTCATCTTCTCGAGTGGGGATCGAACCCACAACCAGTCGGTTTTACAGTCACACATTGTGCCGCTGCGCCACGACTGGCCTCTAATTATTGATGTAAGCTTATAATTTTTTTGTTAATAATATTTGTGAAGTTTACTTCACCGCTTTGACAAAGCGAATTTGAGATATTCCGCTAATCGTAATGTCTTGAATTCGGGCGGAAAGTTAGTAACAAAGTGTTTTAACACTTCGTACTTTTTGTCTATCCTACTAAAAGAGAAGTAGAAGAAAAGATACCTTTATTACTAGACAAAATTTTCATCAATTACCTGATGAATTATATAAAGATTATTATTCTTATCATTACACCTTGCATTATCTGTTCATAATGAATGATACTAGAAATAAATGAAATGGTGAAGAATGATGAAAAACGAATGAGTACGAATAAATCAATTCAATTTATTAGTGATAAACGCTCAGACAATATATTTATGGAAATAGAAAAAATATTTTATATGCTGTATTTTTTAAGCAATAAATGAGTATTGATTTTTGTTTCATAAAATATACGTTAATAGCAATATTGAGGCCAATCGTGGCGCAGGGACCCAAATGTACGATTGTAAAGACTACTGGTTCGATTCTCACTCGTTGAAATGAAACATTTATTTAATCTTATATTTTTATTTCTTTGCTCTTGTGACTAGTGGATACCGCGACGTTAAAAAATATCAAAAAGTAGTTATATCTGAAATAATATTTTTTTGTATTTTTAATTTCTTGAAGTAACCTCTTTTTTACTGGCTGGTTTCTAATCATAACAAATTCTGTTTCCAACAGTTTAAGGACGTTTACACCGATAAAGATTTTACGAGATACTGTAAAAGCGTAATAAAAGGCAAAACGTAAAAAGTCCGGGTCATTTCTTCATTGTCACATATAAAATGGAATGAGAGGTGCTTCAGTTATTCATTGAATCTGAAAAAAATGTATTAAATGGAAATGGTTTTTTTTTGTATATACATATATTTATTGTAAATCTACAAAATTTATATATAATTATGAAGAAATTATAACGAGGCTGTCGTATCGCAGTGACACAAGCGTTTGACTGTAAACGCGACGGTTGTGGGTTCGATTCCGACTCGGGAAAATTAATCATTATTTATTAATATTTTCATTTCACAATAACACAACAGCGCGCTTTGCCTCGTTACCAAAGCTAAGTAATGAAAATATTAAATATTTCATTAGTGGGATTCAAACCAAAAACTGTCGCATTTACTCTTATTTTCTTACTTAGCTCCCTTGTGCCAGGACGGCCTCACGGAATTTTGATATAACATAATTTCCTCATAAACAATATTTAAATAATTATCTGGATTATTCAAATCCCCATAAAAAGTAGAATTAAAACATCCTCTTACAATTTCACATACAATTTCAATATATTTATTTAGAAAACGTATAAAAATTTTAAACGTAGCGGGATTCGAACCCGCACCACCTGGAAACCGACCGAACGTATGGCTTAGTGGTCAGAGTGCCTGGTCGGTTTCCAGGAGGCGCAGGCTCGAATCCTGCTCGTTCAAATTTTTATACGTTTTCTAAATAAGTATTTTTCTTTCCTAAGTGTGGATTAACACTTTAAAATTGTTAAAAACAATTCCAATATATTATACTATTAAACAAATCCAATTATTTATACATGTAAAAAAATCTTCGGGAAATATAAATCGGATTTATGATGCATATTATTGTCTCTGGCGTATGTACATAAATCTCAAATAACATGATATAAGGGCGCGTATATCTATGACGATGCCATGAAATTGAAAATAGCAAGATATTAATATGAACACTATGTTTGCTTTAGAGCTTATATTGTATACATTGTGAGCTTCGACAATGTTTACTTTATTGAGGATGTAGTGTAGTCTCTTTTTTGCATATACTAACTTGTAACTTAGTTGCGGCTTCGCCTGCTTAAACTTGTTGTTGTGTTATAGCCAAATTATACAACATTTTCACATAAATTGTAGTCTATGTGTTATTTTCATTCGTGGCGCAGGGGCACAAAGTGTGAATGTAAAACCGATTGGTTGTGGGTTCGATCCCCACTCGAGATGAAATATATACTTAAATTTGTATTTCCATTTCTTCGCTCTAGTGTCGAGGTTAAACACGGAGTTGAGTTCTGCCACTCAACTCACAATGCCTCCAGAATTCGGCAGAAAGTGGGGAACAGAGTGTCTTAACACTAGGTTCCCTCTGCCTACCCTGCTGTGTGCGGAATACAGCGTGAAGGTGATTTACAAGCTATATACTGTAAGGTTTCATGAAAATCAATTCTGTATTTTTTTCTTCACAAACTTACATATTTATAATACTAGTGGAATAGAATATGTTTATTTTTAATTTAACTTTCTTTAAAATCCAACTTGCTAGTTATTATATATAACGTTCGAAATAGATTTAAACATATTTTGGCATAGTTAAAGATTTTAAATCAATATTCATAAATGTAAATTTATAATTCGAGGCCGTCGTGGCGCAGTTGCATCAACGTGTGTCTATGGACGTGTGAGTGTGAGATCGATTTCCACTTGGAAATGAATTATCATTTATTAATATTTTTATTTCTTCGCTCTGGTTTCAAGACAATAAACACGACGTTGAGTACCGCTTTACAACACGTAATGCCTTGAAAATTCAACTGAAAGTGGGGACCGGAGTGTCTTACCACTAGATTCCCTCTAGGATTATAGCGTGAAGCTGTAAGAAATATATTTAGTAAAATCTAATACAAACGCAACCCAATTTCTATTATGAAATACACTTAGACTACACTAGATCATTCAAAATTAAAAAACCACTTAAACATTCCATTTAAAATTAAAATAAACATACAATACATAATTCCGATCAAATCAACCGGAAGCTTAGTAATATCGACACTGACTTTCACAATTTACAACCAAATGGATTCAGAATTCGTGAGACATTTGCGCCTCCTCCAGCACGCTTGATCGATTTTGGGCGCTTATTGCTAACTACGGTTCGAGAACAAAACAAACTTGCTGGCACGAATCAATCGTGTTTGTTTATTTAACTTGTCCAATTTCATATATATTAACTACTATATGTATTATAAATCAAATCAAATCAGCTTCACGCTGTATCCCGCACACAGCAAGGTAAGCAGATGAAACATAGTGTTAAGACCCTCGGTTCCCTATTTTCCGATGAATTTTTCGAGGCATTGCGCGTTGAATAGCAAAACTCTACGCTGCGCTGTGCCTCGACACCAACGCGAAGAAATGGAAATATAAAATTAAATAAATATTTCATTTCCTCGAGTGGGGATCGAACCCACAACCAGTCGCGTTTACAGTCACAGTTTGTACCCCTGCGCCACGACTGGCTTTATACTGATGATGTAGTTGCAGTTTATTTGTTCTTAACGATATTACACCAAGATGTCAAATTTCGATCTAACATCATATGGTACCTGCTGTATCGTGTTGAAACCTGGCTTCAACCAGGCACATTCACCGGCATCGAATTTTCGATTGAAGTTTTGCTGATTGTCAAATATTTACATCGGTTGGTGATTGTATCGGTAGAGATGCCTTTTGAGTGCACGATCAAGCTTTGTGCCTTAATGGTGGTAATCAGTATACTACAATGCTGATCAGGAACATTTTTTCAAAACTTTTTCACTTTGACGACTAACGTCGGTCACGGATGCTGGGCCAATCTCGTAAAAATCAATCAGCTTCCCGCTGTATCCCGTATACAGCAGGATAGACAGAGGGAACCTAGTATTTTAAACCTAGAAAACCCAGAAATTTCATTTCTTCGCTCTGGCAACGAGGCAAAAGTGCGGCTTTGAGTGGTGAACGGAGTGTCTTAACACTTAACACTCCCCTCTGCCTACTCTGCTGTGTGCGGGATACAACTGATTTATTTTATATTTTTAATATTAAATGATCAAAAATAGGTTGGCTGGAATTTACTGCGACATTATAAAAAAAATATTAAAAACTCTACGAGACTAATGGTGAAATATTTCGTAATATAATTTCTTCCAACACTTCTGTGTTAAAGCTGCCAGAGCCAGACTGTAAATTGCGAGACGTCGTCTTCATGCGGATATTGTAGCTCTTCCGTACGATTAGCTCAGCCCTCGTGTAGGTTAATGCATATGCAACAGAACTCCCACGTTCAATTGAATTACTTTGATATATTCTGGAAATGTAAGATTTATTTGTTTCTTATATGTAGATATATAGAACAGAAATCGTGATATTGAACTGATATAGGGAGTGTTTGATTGATTGTAAATGTAGTTGTGGGTTCTATTCCCACTTGGATCCCAAGTGGGAATAGAACCCACAACCACGCCACCAGCCAACCAGTCCAAGCGAGGCGTTGGATTTCACCGCACAGTCTAAAATAATTGACGAAATATTTTTTTTTAACAAACTTATCACAAAATTCAAAATGTATATTTCTTAAAATAAAATAATATGTACAGTAAATCATGTAAACAAAAAAAATATACATCGATAATTAATCTAAAATTAATAAATTCTAACATAAACTTTTTTTAAGTATTAAATTTAGAAAAAAATTTTTTTCAAATGTATCGTTTACAACGTCGATGTTTCGAAAATGATATTGCAACTTTGTTTCCAATAACTTATTTATTCATGGCTTATACAATATTAATGTGGTTTCACCATTTTCAGGAAGGTGTGAGGAAGCGTGAGAGTCTTGGGTTATTAATGATCTTTCTATTTGAGACGGTGTCTAAAACAGTTTATATACTATAGTTATTACTGCTAATGTATTGTACGAATAATTTTAATATTATTTTTGAAAACGCGCTATTTATAATATACTAAAATTATATGAAATAGATAAATGTACAATAACTATACCTATATAATAAAAATATGTATGCAATCTAGATTTTAAGGGAAAAATACAAAATCTTAATAAAATCACTTTTGTGTCCCACATATTGCTGAGTAGACTGAAGGAACCTAGTGTTAAGACACTGCGATCCCCACTTTTCACCAAATTTTCGAGGTATTCTCATTGTATTCAACATTGGTTTATTTTAAGTATTATATTAGAATACGACATATAATCTATTTATCCAGTTCAGATACTTAAATAAACCTAAATAATTATACAAAATGAATTCTAAATAAAGCTTACCATTCACGTACAAATTTATACAGAATTTCTTAAAATAAGATTTGCGAGTCTAATGTATATGTTAAGACAGCGACAGCGAAAGTAATCGCTTGGAAGGGGTACAATATCCGTGCGTAGGTTCCCTTCCCTTCCCTTTTGCAATTTGTATCACGTTCAGTGTGGCTGGGTCCATTGATTTTGAATAAGCACCGATTTGATGGAAGATAAATTAACTGTATAATGTAAGGAGTGGAATAAATATTTTGTTCTTTACGTGTTTCCTGTATTCTGTTGGATAAGTTATGAAGATTATTTAGTGAGTAGCAAGTTAATTTTGCATTTTATATTTTTTCTATTAAAATCTGCTTCACGCTGTATCCCGCACACTGCAGGGTAGGCAGAGGGAAAGTGTTAAGACACTCCGTTTCTCATTTTCTGCCGAATTCTGAAGGTATTGCGTGTTGAGTGGCAGAACTCAATTGCTATTTATATTGACTGTATTTGTTAGAAATTGAGAACATAACGTTAAGACACTCCGTTCGCCATTCTTTTTCCTTTAATACCCTTGTAGCTGTTAAACAACTGATACGATTTTGATAAATAAAACGTCGTCGTAGTCTCTCAACGGCGTGTGTGTTACTAGATGCAGTCGGTTTTTTATTTTATTTATTACTCACTTGCTATGAAACTGCATTATATTTTTGCGGTACAGTTTCACACATACACTTCAATCAAGTTCTTATATAAAAGCTTAGTCAAATATATAATAAATTAACATAATATGTACCTAAATACAAAAAAAATGTACGAGAACAGCAAGACCATTGGAATGATGGCTAACTAATCTAAGATTGACGTTGGAGATAGGTTATTAATATTGGGCGTAAATAAGCAACAAACAATCTTACAAATTAGAAGTTCCTATATAACATATTATAATACAAAAGAAAGAGTACAATAGACCTATCATGCACTGTTCTTTTGATAAATATTATAAAGACACATTGAGGTTAAGAATGAAATATTCATATATTATTACTCGAGTTCAAAAACGGAATGAGGTTAAAAAACTGGCTCTAGTGCAAATGCCGTACAATAAATAGGTCGCACTAATGAACCGTACCTATAGACCTTTTCGAAAGTCTATGCTATATATAGAATTGCTATTTATAAAAAATCAGCTTCACGCTGTATCCCGCACACTGCAGGGTAGGCAGAGGGAAAGTGTTAAGACACTCCGTTCCACACTTTCTGCCGAATTCTTCTTTCACTCTTTTAATTTCTGCGTGTTGAGTGGCAGAACTCAATTGCTATTTATATTGACTGTATTTGTTTGAAATTGAGAACATAACGTTAAGACACTCCGTTCGCCATTCTTTACGCGTTTAAAACAAAAGCAAAAACTATACAGCTAGAAAATAGCTTTTTTAATGGAAGGTTAGTGTTAAGATACTTCGCATCCCACTTGCCACTGAATTCTGGAGGTATTCCATGTTAAGTGGTGGAACTTAAAACTGCGCTTTGCCTCTACACTAGAGTGAATAAATAAATATATTATGATATATTATTTAATTTCCTCAATCCGGATCGAACTCACAACCTGTCGCGTTTACAGCTACACGCTTGTCCCCCTTGTGCCACGACGCGTGGCTCCTTAACACTGAATCTTGAACAGTGTAATAAGCTTTACTTGCCAGTATTATTTTTACAAATACTTAAAATTATGGTAATGGCAAACTTAGAATACAATGTGAAATTTTATTATATACACGTATACTCAGACCCATAAAAGATTTATTAACCTTTTGGAATCGAAAACCTGGCGTAACAAGCTTATCTTTATTTCTCGTTCCTATCGTATATGTATAGTTTTACTATGAGACTGTATATTTAGTATGACAAACTGAATGTTATAGTATACAAATTGTGAAAGAACTGTAATACCTGCAGCTTTAAAAACATCTCGCAGGGAATCTCTAGCTCTTAGGTTATAAATGTATCTCACGGCTCTTTTTTGGAGAATAAATATTGAATTTATATCTGAAGCACTGCCCCATAGCAACATTACATAAGATAAAATACTATGAAAATAGTTATAGTAGACTAGTAGGGCAGTTTCCACATCCGTCATTTGTCTTATTTTTTTTTAAAGTGTTATTCCACACTTAGGAAAGAAAAATACTTATTTAGAAAAGTATAAAAATTTGAACGTAGCGGTCCTGGTCGGTTTCCATGAGGCGCGGGTTCGAGTCCCGCTACGTTCAAATTTTTATACGTTTTCTAAATAAGTAAAATCATGTTTTTTAACATTTGATTCTTTAAGTCAATACATTTAGTTTTTTTGGCATTTACCATTAGATTGTTGATGTCAAACTAATAAAAAAATTTGCGATAGTACAATATCACATAGGGTCTTTCCATAAAAAGGCAGATCGGTAATATATAGAAGAAATAAAAGGGGGCCAAGAATAGACCCATGTGTGGAACCCCCGTCCTTAGAGAAGATCCAGATGAATTTACATTATTTATACCTACCTTCCTTCTTCTGGATTCTTTGGTTTAGATATGAGGCAATAAGATCAAGAGCAGTATACTGTATGCCATAATTATATAGTTTTAATAACAAAGTTTCATGGTCTACTGAATCAAAGGTTTTTTATAAATCACAAAACACTCCAATGGCATTTTGTGACTTCTCCTATGCGTTATAAAAGTGCTTGAGCAGTGCAGCACCGGCACCTGTACTGAACTCGCCTTAGGTGTAACCATATTGCTAATATTTAAAAAAAAATGTAAGTTGGTTAAATATCGAGTTTGAATATTTTACTGTGTGGTCTGTAGTTTCCAGGGACAAATCTATATCCACTTTTGTAAAGCGGCACTATTTTGCTATATTTCATTAAGTCTGGAAAAGTATCGGATTCTACACAATTGTTAAAAATTAAAGGAAGATAAAGATATATTAGGTATAATTGTATTAGGCACTTTAACAGACATGCCTCAGAAGTCACCAGTTTTCTTAAAATTAAGGCTTTTGGAAGTTTTGACAATTTCACCTGGTGATACACTTTTAAACGTAAAATGTAAAATTAAAAATAAATAAAATATTATCATTTTTCTTACATAATTACTTTTTTACTCAAACTTACTAAACAGCTTTACTTTAACTAAGGCCATTATATAGTTTTAATAACAAAGTTTCATGGTCTACAGAATCAAAGGCTTTTTATAAATCACAAAACACTCTAATGGCTCCGGAATATATTGTCGCGTCCTGAAACCATTTTTTGTGCTAAACTTTTTTATGTCATTTCTAATTTTGACGTTAATAGTTTTTATGATATTTAGACTATTTTATGTCTTGGATTTAAATAATGTCACGGTAGTATATAAATCTTTAGTTATTTCAGTAACAGATTCCTTATCTTATTATTTTTTGTCTTTTTTTCAGCTTCACGCTGTATCCCGCATGTAGCACGATATAATATAGAGAACTTTCACTTCACCACGCCGAACTCTGGAAGCATTGGGTATTGAGTGGCGGAACTCAATACTCAACGCTAGAGCGAAGAAATGGAAATATAAATTTAAATAAATATTTAATTTCCTCGAGTGGACATCGAACCCACAACCAGTCGATTTTACAGTCACACTTTCTGCACCTCCACCACGACTGGCCCAGTCAAAAAAAGTATCGAAATTTTACCTCTACTTTCAGAAAAGATAAAAAAATATATTACAGTTTAGAAAACTCTTTAGTCGGTTAAGTCTCCGTATGTGTGGCTTAACAGCTCATATCTTTGAAATAACGAGCGCGATATATTTATCTGATAAAGGAAAGCGCACGACAACAAAATATATTTAATATTTTTATTTTACTTATATTGGTAACTAGTATAGTTAAATTTATGCTGTCATTTTAACAAAATAGAGTATATAGAAATTATTGAAAGACAATTCTTATCATGAGTTTTACCCAGATCTAGGACTAAAAGGAATTTTATAAGTACAAGTAGTGTTAAAACACTATGTTTCCCACTATCCGCCAAATTCTGGAGGCATTGCGTGTTGAGTGGTGGAACTTAATGCCGCGCTTTGCCTCGACACCAGAGCGAAGAAATGGAAATATGAATTTAAATAAATATTTAATTTCCTCGAGAGGGCATCGAATCCACAACCATTTGATTTTACAGTCACACCGTGTTGGCTCGGTCGAAGAAGATTTTAACAACTTCGTAATAAATAAACTTATTTATACCTTTAAACTCCAACATAAATCTTATTGTTGAATTAATTACCTCGCTTAGTGGAGAGCCTCAAATTAAATAGAGTTCGCAAATATGATACAGTTCCCAACTTTGTTCTAAAACTTGATTTCCGTTTCTGTCAAAACAATTGTGAAACTAACTACATTATTTGTACAAAAGGTATATTTCATTTATATTAAATCTTTCTTAATAAATTTCAAAGTTAAAGGTAACGTTTTGATGACCGAATATTTTTTTTATAAGATTTATTTTCGTATGTTTTCAGCTTCACTGTGTGACGCGACTCTAGCAAGTAAAAAAAAATTTAGTTTTAAGACACGCGGTCCAATTTACGAGATATTGTGTGATGAATGGTGGACCTCTACGCCGTGCTTTGTCTTGTGACCAAAGCAAAGAAATGAACATCATTTATTCATCTGAGTGGGAATTGAACTAAAACCGTTACGTTTACCATCAGATATTGTGCAACTGCGCCACGATGGCTTCAATTATATTTATTAAAGGTATAATTAATTCTTATTGTTCGTTGCTCACTTTCACATGTTTCACTTATATTCGAGACTTTGCGCCTTAACTGACCAATGAATATTTCGAATATATGTATCTAATTATAGTAGAGAGCCCACGTTGCTAAGTCGGGATTTACTTCAGCGTCATAGAGACCTATTGGAATGCGAAGCTTAAATGATAAAAAGAAAAGAAATTACATAATATATTATACCTTTTGATCGATTGCCTCCCCACCGGTCAAGGTTATAGATTTTCAAAAAAAAAAAAAAACTGTTACATGGACATATTAGAGCACGTCAGATATTGAAATTATTTATGTCTTAAATGTGTAAGTATGTTAATCTGATTGTTTCCATGATAGGGTTGGTCGTACGTAAGAGTTAAAATGTAAAAAAATATTGAACACGTCTATCTAAGGGGATATTAAGTGAAATTGAAAAAATAAAATTTTATATAATAATCTGACGATTTGTTTTTTTTACAACGTTGTAGCCCTTTTTTAGTTTGAGAGTGATGTAAAGAAGAGGTAGTTATGTAATATATATATATATATATATATATATATATATATATATATATATATATATATATATATATATATATATATATATATATATATATATCGTAATGTAATAATTATTAAAAAAAGAAGAGGTTCTTTACATTAGTTTAAAATTGTGAGATTAGTGGGATGTACATGATTTACGCCCAATATTAAGAACCTATCTCCAACGTCAATCTTCGATTGTTCCATACATCTATCCAATCTAGAGATTGGATAGATGTATATAATTAATATGGAACAATCGAAGATTGACGTTGGAGATAGGTTATTAATATTGGGCGTTAGCATATAACTAACTCACTGTACCTTCATCTGATGCCCTCGAGAATTTCAGATTATCATTTTTTTTTACTCATCTGATTCTTTATCTTAGATGGGCGGCCATATAAATGAGGCTCATATTTGGTGGAAGTGCTTAACCGAGTACAATTAATCCCCCAGGATATTAATCTGCCGCGCTTTAGTAAATCCCGAAATCTCCGCTTGGTCTCCTATTATTATATGTAATTGTAAAAACACAGAAACATTTAATACAACCACTAATACAGTCTAACCAAAAGTAATTTCTTCAAATTGATTTAAAATACTGTCTCATATAAAATAATATATACCTAATATCAACTAAGAGCCTGAACTTGAGGCCAGTCGTTCCGTTCGAGCGGGAAAAATTCTTCGCTTTAGTGTTGAGGGAAAGCGCGGTATTGAGTTCCGCCACTCAACACACAATGCCTCCAGAATGTGATGTACAATTAGCGGAGTGTCTTAATATTACGTTTCCTCCGACTATCCTTCTCTTTGCGGGATACAGGGGACTACGTATAAGCACGTATACAATATTTGTTATAAAGGTCCTAACATCGTCTAACAAGCAATTGCTGCTAGTTTAAGAACCCGGAAAGCCATCAACCTAGAAATAAATCATCCAATAATAGCCTCATTCTGGAAACGCCACGGAGCGATAAAAATTTTCGAACCGATTTTTAGAGAAAATGGGACCCGAAGCATGTGAGAGATTTAATATAAGGCCCGCCTATAAATATTAACGATATGATAACGGCTCCGATGTTCACGTATACTAAATTGACGTTTATTTTGATTGAACAAGTAGAAACGATTTTATATGGAATATAATGAGGCCGGTAATGACGCAGGGGCGCAAAGGTGTGATTGTAAATTAAATATTTCGGCGTTGAGTTCCGCCTCCAGAATGCCTCAAGAATTCGGCGGGATATGATTCCCGCCTGTAGCGTTCCCCATTTTCCGCCGAATTTTGTCTTAACCCTAGATTCTCTCCTGCCTTGCTGTGTGTGGGATATAGCGTGAAGCTGTAAAAAACTAAATATAATAGAACTGACATAGATATTGGCTTAATCGAACTTTTCTTGTAATGTTATTGGTATTGTTTTTGTTTGTTATACTATTTCGAATAAATGGTATCATGTTACAAGGGTTTTTGTATATTTTCTATGACACAAATATGGTAAATAATATTTATTTGAACTGAGGTAGGTAAGAGGAAAATCCAATAATATATTACCAAAATAAAAAAAATAGTTATTAATTCGATCTTTAATTTTAATCTAAATCTTTCATTAATAACATTAAATTAAAGCCCCTTATATGATAATGAAAGCTCATATAAACACTTTAAATAATATTTTTAAATTATAAAAATGTATAGTAATTGTAATCAATTTATAATTATAAAGAATAACTTTAGCAGGATTACCGATGGGAAAATGGGCGTTCCAAATTTTGTTGATATAAAATTTTAATATAGTTCTACTTAATATATCGAATATTGTCACTCGGATACCATTCGTAAGTTAAACATTTATGATTTATGAAGTGAAAAATATAATTGTGCTATAATAATAGAAGAATGTATAGATAAAAGTATTGTGGAAAGTGGTGAAAAAAAAGCAAGTGATTTAATAATTTGTGTAAAATTTAATAAAAGAAAACGCATTTTCTTCAGCATTGCGCCACGACAGATTTAATATTAGTATTTTATATTCAGTAGGAATAGACAGATATTCAAGAGCCCTCAGACCCACGTCGTTTTAGCAAAGCTGAAATTTTTAAGGATTAATAGTCTAGTATGTAGTTAAGACTGTATGTTACTTACTAGCATGAAAATGAAACTACGTTATACTAGCAAGCTTTAATTTAACATATATTAGTTAAGGACTATTTCAAGACCCCTTATAAGCACCCAGACCAGTCTGATGTGTGTGCTTTGCCTCGACAACAGAGCGAAGAGACGAAAATATAAATGTAAATAAATATTTCATTTTCTCGAGTGGGGATCGAACCCACAACCAGTCGATTTTACAAAATTTGACCTATACTGAAATGACGTAAGTTTGAGAGCCCTGGGATCTGGGCTACAATCTTACATGCACTACTTATTCTGTTTGTTTCTATTCTGTTTGCCACTAAATTTCAGTTCATAGGGTTTTATTATTCTGTTGTGTAAAAATATTTATTTGATATTTTTTGCGTATTGCTTTTAAGATGTTTTTTTTACCTCTATATTTAGTATCAAAGTTTTGTATTGTATTCTCAATATAATGTTTTTTTTCTTTTATTAAAGTGATTATATATTTTTCCTTATAAAATTGCTTTTCTTTACATCTTTGACAATCAAATATTTCTAGAATATTATGTTTTATAATACATATTTCATAAATCTATTTTATAAAATTCTTTTTTTACTTAAAGAAATTTCTCAAAAATTCCATGGAGCAGGAAAGAAACTGAATTATAAATTCTACAGCTATGTTATAAACCCCTTCACTTGACAACGCTTCTGAGTGAAGCGTTTCGTAAACACGATTCATTTTAAGCTAAAACAAGACAGTGTCGGAACGCTTAAAGTACTAAGCATAATGCTATAAGTTTCTTAATAGAGTTTTGTAGGTAAACCATGTATCTTTTTTATTTTCATCTTACTTTTATATCTAATTTCCTTGTCATATATTATGTGTATACTAATTACATTAATATTTATACAGGAAACGGAAGTACTTTTACGGGAACAGCATATAGGGTAAAATATTTTAAACCCATACAGAAAGAACAGGAAGGTGCTGCCACTTTCATCCTATATAGGTACACATTTAATACCTACCATAAGAAAATGTCATTTTTATCTTTACATTATTTTCATAATCTTTAAAAAAAAACATTTATTATATTAGTATGTTTTATTGCAACTTGTTTATGTTTTGAAAATATTTATTATTTTATTTTTTTTCCCTTCTTTGCCATTCAACACGAAATCCTTTCAAAATTCGGTGGAAAGTGGACAACGGAATTATCTTAATGGGAACAGAGTATCTTAATACTACGTTACGTTTAAGTTAACAAATTCCCTTTATACAGGGTACCTACCCTGCCATGTGCGGGATGCAGCGTGAAGATTTTGGTAATCTGTAAATAAAAATATTATTTCTATTTTACATGTATTTTCATTAAAAACTAACCTGTAAATTTAATGTAAAAATACTATACTCATATGTGAAATAATAAGATATTTCCTGAGTGTGTACTCTGCATTTTTGTTTAAGTGTATATAAATTCAAAGGAAGAGCAATTTTTCTGCAGCTTATGCATTGCGTCATACTGTAGTATGTCGGCTTTAGCTTCATAATAAAATAACACCCGTATAAAATATTATATTAAATAAGTTTAGCATATTGAAATCTTTTTATAAGATAAAAAGTATTTTGTCTTTAATTTTTGAAAAAAAAATCAGCTTCACGCTGTACCCCAGTGCCATATAGCAGGGTAGGCAGAGAAAACCTAGTGTTAAGACACTCCTTTCTCCAATTTGATTTTTTATACACCTTGCCTTAGTTGTTCTTCAACGATTTTTTTTCATTATAGCAAGGAAAGCGAGCGGAAATTGACAGATGAAGTGAGCAGAGGATGAAATACATATATTTCTATTATTAAGATGAAAAACGATACTTTTGTAATAAAATTGAATTGAAAATCTTCCTACTCTAGTTCATTGAAAAATGTCTGATAATGATAAAACATATTTATATCAACTGAAACTACTTTCTATACGTTGTTATTTTTAAGCAAAATAATTTTGCTGTTCCTTTTCCATTTCCTCCTATTTAAAATCATTGCAAACATGTGGTACAGATCTGAAAATTATATATCCGCGTTGTAACGATCCATGCTAGAACTAAAATGTGTAGGTAAATAATATAATTTAAAAAATTAAAATTTATAAAAAAATAGTATAAATATAATTTATAATATTATTTAATTTATAGTTTTCGATAAATACATTATAAATAATAGTTTATTTCAGTTCTTTTATTTCGCGTTCTGTTCACAAGTAATATTTAAGTGACGTAATATACCGTAGGTAAAACACGCAGATATAAAATATATGATGTTTTATGAGGTATGTAAAATTACAATTATTAATGTACGCAGAATGCCTGCCGCCATCTTTGTTAGTTGCGTTGCGTTGCGTGTATGTGAATTGTGAAATGAGAGTTTAATAGGTTTGGTGAATTATAATTACTTATAAATGTAATGTCTATATATATTAATAAATATATAACATGTTACTATAAAAGGAAATATAAATATGAAGGTATCATTTATAAATATTATATAATATGAGTCAATTTAATGTACAATAAAGGTAATCTGTCAATATATTTAATTAAATAATTTATAATATTATAATATCATAAAGATGTTAGACATTAACCATTATCATAATATCTTTTATTTGTATTTATATTAAATTTATTGTATATTTAATATTAATATTGTTACCTCTGAATCTCTAAAAGATCTGGGATCATTTACGATCACTACCTATATTAGACGAATCACGAGCCATACTAAAATATTAAAACTATTATTTAGATAATTTTATTTAAATATTGTATTGAGTAGAGCGGGAAGTCAGTTACAGCGTAAAAATGACGATGTTTCAGATATTATTAGTATTAAATTTCGATTTTTATCTACATATATTGTCTTTTTATTCTTTCGATTAGGCATCAACTACGCCAAGATGGATGGCGGATGGATTATATATAAAGGTAGATTTTTCATTCTTTTCAGCCTGTTTTGAAAATAATAAACGAGAGAAGGACTAAAATAAAAATATGTATTTTACTGTATGCATGTATATTGTTTATAAGTGTATATATTATAACTATCTATGTATCAGTATATTGTTTTGTATATAACGAAGCGGGGCGCGTGGGCCTGGGCAGGCAATCCTGACTCATTAGATCTTCCTTCATACTCGGAAAGCGGTGAAGTCAGATGACGTCTTAGTACAACCGTGCAGTATACCACTCAAAGGAGAAGTGCTGTTCGCATCGCTGGTTCCAACTATTATTAGAACAACGCGTTATTCACCCCACTCCCCTAAAAGCTGACAATTGACATCCAGGTCCTCCTCTGAATACACCCAGGTCAAACATCTTGACCTTCCGTATTTATACTCTGCGACATATATATCTAAATATATTTATTGTTTTTTTAACTACGTCCACCACCCACCTCCTTGAAATTATGACAGTTTCTTTTCACCTTAAAGGATATCTGGAAGAGATGGCTACTTAGCCGTAGGATCACCTTTTGCACATTTGTTTCTTTTTCTGTTGTTTTTTTTTGTATATTTTTATATCAGTGGTGTACAAATAAAGAATAAATAGAAACACTCATTCCTCTACAATTATACTTCAGCATTATCAAAACATTGCTTGACTATATGCGAACATGCTATAACAACCTATTACCGCTAAAAGCTTTAACAGGAAATCTTACGTAATCTCGTAGTCCGCTCCATCGGCTTAGTCACCAAAACTCATCCAAGATGGTCCTGAACTTCTGTATTAAGTAACTACTGACTGAGAAGTCCAAACTAAAGTCTTAAGCCTTTAAGATGTAGATATTTGATACATATACTCGTATATATATTTTAGATGCTTAAGTTATATTAGTTTAAAAAATAACTTATCCCTTTTATATTTATAACTAAATATAAATTTCTTTCATGATAGATTATACATTATGAAACTACGACTTCTATTCATTGTCAAGTCATTTACATAACCTGAAACCAAAACTATTATAAAAGGAAAACTTTACATAAGTTACTCGAGCTTTCATGATTATGATTTATGTAAAAAAACTTTATTACAATTTTAAAAGAAGTTAATATTTTTTGCGTCTATTATCTTTTTTCAGCTTCACGCTGTATCCCGAACACAGCAGGGTAGGTAGAGAGAACCTAGTGTTGAGACACTCCGTTCCCCACTTTCTGCCCAATTCTGGAGACATTGCCTGTTGAGTGGCAGAACTCAACACATCGCTCGATCGCGAGATTGAGTTCCGTCACTCCACATACAAAGTAGGCAGCAGAGCATCTTGATACTAGGCTCCCCCCTCTCCTGCCTACCCTGCTACGAGCGTGAAACAGCGTGAAGCTGAAAAAAAAATCTTGTAATATTTATAGTAATATGTGGTTTTTGTATTAATGGATTATAAATGGAGAAACAAGTATTTTAAAACTTTGTTCTCTTTGCCCAATATACTATAAGAAGACAATTTTTAAAGCTGGAAAAATATTAATCATATTATAGCTTAATCCATAATCTCTTCTCTGAAGACGATTCCTTTCTATGTAAGCAGAATTACCAATGAGAACTGATGCATTAGAAATTCAGCCTGCACTCGAATCCCCCTGTGTTGTATGTACGCTGTGTTCGGAATCAATACGCTATCAATTTTTATATTATGTTATACTGTGTATGGTATAACTCCTTATGTTTATAAAAGGCTTGTGTGATGGCTTTTTTAATTATTTTACTTATTTTTTTTTTCTTTTTTTTAAGGGTTCCATATCAATTTCAGGATTTTAAGACAACGGGAAGTACATTTATAAAATTTAACAAAATTAAATTTCACGGCGTGCGTACTCATTTTGTATGAAATTACATTATACTACAATTATAGATCTGTAATAATATATTTTTTCTTTGAAAAACGTATTCACATTTCCGATTAGTTCCTTTTTTTATATTGTAAAATATATCAATACTTCTATAAATGATCGTATCTTTTGATTGCGCTCAGTTAGAAGGTTGATCAAAATGGTGGAAAAAAATGGTCTAAAGTCTAGACATACAGACATATGGACAACAAAGTGATCCTGAAAAGGGTTCCGTTTTTTCATTTTAAAGTTCCAAGCTCCAAAATTGAAAATAACCTTTAACGTTATTCTTTATATTCATATGATTAATTCGTATGATTCAACATTTTGATCTCTGGTGCTTTTATGAATAATCATATAAGAACCACACATCAAAATAAACGAAAATTTTAAGCCTCCATTTCGTTTCAAGCATATCTCATTAAATAGTAAATTTCAAATAGAAACGACGTTCAAGTATTAACGTTTCACATTTCATCTTGACGTGTTAACGCGTGAAAATCCAACGGGCTTTAACGTGCAATCGCAAACATTATTCAAAGTGAGCGTGTGTAATGTGAAATTTAAAATTCTTTATTTTCCACCCAGGTGGCGGAGCGGGCGGCTCGGGCGTGTCGGTTTCCACACAGGTAAGAATAATAAATCTTTTTTAAAATGTTGATTGAAGGCTCTATTCAAATTCGATTTACTTTCGCTCTTTATTAGACTTTTGATTATTTTGTTGGAATCGCGGCTTAAATAGATTTTATGGTGATTTTTATGGGAAGTAATTGTATTATTTTAAAGGTTAAAAGTTGTAAGTTTAATAAATGGCTTATATAGTATTGTAGAAATTTTGTTATTGGGTTTTTTATTCGATTATTACGAACTATTAAGAACATAAACCTAAAAAGATAATATAAAAGCAGAGTAAGAAGAGTAGGAAGTAAAGTAAGTAACTACTTCCTACAGTTCAGCCAGTCCAGCCAGTCGTGGCTCAGGGTCACAACGTGTGACTAATCGACTGGTTGTGGGTTCGATCCCCACTCGAGAGAACGTATAAATATATTTATTTATTAAAAAATGTATAAATATTTAATATTTATTTAAAAAATATATATTTCCACTTCTTTGCTCTGGTGTCGAGGCAAAGAGTGGCGTTGAATTTCGCCACCCAACACGCAATGCCTCCACAATTCGGAAAGTGGGGAACGGAGTCTTCACACTAGGTTCCCTCTGCCTACCCTGCTGTGTGCGAGATACAGCGTGAAGCTGATATTTCCTACAAAAACCTTTTATATTACTATCTTTGTTTATACTAGATACACTTGGACGTAATGACCAAGATTTTCCCACTCAGAAAGTTCGCTTACTTAAGTCTAATTAATATCGTCGTCGGAAACTAAGGGAAAAGTGATGTTCTTGCTCTCTCGAGAACTAGAGATGGCCCACTAAAAGGGCCAAGTTTGGCTGCACTTCGAGCTTTGTTTAACGTATAGCAGGCACGCTTTGGTAATTTAGTACCGGTTTTACTTACTTCTGGGGAAACTTATAAAGTAAGAGCCTATGGAAATAATAATACTTTTTGATTTTATTAGCTTTATTCTATATTCCGCACAGGAACCAATAGGGAACTTAATTTAAAGACATTCCGTTTCCTTAAGACAATTCCGCTTCCCACTTGCCACCGAATTCTGAAGGCATTCCGTGTTGAGTCTAGTAAAATATAATAAAATACAATTACTAATATTAATGTTGTAGTTGCGGCGTTGAGTTCTGCCACTCAAGACACAATGCTTCAGAATTCGGCAGAAACTGGGGAACGGAGTGTCTTAACACTAAATACAGCGTGAAGCTGATTCAATTTTAATTTTTACTAATATTAATAAGTACTTACACGTAGATTAGTAGAATTGGTTCTTAAATAATTTATAATCTCTGAAAAGGAAATTGGTTTCATTCAGCTGAAAGCGATATGCAAATAAAGGCTTTGTGGTGATTTTAAATTGTATTAAATTTGTATACAATTCACTGCAGCAACTGTTTTGAGAAGGATTCTTCATTTTCAGTTTTTCATTTCTTCTTCTTCATCTTCTCTCTCTTTTTTGTTTCACTTAGTAGCTTTAAACGTTTGACATTTGTTAAACACTGATATACTTTGACTAGAAAATAGTGTGTAAAGTGATGTAGTTTCACAAAAAAAATAGAATCAATTATGGCGTAGAGGAACAAGCGTACGACTGTAAGCGCGACGGTTGTAGGTTCGTTTTCTTCTTCCTCGTTCCGGTAACGAGAAAAAACGTGACGTTGATATTCCACGTTCCATATGCAATGCCAATTGCAAATCACAATGCAATTCAGTGGAAAATGGGGAACAGAAGTATTTTAATGGGAACGCAGTGTCTTAACACTTAGTAAAAGAGTTTGTTGAATGTGGTAATCTCAAATATATTTTTACTATACTTATATAGCCGCCCCCGCCTCCTGGAAACCGACCAAGTCGGTTTTCAGAAAGCGCGGGTTCGAGTCCTACTACGTTCAAATTTAATCCTAAATGTGTAATAATGTTTTAAAAGAATATGTTAAAATATAAATATATTTTTTTCAAAGATGGCTAGTCTATGCAACATTACGTTAATTATTTTGATGCAACTCACTATACCTGCGATCAGACTCATAAAATGTATGCTCAATAAAAATAAAATTTATCATAATAAATATAAAAATAATTATGTTATACACAATTTCTAGTCATTTCAATGTGACCACGCAGGCAACGCCGTAGATTCTTCTTCTTCAGCTTCACGCTATATCCCGCACACAGCAGGGTAGGCAGAGGGAACCTAGTGTTAAGACACTCCGTTCCCCACTTTCTGCCGGATTCTGGAGGCATTGCGTGTTGAGTGGCAGAACTCAACGCCGCGCTTTACCTCGACACCAGAGCGAAAAAATGGAAATATAAATTTAAATAAATATTTCATCTCCTCGAGTGGGGATCGAACCCACAACCAATCGGTTTTACACTTCGTGCCGCTGCGCCACGACTGGCCTCAATTAAGAGTCCATTGCAAATTTGTGGATATTAACAGGCTAGCTTATTAATTTTACTTCGAACGAAAGAAAAATTATCCCATTTACAAGTCACCGTGGACTCGTTTATTTTTCATTTGAACTTGAAGAGTTTATTTCGTTATTCTAAAGGGAGGTTCCGTTTATAGCCCAGGAAATGGAATGAGAGCACGACTCGTTTGAAATTACTAGAAACAAAAACAACAAATGTCACGATGTATTAAAAAAGTTTTCTTGACATTTTATTAGGAACTTAAAATAGGGGAATATAAGATAAGTAATTTTTGTTTTCTTTTCTTTTAGGAATTTAAGACATTGTGTGGTTTTGTATGTTATAAATTTCTTTATCACGTTTTAAGTAAATCGTTGTAATAAAATTGTTATACAAATTTTGTCAATTTCTTAAGGTTTTTTTTTTTCCTTTTTTTATTTTTAAAGTATTAAAGTTAAGAAATAGCATAGCCAGTACTTCAGAAAATGAGCGCGTACAAACAGACCCATAGACGGACATACAATTTTTTTTTTTTAATTATCAAAAATATTTTATTCGTAAAAAAAAATTAAAATTTACCTTTTGATATTTTACATAAAATAGCGTAATAACAATCTATTGTATTCAAATAAATTAATTTGAAAATTTCACAAATTACTCCTTAAAGTAATAAAATATTAGGTCACTCTAAAGTGATGTTTAAGTTAGCTTATTAACGAAAGTTCACAGCAAACTTAGTTTATAGTCTACAGCTTCGGGGGAACTTAGTTCTATTGTCTTACTTTATTATCTAATTTGATTCATTTACTTTGAATATTTGATTTAATTGTTGTAAATTTATTCAAATAAATCATATAAATTCTATTAAATATTAATATTTTTACCTTAATACACGGTTTTTCCTGTATACGAGAATTGATAGAAATATTCTATTGTCAGAGAATCTATTCTATTGTCAGACTATCCTACTAAATTCGAGACATTACGTTGAGTGGTGGAACACAACACCACGCTTTGCCTTTCTTAGCGGGGATTGAGAATAAAATGCATCTCCCATAGTAAAGCGTGAAGCTAACACAAAGAACCGAAATGTGATTTTGAATATCAATTTAAATAAAAATGTGCAGTGTTGAGTTTCATTATCTACTATATTCTTACAATGTCAAACATCATCATATTTTTTGTTAATAGAAATATATGAATAAATTCAATAAATATTTAAATATTTTTTATCAGGCGGACATAGCACATTCAGCGAAGGGCTACGAATCAGAGGATGAAAACGCGGGCAGAAAGCGGCAGAGGGCCACCGACGAGCGGCCAACCAGCAAAACAACGATGTACTCGAAACAGGTAATATTAGAAAGTTTTTTTTCTCAGGTTCACGCTGTATTCTGCACACAGCAGGGTAGGCAGAGGGAACCTAGTGTTAAGACACTTCGTTCCTCACTTTCTGTCGAATTCTGGAGGCATTGCGTGATGAGTGGCAGAACTCTACGCCGCACTTAACTTCGACACCAGAGCGAAGAAATGGAAGTATAAATTTAAGTAAATATTTCATCTCCTCGAGTGGGGATCGATCTCACAAGTAGTCGGTTTTACAGTCACACTTTGTGCCGCTGCGCCACAACTGGCCTCATGTTACATTACAAAGTTGTTTTTATTTATTTTTCGCCTCCACACTGTATCCCGTTAATAGCAAGATATGCAGAGGAAAACTAGTGCTAAAACCCTCCGTTCCTTATTTTCCTCCGAATTTTTTGCGTGTTGAGTGGCGGAACTCAATGCCGCCTTTTGCATTGTTAGTAGAGCGAAGAAAAATATCAATAAATAAAAAAAAAATATTAAATAAATAAATTATTAAATAAATTATTTCTTCAAATGGGACCCGAACCCACAAACTGTTGGATTCACAGTCCCGCGCTTGCGTCTCTATGCCACGACTGACCTCTATTACAGAGATGCTAACAACATTCTCTAGAGAGAGAGAATGTTGTAAAAAAGTTGTAACCAGCGTATAATAATTTTCACGTAGCTTGATGAGAACATATAGTTTAAATGTTAAAGTGCTTGGAAGGTGTCTAATAGGCGCAAGTTTGAATTCCATTACGTTTGAATTTTAATACGTTTTCTAAAATATTTTATTTAATCATTTCATTTTTACTATAAGAAAATTGGAGAACAAAACGATTTATATATAGCTCCCCTGTAGCACCTCCATAGAATAGTAAGGAGGATAAAGTATTAAAATAAAATACAATTCTATGTACAAATCAGTCTTAAAAATAATATATTTGATTAAATTTAACTTCTAAGTTGAATTAAATATTTTAGCTATAATTCTAGAAACATCTAAATAGGTTTAAGCTAGGCAGTTTACAGGGAGAATTTATACGCAAGATGTTCGTGATTTATGACCTAATAATGTACTGACTTTTGTTTAGTGAGTAAATAAGGCAGCTATTTTATTATTGTTCCTTTTTTTAAATATTATGTTGCTTTAAAATCATATGTAATATAAAAAATCATATTAATATATTTTAATATTTGTACATTTGGTTTACTATAAAAATATTAATAAAATAAGATAACAATGCTGTAGCGACGTTGAAAAATTGATGCATATACTTATTAGGAAAGTTTTTTTAGCTTCACGTTGTATCCCCAAATAATTAAAACTAATTCCCCTAAGTGGGAATTGTACAAACGACTTTCGTGTTTCAGTCTCACCTCTTGTGACCTTGCACCACGACGCCCTCTATTAATATTAATATACCGATTTCATAATTAAATTAATGTTGTGATTGTAATTGTAATTCGGAGAAATATTTATACCTAAATATGGAAAATAGCAACATATAAGTATTATTTGGAAGTCTGTGCCTAGCCTATGTAATGTAAAGAAAAAAATGTGTATTTTTTAACATTTTGACATTTTTATTGACGTTGACATTTTTATAGCGTTACGCTGTAGCTCGCCCAAAGCAGGGTAGATAGAGGGAACCTAATATTTAGATACTCCGTTCCCAATTTTGCATCGAAGCTTTGATAGTGTCTTATGCAATGCGTATTGAGTGGCGGAAATTAACGCCGGGCTTTGATATCATAACGAAGTAATGAAAATATTAAATATTTAATTTCCCCGAGTGGGAATCGAACCCATAACCTATCGCATTTACAGTCACACTTTATCATTGGCCTCAATATTAAGCAAATTCTTAATATAATAGATTATATTTCCGAAAATTGAATGCCATTTAGGAAAACAGTCTCAATCATACCAACAAAGAGTAATTTATATATATCAGGCTATACCAACTGGGTTGATGGATGATGCCCGCAAACAGAGCAGAAAGCTAAAAAAGGAGCGTACGATACATCATAAGATGATAATGTCGAGATCATATAACTTTATATGAGTGGGAATGAAAAATAATATGTGAAAAAAAAATATGAAGCTGTAGAGGTGTTTTAGAAACTTATTTTATAGTTTGTAATAGTTGTGAGTTTGATTCTCTAGTTATCAGATATCTATACATATAATGAAATTGTAACTTATCGCCGCTTTTCCACGAAAGACATATAGGAAAGTCTATTATTAAAGACTGTCACATTTACTTTTTATTTTATTTGAATCTTCTTTAATCTAAAGTTCATCCGTTCAATAAAAAAGTTATATTAATAAAAAGTATTTAGTTCAACAAAATTGTTACAAAAAAAATATATAACTAGAATTTGAAACTTTACTTTTCTATGTGTGGATATTGTCTTCGAGTGTATCTCTGAATCTCTAACAATTACTACCATTAACTACCACCAATTCATCTAACATATATAGACTACGACTTGTTTAAGCTAGTATAGAATTGATAAGAGAAAGTTAAAATAAGTTTTATACGATTTACGTTTATCTGGATACTTCGTATTGCAGTGTTTTGTTAAGATAAACCATATTTTTTTGTCTTATCACAGGAGTTCCGAGAGCAATACTGTATCAACAACAAACAATTGGACTTGCTGGAACTGGAAAAGTCCAAGAAGGACAGATTCCTCGGATGTCTGTCACAGTACCACATCGAGAGTCCATGTTCGAGAGCCAATAGGTAACGATTTTTTTACATCATTTTGAGTATATTTATTTTCGTTTACTGTATTATAATTGTAATTTTAAATTTACAAATTTCAATTGCAAAATGCAACTTGCAAAATATATGGCTATAATTAGGCAACTTTACATTGTTTCAAAGTATAACAACATTTTTATCATAAAATAAATAACGTAAAATGAACAACATGAGCCCAGTCGTGACGCAGGGGCACTAAGTGTGACTGTTAAACCGACTGGTTGTGGGTTCGATCCCCACTCGAAGAGACGAAATATTTACTTAAATTTATATTTCCATTTTTTTGCTCTGGTGTCGAGGACATGCGCGGCGTTGAGTTCTGCCACTCAACACGCAATGCCTCCAGAATTTGGCAGAAAGTGGGGCACGGTGTCTTAACACTAGGTTCTCTCTGCTTGCCCTGCATTGCGCGGGATACAGCTAAAGCTGATTTTTAACAATAAAATTTCAGAACAAATATTTAAAGAATTCAGAACAAATATTTAATGTCTTTTTTCGTTTTTGTCGAAAAATCGATTTGACAACAAGCCATGCTTAAATACAGATTTAAAAAGTAAATCTGTCAAAGTAACGACATAAACTTTTCAAATTATTTTATGTCTCGATATAGAACAAGCCGTTAAAATAATTACATCAAAATAATTCAGATCGCATTACCAAAATAACGAAGCAATCTCCTCAACTCATTACCTTGATACGTATTCCTTTTGAAAACAACAACGATTCTAAAGTTAAATTGACTAGATAATAGATAAAACAAGATAGAATACAACAGAGGAGCGAGTTGAAAACCATTTAATTCGACCCAACCCCCCCCCCCCCCCCCCCCCCCCTCCCTCCCCCCTTATCTCGTTCTCGATGGTCCAATCTATCACTGCTTGACAAATAAAACAAGTACAGTACAGAAACGATTTATTACAAACTGGAGACTAATAATTTTGCATCTCTACCGTCTAAAACTGGCAAGAGAAGGCTTTGAATATTTTATGGATATATGGATCGTTCCAGGTTCTCATGAGGATATAGGAATTGAAAGAACGAGGCCCCAAATAATATTAGTATCAGTAACTTTTCATTTTCATAACAGGTATATATTTTGTTGGAATCCGCAGAAACTGTTACATTATAAAAATACTTTGTTAGATACAAGTAAACTGTTTTTGTTCAGGGAATTGGGAATGATTTTGTAATGCTTACTTATGTAATTTACAGTTCGAATTTGATATATAAAATGTGTATTATATTTTACACCATTTCATTATATTTCTGTTATTTCTTGCAAATAGCAGGCAAGCCTAGTGTAAGACACTCCGTTCCTTACTTTTCGCCGCTCGAGGCGTTACGTGTTGAGCGACGGAGCTCACCAGAGCAAAGAAATGAAAATAATAAATATTTATTTTTGCCATCTTATTTATTTTTAAATTAGACAGAATGAATTAATTGAGGCCAGTCGTGGCGCAAGAGCATAAAGTGTGACTGTAAAACCGACTGGTTGTGGGTTCGATCCCGCTCGAGGAGATGAAATATTTACTTAAATTTATATTTCCATTTCTTCGCTCTGGTGTCGAGGCAAAGTGCGGCGTTGAGTTCTGCCACTCAACACGCAATGCCTCCAGAATTCGGCAGAAAGTGGGGAACGTAGTGTCTTAACACCAGGTTCCCTCTGCCTAGGGTAAGCAGGGGGAACTTAGGCAGGCTGTGTGCGGGATACAGCGTGAAGCTGATAAAAAAAATGATAAAAAAATGAATTAATGATAGAACTTTGTTTAATATTCAACGATAATCATCACTTCGTCGTCAAGTAGATTTTTTTTTAATATTCATAATACTTTTAAATAGCCGTTTATAATCACTATGTTGCAAGTTGTACCGTTTACAACTTATTTAAGTTACAAATTTAAATTTAGGGACAAAATCAAATTTGTTTACGAAGAATATTATGGATAGCAATTTAGTTCAGGATTAATACGCTTAATTTAGTTCTGTCAACTCATAACACAGATACTGAGGGAATCCATCATGTTATTCAATTTAACGTTCAGTGGATAGACGTTTAAGTTATTTAATAATTTATATGAGAAAACTTGGGTGGGATTCTATAATAAAATATAGTAGTATAATAAGTAAAGTATTTCTTATATCTTAAATAGATTTTTTATATTGTAATATAAAGAAAATGTACGTACTTTGGGGGTGCGCGATAGGAGCCTCCTGGTGGACTGGACCCTGGAACCAGCTCCAAAAATCCCTTGATCGACATTTTAACCCACACCGTTCTCGGTGTTAACATAACGGTACTTTCTTAATTTCCATTACGTATATATAGCCTAATATCAAAATAAGACAAATTGGAATTTCTCAATGATAGAACATATAAAGATAGCCTTTTGCTTTGTAAAGAAAACAATATCGTTCCTCAATTTCACATATTATATAGCATCCATCTAATACCATTATATTAGTTCTCGTAACCTAATCAAAGTAACAGTAGTAGAAGCTGACCCTATATATTGACCCTATAACATAATTTATTGGATAACATACATCATATTTATTTATATACAGAATAAATAAATAAAATTGTATGAAGTATTTTTCTAATGCGAATACTAACGGATTACATTAAAGAACTGCTACTCATCTATCAAATGTTCAATAAAATAATGTATTTTTTACTGTTTTGTTATGTCCTGCAAGATTTGAACCCACAATATAATTTAGCGAGTAATAGATATTTAAGAGACCGTCGTGACGCAAAAGTACAAATGTGGCTGTAACGTGAGGGTTGTGGGTTCGATTCCTACTCGATGAAATGAATTATTAATTTATGAATATTTTCATTTCTTTACTCTGGCATGGAATGTTTGAGTAGTAGATTTTCTCTGTCTGTCCTGCTGAGTGCGGTATACAGCATGATTCATTTTTGATTCCTCTTTTTTTAAACTTTCTGTCCTGCGATATGAACCCACAACATAATTTAACCAGTAATAATAATAGACATTCAAGCCTAAACATTACCTGCGCAATATCACATCGACCTAACATCATAATACTATCAATATTAAACTTAATTAAATTTTCTCAACGTACAACGTTGTTATTTCAATATTGATAAAATTGCCACCGTTGGTTACAAAATTTGACACGGTTTCAGTGAAGTAGACAAAATACGAAACAAAATAAAACCTGAAGTTTATTTTTATGGGTGATTTCGACAATGTCTGACCATACACTTTGATCCTCACTTAGGAGGAGTGCAATTAAATTTAAATAATTTCAATTTTCCCAGTCTGATATGGCAAAATGCGGTGTTTGGTTAACTCGTAAATGTATATACAGAATGGGAGTGTCAGCGCTCCTTTTACGGAAACAGCATATAGAATATTTCAAGCCTATATCTAAAGAAATTAATCAAGATACCTCAATAGTTTATACGTAGGATTTTTTTTCATTTCACGATATTTATCCATACCAGTATTTCTTGTGACGCAGTTACGCATAGATACCAATAACGTAAACACATACTACTACAAAAATACTACTGAAGGTTAAACAATTTTGAACTTTGCTGCCAATACCTACGACTCGATTTCGGCATGAGGCGTATGCAACAGTTTTCCTTTCATAGGTCTATGTCTGCGTGCGTCGTTCTTGACAAATAGCGTTTTATTTAACAACGATAATTGAATTATTTATATTATTTGAAAAAATCACTTTTTCATTTTTGGAATAAAAAAATGTATTAGGCTTTTATAAAGTACTTAAAACTGTGGTTTCATTTAAAGTGGTGCTGACAAAAACACTCTGTATACGTAATATTGGTAAATTATTCAAAAATGCTAGTAATTACTTACTTACTGTAATTTTGATTATCACCAAAAAATTTATGTTTTTAATACACAAAAATATATTGATAGAAGAAGTAACGAAATAACTTTTCTAGAATATAATATACTATCTAGGACCACCTTGTCCTTTAAAAAATTTTTTAAAATCAGCTTCACGCTGTATCCCGCATACAGCAGGGTAAGCAGAGACCTAGTCTTAAGACACTTCGTTCCCCACTTACCGCCAAATTTTGGATGCATTGCTTGTTGAGTGGCGTACTCTACACCGCCCTTTGCCTTGACGCCAGAGCGAATAAATGGAAATAATTTTTTAATTTCCTCGAGTGGAGATTGAACTCACAACCAGTCGCGTTTACAGTCACAATTTGTGCCCCTGCGCCACGACAGGCCTCTGTGAACAAAAAAAAATATACATAATTAATATATTCATAGGTAAAAGCAAATTAGATATAAAACGAAACATTTAGCAAAATATATCGTTTCTTGAATTAAATAAGTAAAATAAAAAACCTTAACGCATTGTGTATTTGACCTCTAAGTAGATTTTCTCAATGGACGGTCTCGGGGTGGTTTTAAGGTAACAAATTGTATGTTTCATTATTCTGTCCCTCCATAATGGAATTAGACTTCGGGGGTGCGAGTGATAGTCAAATTTATTAAGTCGTTTCACTTTCTTAAGTACCACAGTTGATTAAAATGTGTGAAATATTGCTTTGGACTTTAAATTTTCTGAACGAAAATCTTGTTATATATATAAGTTGTTATTTGTTTAACTTGCGGCGTTGAGTTCCGCCATTTAATCCTCAATGCTTCGAGTTTTGGCGGAAATTGGGGAACTGAATATTTTGCTATGTGCGGGATAAAGCGTGAAGCCAAAAAAGAAAGAAAGATATACTTAACACAGTGCCATACAGGAAAGTACTCTTAGATTTGTATAGGAAAATGTATGTAAAAAAATGAATAATGTGGCATTCACAAGTCCGATGTTTGATATTAGTACAGAAAAAAAGGGAGTGTCTTAACACTAGGTTCCCTCTGCCTACCCTTCTGTATGCGGGATACAACGTGAAGCTGATTTATTTATTTTAATATAATATAATCTATCTCTATTTTTGTTAGGATATTCAACTTATTACGCTTTCAAATATTTTATACGTAATTTTAGCGTGCATGTCTAATCTATCCTAGATCTTGTCGTCATGTTCAAATACGATGATGATGATGTCAACAAAGAGATCCCCCTCTATAAACCCCTTTTAGAAAAAAAATCACAGTTCACTCAAAAAACATGACCAGTGATAGTGGTACATACCACCATAATTATACAATTTATAAAAAAAATACTTTTCTATTAAAAACAATAGCTCAGGTAACATATCTATAAGAAAAACATACGACTCCATGCAAGAAGCTTATCTTTTTATAGCTTCGCCTTTTACGATTCATAACGTCATATTATTCAAATTGATACGCTCCCATAAAGACATAAAAGCGAAATAGTTTAAGAGAAAAGTGATATGATTCATTTTATGTGAATATAAAGAGAAATGCAGAGAACAATATATCTAAATTTCACCTGGGGTTGAAAATAGATAAAATTACAGGTTAAAGTTCAGTAATATTAGATCTCTAGTGTATATCGTAGCATTTGTACATTCTATATGTATTCTGTTGGGAATAATGATCGATATTGTAGCTACGAATGCTGAAAGTTTGAAATATTAAATTATAGTTAGTCGATGGACTTAAATTACTTTGGTAGTTCCAAAGTTTGTTTTCAATTATAGTAGTAGTATTTTATGTATTTGAATACTTAATAATAATATACTTTTATTGTGATCTGTTTTTCGAAGTATGTACGGTAAGTTACTGTAACGTGACGATTGTGGGTTCGATTCCCACTCGGGGGAATGAATTATTAGAAGTAATATTTTCATTTCTTCGCTTTAGCACCAAGGGAAAAGCCTGGCGTTGAGTTCCGCAAGTCAACACGCTCGAAAAACATCGGCCGAAAGAGACTTAACTAGATTTCATCTGCCTACCCTAATATATACGGGCTACAGCGTGAAGCTGATTTCTTTTATTTTATTTATCTGTTTTATAAAACCATTTTTATTCCAACAATCCCCAGAAAGCAGATGAAACTCGTAACTTTAACTAAATTATTTACATACATTCAGTATCATATTTAGATTTATACTTGCCACCAGCTTGCAGCAAAGCTATTGTAGAATAAACAATTTTCACATAATTCACTGTAAATTCCTTTGTAGATTTCCGTGTTGGGTAGCGTAATCCAACGCCGCACTCCACACAACCATTCCGATCAACGTGTAAATTTTAAACTCGAATACTTCATGCCATGTTGGCGCATTTGGAAAATTTCAGAGATACATCTGCTCGTATGAAACTGGAATAATGTTTATTTTGTAAGACTAGTTGTTGCTGCAATTTTGCTTGCTTGGACTTAATCCATATTTATTTGACTTACTTTACTATTGTCTTTCAAATCAAATCAGCTTCACGCTGTATCCCGCACACAGCAGGGTAAACAGAGGGAACCTAGTGTTAAGACACTCCCTTTTCCACTTTCTGCCGAATTCTGGAGGCATTGCGTGTTGAGTGGCAGAACTCAACGCCGCGCTTTTGAAAGTATAAATTTAAGTAAATAGTTCATCTGCTCGAGTGGGGATCGAACCCACAACCAATCGGTTTTATAGTCACACTTTATGCCCCTTCGCCACGACTGGCCTCACGACTATTGTCCTTATTTACTGATAACCCAGAACGAACGAAGAAGACTTTATATTTTGTTGTTTGTAACATTTTTAAAGTGCTATCCTACGCTTAATTCGATATAAAGTATGTATATTTTATTTTAGATAACATATAGACTTTTTAGTAACTTTAGGTTTTTTCATTGAATCCAAAAAAAAAAAAATCTCTCTCTCCACATGTTTATTATATTAGTATAAATAATTATTTTTCAGTCCTGGTTTAGATTATTGCGTTTGTATTATCGAACAAATTAAGGCACTACGCTCATGAATTCGCATCTACAGTCAGACACTTTTGGCAACGCCACGACGGTGTTTAAGTAACACCGAATTACAAAAAAATAATATAAGAAGCCAGTCGTGGCGCAGGGGCACAAACTATAGACCGACAAGTTGTGGGTTCGATTCCCACTTGAGAAAATGAAATATTTAATATTTCCATTTTCTTCGCTCTGGTGTCGAGGCAAAGCGCGATGTTGAATTCCGCCACACAACACGCAATAAATACCTCCAGAATTTAGCGGAAAATTTGGAACGGAATGTTTTAACACTAGGTTCCCTCTGCTTATCCTGTTGTGTGCCCAATAAAGCGTGACGCTGAAAAAGAAAAAAATAATAATATTAATAGTAATATTTATTTGCAGAACATCATTTCTATCCGTTTGTGTCCGTCGTCGAGTGCCCTCAGATGAGAATCTCAACACCGATTATGCTCCCATACAGCGGTATCCAAGGTAAACTTAATTTGAATAATTAAAACTAACATTCACTTGATATTGATAATAAATAATAAACAATATATTACTATTATATTTATTTAGAAAACCTAAGTGTGGAATCACACTTTAAAAATGTTAAAAATATATTACTATTATTTTATTAATAAGTATCATACTATTATTGCAATTATTTAATATTTTCTTTTATTCGTTTTGGTAAAGAGGCAAAGCGCAGCGTTGAGTTCCGCCACTAAACACGCAATGCCTTCAGAATTCGACGGGAAGTGGGAAAAAAATTGTCTTAATGTGAACACTAACACTAGGTCACCACTAAGGACGCAGGGTCTCTCTGCCTACCCTTCTGTGTAGGATACAGAGTGAAGTAAAAAAAGTACGACTTAAAAAACGAATTGACAAATATTTCAAATGTTCAATATTTGATAATTTGGTTATAATTTAAAACAAATTCAATTAATTGCACTAATAACAGTTACTGCAATTGATTACATTTAATGGATTTATCAATTTCAAATAATATATTGTCAATTAAAATTAAATTAAATTAAATTAATTTAGCTTTACGCTGTGTCCCGCACGCAGCAGGGTAGGCAGAGGTAACCTAGTGTTAAGATACTCCGTTCCCCACTTTCTGCCGAATTCCGGAGGCATTGCGTGTTGAGTGGCAGAACTCAACGCCGCGCTTTGCCTTGACACCAGAGCGAAGAAATGGAAATATAAATTTAAATAAATATCTTCTCGAGTGGGGATCGAATCCACCACCAATCGGTTTTACAGTTACACTTTGTGCCACTGCGCCACGACTGGCCACAGTAATATATTGTCAGTTCATAATTAATTATAAGGATTTATCATAAAAAAATAATTATGTTAAATCGAATAGGAATGGATGGTAAAGCGAGAAATAGTAAAAAAAAAACTTTTCGCGCATAACAAGATGGGCAGAAGGAACCTAGTGTTAAGACACTCCTTTCCTCACCTTGCACGTTCAAATTTCGTGACATTGCTCGTTGAGTGGCAGAACTCAATGCCGCGCAGTCAATATATATTATCATTTACCTATGTAAGGATCGAGCCCACAATAATCGAGTTCAAATTCGGACGTTGTCCCACTGTGCAACAACGGCCTTAACAGTGAGAAATAATGTTTTTACAATATATTTAGATAATATATCACTGTAAAAGCAACAGTTTGTGGGTTTGATAACCATTCGAAGAAATGAAATATTTAATATTTTCTCGCTCTGGTAGCGAGGCAAAGCGCGGCGTTGAGTTCCACCCCTCAACACACAATGCCTCCATAATTTAGCGGAAAGTGTAGAAAGAAAGTCTTAATGGGATTGGATTATTTTAACACTAGATTTCCAGATTGTTTGCCTGCACTTTCATATGCGGGATACTGCGTGAAGCTAAAAAAATGCAAATAAATGCATATAAAGTAAACGCCACATCGACTTAAAAATTTAAATTATATATTTTTTACTAGTATATAACGTATGGTCAAAATATTTTGCTTCAGAAAACCATCAATCAATCAATCAAAATTTCGCAATATTACTATGTTGTTAGTCAGATGACAGTTTTATGATACTTCGAAGCTTATAAGTATGAAAAGCTCGTTATATAAATTCGATCGTAAATTTTGCAGAACATCAAGACATTATTATAAGACATTATAAGTATATATAAAGAATATGATACCCTAATTGGGTTTATTTGATCGAATATTCATTAATTGAGGCCAGTCGTGGCGCTGGGGAACAAAGGGTAACTGTAAAATCGATTGGTTGGGTTCGATCCCCACTCAAGGAAATGAAATCTGAATCTTTTCTTCGCTCTGGTGTCGGGGCAATGCGCGGCGTTGAGTTCCGATACTCAACACGCAATGCCTCCAGAACTCGGCGGCGAAGTGAAGAACAGAGTGTCTTAACACAAGGTTCTCTCTGTCAATCTTAATATTAAGACACTCCGTTACCCACTTTCCGTTGAATTTTGGAGGCAGAGCCAAGAAGCAAAAATATAAATTTAAATAAATAATAATATAAATATTATTAGAGGCCGGTCGTGGCGCAGCGGCACGAGGTGCGACTGCAAAACCGACTGGTTGTGGGTTCGATCCCCACTCGAGGAGACGAAATATTTACTTAAATTTATATTTCCATTTCTTCGCTCTGGTGTCGAGGTTAAGCGCGGCGTTGAATTCTGCCACTCAACACGCAATGCCTCCAGAATTCGGCAGAAAGTGGGGAACGGAGTGTCTTAACAACAGCTAATTTTTTTTTTTTTAATTTTTATAAATATTATTTACATATATAAAAATAAAAAACATATGTAAGAAGAAACTTACAATAAATCAAATTATATATGAACACCCTTATAAAAAATACATCAAGATATCCCCGTGGAACCCTCGTTAAGTGACGATGTGATCAATAGGGATTCACGCGGGGGTTGACAAGTGACGTCCCTCGAACGGGGCGTTCCTTTTACAGTCACGTTCTTAACCCTAGATAGATAACCTACGTCGAATCGACGTAATCGATTTTGAAAAATCCATATAACTCTTTTGTTTTTCGCGTCACTAAACTGACCGTTCCTGCCAACTCAGTCGGCCATCGGAGCTTGCATAACACACCCGTATCGCAACGGTAAGTGCAATACTTTCGTCAATATCTACCTACCTTACGTCGAAATGACGTATGGTTATCTTTAGTGTTAGTTTTTAGATTTTTAGGAAAATGTGTTATTGCGACTTTTTAGAGAATAAATGTACATATTTTTTTACTTATTATAGCTCAAGACAAAAAAAACATAATGACGTCACATAATCGTATAAACGATGCAGAAATCAGTCAGTTGTCGTATGAAACGAGCGATGCAGAAACTCAAGGGTCGAACAGTGAAACTGAAGACAATTTATTAGAAGATGACCTACAGAGTGATGCTAAAGACTAGGAAGTGAGTGCTCCACCAGTGGTAAACACATTGCATACTGAAGATGTATCTGAAAATAACCCTGAAACTCCTGAAAGTGCTTCGCAAAGTATGCCGAGTCATATCATCATGCCACAGCGTCAAACTCTTGGAGACAAAAACGACCATCATTGGACAGCCACTAAAGGCAGGACAATTGGAAGAATAGCATCTGCTTATATTATACGGACATCTAGGGATCCCACTCGGATGAATAAATACCTTTATGAACCTTTAGAATGTTTCAGTATATTTATTACTGATGACATTGTGGAGGACATAACAAAATGGATCAACGCAGAAATCCACCTGTAGATTCAAAACCTTGATGTAAAAGCCGAACCTCCCACAGGACTCGAAGGTGTACTTGAGCCAAAAAAAAGAAAATATTGTGCCTTTTGTCCATCAAAAATTAGAAGGATGACATAGACTATGTGCGACAACTGTAAAAATTCTATTTGTGGAGAGCACAAGTCCAGCGCCTGTCCTAAGTGTCTTTGAGACGAAAAGTAATTAAAAAATATATTTAATTAGGTTTCTAATATTATATACTTTATAAAAAGTTGTTTTTAAAAAGTTTATGTCTCAAATTATAAGACTGACGGAGAGATACCTAAATGTTTAAGTTTTATAAAGTAAGAAGTACCTCGTTTTGTTCTTTTTCAATTTTTTCTAATAAAAATATAAATAAATTCTAATGTTTGTCATTTACTCAGAACACAATTACATACATTAAGATATAATATCACATTCATAAACCTAGGATATACATAATCCAAAATATGCTCACTCAAATATTCGCACGTTGAATCGACGTATGGTTATCTTTAGTGTACAGTGAAATATGGTTATCTATCTAGGGTTAACAAACGCCGGATAATTGCGGTCTATATTTACCTTTTGTTGGAAGATTTTATGTGAATATGTTTGTTTTAGTTGTATATACTCGTGCTGTAATTATTTAATTGATTTAGTATTTAGCTTATATCAATGTTTACCATTGTCTTAAGCAATATAACAAACTACATACCTTGATAGATAGTTTTATTACCTTGTAATGTTAGATTGGTTAAATCAGCTTCACGCTGTATTCCGCACACAGCAGTGTAAGCAGAGAGACTTCGAAAATTGGAGGTGTTCCCAATTCAAACGAATATTTTTATGTATGTTTTTGTCAATATTCCAAAATGTTAGTTTGCACAAAAATAATACCTAGTTAAGATTTAAGTTTTACATAGGACAACCACTACCTACTCGTTTGAGAAGCATCTCTCCTCTCAAGGTCTACTCATCACTTAATATCGTAAAATAAATTATTTTTTTAACAAAAAAAAACCAATTCCAAACAATAAACTAAAAAATAAATTAACTTAACATAATTTAAAACGTACTTTGAGTTTTGTTCAACAAAAATAATTAAAGAAAAATTTTATAATTTTTGAGGTCGTAAAACAAACAGACTTAGCAATGTGATATTAAACACTTTACTTTGTTAGATTAACAACATAAATAAGTTGTAACAAGCATAAAAGGACTTCAACGTAGCTTGATGAGAATGTATGGCTTAGTAATCGGAACGCGTTCACATTTTTATACGTTTTCTAAAAGGTATTTTTCTTTCCTATATTTGGAATAATTGTTAAAAATATTAAGTTACTTTTATTCCTTGTAGTTTATTGTTCAAAGTTGGTTTTTTTTTGTTAAAAATTATTCCGAATTCTAGGAGCGTTGCGTATTGAGTGGCAGTACTCAATGACGCGCTCCGCCTCGACATCGGAGAAAGGAATTAAATATAATTTTAAAGAAATAATTCATCTTCGAGTGTTGATCGGACCCACCACCACAAGCTTGCCTCTGAGCCGTGACTGGCCTATAATTTGTCCAATTTATTTTCACGAAAATTGCGCATTTTATGAAGAGAAAAGATATATTATACACAAAACTTTAGAATGTGAGATTTTTATTTATATATTCTTAAATTTATTAACTCTGTAATGTTTTTGTATTTTAAAGATTTCCCTTCGTTTAGGATTATGTATCAAAGAAACAGTTAAGAACTTTACGTTTTACTAAGCTAAAACAAAATAAAATAAAACTGAGCAGAATATCGGAATATAGAGAGAACTTGGTTAAGACACGCTGTTTTTCACATTCCACCCACATTGATTGCGGAACTCAACACCGCGCTTTTATTTATACAATAAAATATTAAACAAATTATGTCTTTATTTATACAAATTTGTATAATTCCCAAGGTTCGGTCAACCAGCCCCCGCTCCGGCCGAGGTGTGCGCATACGATGCAGAGCTGGAGTGCTCGTACTTCCGCCGTCGTCCGCGCTCCGTGTGCAGCCAGCCGGACCCCAAACGCTACACCTGGATGCCAGAGGATGAAGACTTCACTCGGATGGAGTGGCCACAGTATGCATTTATTATTATTTTTTGTCTTATTACCAAAGTGTAGAAATAAAATTAATTAATTGCCGCGAGCGGGAAAACGTACAACCGTCGTGTGTATTGTCATGTATATTCACGTTTGCATCACTATGGCCTAAATTGTTTTCTTAATAGATACACTTAAGTATTAGTCATGTACTTTTTTTAAAGATTATTCTGATATGATGATCTTTAAAAAACATGAAATATTGATTTTTTTTAGGTATTATAGCTAGGACTTAATAAGCATTCACTATTAAAAGATCAGCTTCACGCTGTATCACGACCAAAGCAGGCTAGCTAGAACCTAGCATTAAGACAACTAATTTCCCACTTTCCGCCAAATTTTGGAGGCATTGCGTGTTGAGTGGCGAAACTCAACGCCGGGTTTTGCCTAAACACCAGACAGAAGAAATGGAAATATAAATTTAAATGAACATTTCATTTACTTTATAATGAAAAGATGATTCATGCTGGAGACTTGGAATACCAATAGATAGGTAAAACAACTAAATATAATCAGTTGCTGATTATCTATATATATAAAAGGACTTGTGCTGACTGACTGAGGTAAGACGCACGCAGAGCCGTAACCGCTGTGCGTAGAAACGTGAAATTTGGGCAGATGTTTATTTTCATATTCTGGACATCCACTAAGAAGGGAATTTGAAAAATTTTAACCCTAAAGGGATGAAATAGGGGTTGAAAGTTTGTATGGAAAAAAAAAATAATCTGTACCGATTTTTATAAAATTTGAAATTCAGACTTAAAAATATTTCATTGAACACGTGTTTCATGGTTTTTAAAAATTCACTCCTAATAAGCGGGCGAAGCCGCGCGCCCCCTCTAGTATACAATACTATTATGTATCAAGTTATGTAGTCAATATTTCAACTAAGTAATTGAAAAGAAAAATATTTGTGTAGATTTTTTATGAATTCATTTAGAGTAGCAAATCATACATATAAATATAATGTAAATGTAATATATATTTATTTACATTTATATTTTCATTTCTTCGCTCTGTTGTCGAGGCAAACGGAACTCAATTGAAAGTGGGAATCGGAGTGTCTTAACACTAGGTTCGCTCTGCCATCCCTAGTGTTTGAGGGATACAACGTGTAGGTAGGCAGAGGGAACCTAGTGTTAAGACACTTCATTCCCTATTTTCTGAGTTCTGGAGGAACTGCGTGTTGAGTGGAATAACTCAGCGCCGCAACTCATATTGCATTGACACCAGAGCGAAGAAATAAAAATATAAATGTAAATAAATTTACTCCAGTGGGGATCGAACCCACATCCAGTTGATTATACTGTTACACTTTGTGCCTTTCAATTTTGTACTTAAGTATTTGTATTACAAACACCTTAAGAATTTACATAGTATTACTGAAAACTTTCACTTAAAATTTTGCTTTCACTTCTAATTGATTCACTAACGCCTACTATAATAACAAACTGGTGCTAAAATATACAACATATTTACATATATTGTAGTAAGCCTATGTGTTGTTTTGATAAGCTATATAAATGTACGGGCCGTTGTGGCATAGAGACACTAATTTGTGACTGTAACGCGACGGTTGTGGGTTCGATCCCCATACAAGGGAAAGAATTATTATTTCTTAATATTTTTTAATTATTCGCTCTGGCATCAAGGCATAGACAAAACCCGGCATTGAGTTCAGCCACTCAACACCACAATGCTACAAAAAAAATTGCGAAACCTAGGGAACGGAGTGTCTTAACACTAGGTTCCCTCGGCAAACTCTATTGTATGCGGGATACAGCGTGAAGCTGATTTTTTTATATTACTGTAAACTTTCGTCTAAATCCGTTCAGTAGTTTTTGCATGAGAGTGGAACAAAATATGCATCGTCACAAACTTTCACATTTACTACATTGGCAGGATTAGTAGAGTTGAAATGTTTTAAAAATAAAAGAAAAAAATACTATACTATAATACTTTATTAATTGAACTAACATTTAAATTATTTCTAAAATACAAAAACGATTGAAATATAAAAGAATTATAATCAAATTTACTTAAAATTTTACTATGGAATTGTTTAGTAGAAAACACACAAGCCTTAACTGGCTTGGCACTCACAGTCTACTGTACAAGTTACTGTAAACACGGAAGATTGTGGGTTCGATCCCCACTCGAGAATATGGAAATATTTAATATTTTCGTTCCTTCACTCTGGTGTAGATGGCACACTAGGTTCCCTCTGCACACTCTTTTGTGAGCGGCATACAGCGTGAAGAAAAATAACATTTAAAATTCACCAAATCGGTCAATATTTATTTTTGCGTCAACCACGAGCCACCCTAGATCACTATTAATATATTTATATAGATTTAATGTTTTAAATCGCAATTAAAACGAATCCCGTTCTCCGTGATTTCCCAAGCGTAAATCCAAAAGGGATATTAAACTTGCTGGCTGAAATAAAAATTGATATTTCTACAGATATTTCAATTTTACGCTTTCCGATGTAACGTTCAGGTGGTGTCGCAGTTTAAGTAAAAGATTGTTTTTTCATAAAAATCAACCTTTGATATCTAAAATAATCGACATTAATAAGACATTGAGTGTAGAGTGGTGGAACTCAACTTCGCGCTTTGTCTTAGTACCAGAGCAGGAAAATGACAAAAAAAAATATTTCTCCCAGTAGAAATCGAACCCACAACCCAACACGACGGCTTTAATTTTATCATTTATTTTATGTAAATGATATCTTATTTTTGTCGTAAATGAGTATATGTAATACAATGTAACTAAATAAACGCTTTGCATAACCAAACAAATGAAAATGTTTGCAATATAAACATTCTCTAATTTAAATAAAGTCAATAACCCTTGTTTTTAATTAGGTACATCATATCAAAGATACTTGTAATAAATATTAATAATATAATTATAATTTTATTTTTATTTTCCAGATCGGTAATAGAAGATAACGCGGGTTGGCCCCAAAACTATAATGTGGACCAAATCGCGTCAGTTAGCCGAGGAGGCTCTTTACCTAGGCCCCCATCAATAATACCGTGAGTAAAAAGAAATATACATATAAATATATTTAATGTATGTCTCACTCAGCACGCAATAGCTCCAGAACTCGGTGGAAAATGGGAAACGGAATGCCTTAACACTACTTCCCCTATGCCTTCACTGTTGTGTGCGGGATACAGCACACACCAGAGCATGCAGAGGGAGCCTAGTGTTAAGACACTCCGTTCCCCATTTTCCGCCAATTACCACTTTTTTCAGGAGGCGTAGCGTACTGAGTGGCGGTACTCAACGCCGCGCTTTGCCTCAACACCAGAACGATGAAATGGAAATATAAGTTTAAATATTTTATTTCCCAGAGTGGGGATAGAAACCATAACCAGTTGCTTTTACAGTCACGCCTTGTGCCCCTGCACTACGACTAGTCTCTTTGCATTACATAAAAGTTATATAACTGCTACTTTTGCTAAAGGTCAGTTTGTTCAAGAAAGTATTTATAAAAGAAAACTGATAAAATAGGCCGAGGCTGTCGTGGCACAGTGGCATAAGCGTGTGACAATAAACTCAACGGTTGTGGGTTCACTCACTCTTGGGGAAATGATTTATTATTTATTCATATTTTTATTATGTCACTCTGGTAACAAAACAAAGCGTGGCGTTAGGTTCACCCACTCAAAAGGCAATACTTTTAAAATACGGCGGGAATTGGAAAACGGAGTGTTTTAACACTAGGTTCCCTCTTTTCATCCTGCTATATATGGGATACAATGTGAAGCTACGAAGAAAAGGCAATATAATATATTTTTTTTCTTTAAAGGTCATAGTGTTTATTATGATATAAATACTCTATAAAGTAAATGTCACTTAATATCGTGTCATATTTAATACGAGCGTAAAATTACACGTGGTGTCTTTATATAAACGAAGTTTAAAAAGAATCTAAAACAAAAAGTTTAGACTAAGTAAGGCTACTCAAAATAATATTAAAAACGAAGTAATTATAAGATTTGCTTAATCAAAATTTAAGAAAGATTTTGATTTTGAAAAATCCTTTTTGAAATAGTTTCAACTGGATGAAGTATACCACACATAGCAGGGTAAGCAGAGGGAGCCTAAGAACCTAGTGTTAAGTAACTTGTTCTCATTAAGACACTTCCGTTCTCCACTTTTCGCCGAATCCTGAAGGCATTGCATGTTGAGTGGTGAAACTTAACGCCACGCTTAGCCTCGTTACTAGAGCGCGTATAATAGTTTATTACTTAAATTCGGACCACAAGTGATTTTTAGTTTAGAAACACTACTTCTTTTAGTTTACTTTACTACACTACTTTTAGTTTAGAAACACTAAAAACACATATAATATATATAGAATGTAGAAAAAAAGAGGAGAAAAAAATCACTAATCACTTTGTAAATTAAATACCACCGTACGTATATAAAAATTAAATACTTCACTAATCTTATGCTGTAATATCTCAGCTTAATAAATGGGGTCAAAGGTCAGGGCAATTACACGCTTGCCGGCTGCTTTCAATTAGGACCCACCCGTTATAGTGGGGCCCTAGCGTTACTTATTTCATTCTCTTTATTGTCTGTTGTGATGTCAAGTACACTTGCCAAGTAACGTAGCTATGTATACTATGGATAAGTATAATTATATAATAAGATAAGTATGTTAAAATTATGTAATCATAATTTTAAGATAGAAACTACATATCTAATAATATATGGATTGATTATATAAAAACTCATGCACGATTTATCCCGCACATCAAACTAGTGTTAAGACACTCCATTCCCTACTTTCCGCCAAATTTTTCGAGGCATTGCGTGTTGAGTGGCGGAACTCAGTGCCGTGTTTTTGCCTTGGTGCCAAAGCGAAGAAATGAAAATAATAAAAATGTATATATTTCCTCGAATAGGGATCGAACCCACAACCGTCACGTTATAGTCACACTCTTTTGTCCCTGGGCCACGACGGTCTCTATAATAGTTTAGGAATTATCATATTTTATATATGATGTATATATAAAATATGATAATTCCTAAACTATATGCATTTACATAGTAAATGTAAGGTAGGTTTTTTTAACCTGCTCTAAGACTTAATTAATTCTTATTCACCATAAAATATATGTATAATGCGTAATGTCTTCCTGACGATGGAGGCTTAACGACTGTAAGATTTCATTTGTATTTTGAGTGTTATTACATTTTCTTATAAAAAAAAATGCTTTAATAATTGGGGGCATCGTGGCGCAGTGGGGCAGAGTCTGGTCGTAAAAATGATAATTGTGAATTCATTCTCCACTCGGACAAATGAAAAAAAGAAAAATTTGCCAAAACACAATAGTGAAAACTGCATTTAAATCGGTTAAACCTTGTCTGAGATAAGCGTGCACAAGCGCAAAGACAAATCCTACTACAATTTTATTAAAATCATTCTTTTGGATTCTATTTCATTGATAAATGTCCTCAGTAAGATTATTTTCTTACATTATATCTTCGCCATCTTTCGCTTATTTGGGGCCAGTTGTGCAGGGGCACCAAGTGTGACTGTAAAACCGACTGGTTGTGGGTTCGATCCCCACTCGAGAAGACAAAATATTTACTTAAATTTATATTTCCATTTCTTTACTCTGGTGTCGAGGACAAGCGCGGCGTCAACGGCAGCTCAACACGCAGTGCCTCCAGAATTTGGCAAAAAGTGGGGAACGGAGTGTCTTAACACTAGGTTCCCTCTGCCTACCCTGCAGTGTGCGGGATACAGCGTGTAGATGATTTATTTATTTATTTAATTATATCTTCCCTGTACAGACAGCGGTTAGTTACAATTTTATTATTCGTGAAAGATAATGCATTGAGTTCCGCTACTCGAAACGCCATGAAAATTGGGCAAAAAGTGAAGTATCGAGTTAACTTCACACTGGTTTCTCTCTGTCATTTATCTAGGAAAAAGCAAAACAAAAATTCTATTAGAAACGTGCTAGGAGAGAAAGATTTTTTTATGTTAATTAAAATGAACTGAGACACAAAAGAGATAATTATCCCTTCTATTGTGAATAAGCTCAGAAATAGGACACTGCAACGCCAGTACTACTTACTGCTACTGTTATATAGAAGACTGCGTATTCTATACTTTTGCCCCAAAAACGTAAGATTTATTTCGAGATGTGTTTCTGCAATAAATATACAGGTATTCTATTTCATATAAAACTCGACACTTATTTTATGATGCTTAAAAATATTATTCTGCATATAAACTTAGTTATAGCAGGATTTTATAGCATCACATAGCGAGATAGTCTGAGGGAACCCGGGAACTTTGTGTACACTTCGTTCTTACTTCTTTTCTCCATTTTCCGCCGAATTCGATATGCATTACGTATTGAGTGATTTAACTCAACGCCGCTCTTTGCGTCGTTATCAGGGCGAGGAAACAGAAATAGTAAAAAATTCTTTCCTCGAGTTGAAATCAAACCTAGCCTTAGCATGTCGTATTTATAGTCACACGCTTGTGCCACTGCGCCACAACTGCCCTCAAGCCGCAGCAGAATTTACTAGTTGGTGGTAAGATTTGATTTTTCACTAAAGATATATATTATTTAGTATATTTTTTAACACATTATTCCCAAGCTCCGAATACAATTATACAGTTATACACCAGTCATACATCCCATTCATTTTTCGACCACCCATTCTAACATTACATATAAGACCCAATATATAATATTTTTATATATGCTACTATATGAGTTTTCTATAAAATAAATGTATTTATTACAACGAAAACCATAAAGAAATTTTAAGCCCTTTAAGAAAAGTAAGCAGAATAAAATTAATGATGAAATCAAACAGCGACTTTATTTGATACTATAAAGAGACAAACGGGCCAAATTCGAAGAATCACTTAATGTATCACGTAAATGCCATTTCGTTACATAAATTTGTTATGAAGGAACCGAAGACGTATCTACTTAATATAATACCAACGATTTTCCTTTCTATCTCTATTATATCGTAATTGACTTCCAAAATATATAACGAAAATATTTTCCTTTTCTTTTTATGTGGCCAGCCGTGGGGCAGAGGCACAAGTGTGTGACTATGTGTCTGGTTGTGGGTTCGGTCACTCGAGAAAACGAGATATTTATTTAAATTTATATTGTCATTTTTTCGCTCCAGTGTCGTGGCAAAGCTCGGCGTTGAGTTCTGCCACTCAACTTGCTGTGCCTCGAAAAATTCGGCGGAAAGAGGAGAACGGCTTACATTAGGCTCCCTCAGCCTACCCCTACATATATGTAGCCTATATGCGAGATACAGCGTAAGCTGAAAAAAAAAACTTTACTAGCATACACTCCATAAATCTACGCTAATAAAGCCTGGACGATAGCCTAAAACTCGACCTCGATAAAATTGGTATAAAATGAAAATATAAGATTCACGCCAGTATAACGCAGTTTCAAAAACTGTGACTGGATGGTTATGTGTTTGTTTACCAGTAGCGGTTGTTTATATTAAAATAATAATATTTTTTGTACTGGTTGATCAAATTATGGCGACATTAACATACGATGTCTCTATAGTAGACGGTGACGAACTGGTCAGAATGTCTTAATACTATCTTATCTTATTTGTATGGAAAAAAAAAAATATGTGACTGTGAACATGACAGATTGTAAAACTCAACAATGCCTTCAAAAATTCAGTGGAAAATAGGGAACGAAGTGCCTTAACACAAGGTACCCTCTGACCACCCGGTGTGCGAGAACAGCAAGAAGCTAAAAGAAGCAAATAAATATGTATTTAACGAAAACTGCCCAAATATCAATATTTGGGTTGGGGAATAGAAAAAAACCCGTTAATGCTACTGAAAGTAAGGAAAAGTCGTGTAATATAACCTCCTTCTCAATTAATTATTGGTCAACACAGCAGGGTAGGCAGGGGCAACCTAGTGTTAAGACACTCCATTCCACACTTTCCGCTGAGTTCTGGAGGCATTGCGTGCTGAGTGGCAGAACTCAACGCCGCGCTTTGCCTCGACACCAAAGCGAAGAAATGAAAATTTTAATATAAGTAAATATTTCGTTTCCTCGTGTGGGGATCGAACCCACAACCAGTCGATTTTACAGTCACACTTTGTGCCCCTGCCCCGCGACTGGTCTCATTATTTGGTTATGTTACGAATTATTTTAATTGCTTATATTGGTAGTTTTTCCATCTGAGCGTGGGATAGTGAGACAAGTCGTGGGATTCTAAAAGTGACAGGTTTTAGTTTCGATTCCCCGTTAAAGAAATGAATAATATTTAATATTTTCTTCTCCTCGCTCTGGGTAACCAGGCAAAAATGCGGCATTGAGTTCCGCTACTCAACCCACAGTACATCCAAAAGTCGGCGCGAAATGGTATATTTCAAGATAAAAGCAATATTCTATGGAGTTCAACTTCTACAGGACAGTAGCTATGACACATCAGTTCCAAAAGCATTCTTATTTTATTTGAACGTGTGAAGATTCATAAATATATAATATAATAAAATCCTTATTTAATTACCCTAAATTATTAAGACACATTTAATATACATAAGCTCTTTTAAGATTATATTAATGTTCTATACGATCTAAATATACAATAATTTTGCCAAATAGCTCTAATTCCAACCCTTAATTCAAACTACTATTATTTATATTTACAAAAAATATTTTTTATCAATATTATTTTTATAATTTTAAACGAGCTCTCCGTTATCAGTTATCACCAAATAGTCATCGTTATCACTAACCCTTATTAATGATATGTGTGTTTGATAGCTGCCCCGCCCACACTCCGATACCTCCGCCACCTCCACCACCGCCTCTCACCATACCACCGCACAGGTAATAGAATATTAGACTTACCTTAGAAATAAACGGTCACTATAATATGGAAATAAATATTATATTGGATTTAGTTAAACCTTACATCTGACCTACCTGGAACTGGATTTGAAGTTTATGTATATGTCTGTGTGTTGCACCGTAACTCCCAAACGGAGAAACCTATTTTGATTTAGTTTTTTTTTTGCTGGAAAGATGACTTAATCGAAAGTGTTCAGACAGTATGTTCAACCTTTTGAAGATTGTCAGCTCTTTTTATACGTTCGTATACTCGTTAGAGGTTTTTGTGTCAAAGATTTTTTTTTTATTTAATTTATATAAGAGGATTAACCACTTTGCATATAAACTTTAAGTAATTTAAATATCGTTCGAACTATATTAAAGTAGATTATTGTATCATATATGTACATTTCGATTATTACGTATGAAAAGCGTGTATTTTAATACATTTTTAATTATTTTTCCAAACTAATCCCTCATTTTCAGGACAAAACACGTATCTTTCGCTCGTTCCCATACATTGACCACATTCGATGACTCCGTAATGCCGGCGGCTGTGAGCGGCGGCCGGTTTAGAAGGGACTGCGAAAGGCTTATCGACGGACGAGTAGTTAAGGTTAGTTTGAATAATTGCTTTTGTTTTGACAAGTATTTGAATTTAGTTGGAGAATTTCACTTTAACATATTGGTTTCTATTTGATAGATTGTAGAAATTGTAAGATATTCTTATTGATTTATTTTTTAAAGAAATATTTTGTCAAATTTAATAAAAAGATAGTAATTGGTAGATAGTTTTTTGGCAATTAGATAAGTTAAATGAAATAAGAACCAAAATAAATTTATATTTTAGGCCAGTCGTGGTGCAGGGGCACAAAGTGTGACTGTAAAACCGACTGGTTGTGGGTTCGATCCCCACTCGAGGATATGAAATATTTACTTAAATTTATACTTTCATTTCTTCGTTCTGGTGACGAGGCAAAGCGCGGCGTTGAGTTCTGCCACTTAACACGCAATGCCTCTAGAATTCGTGCGGGATACAGCGTGAGGCTGTATTAATTTTTATTTTATGTATTTATTTTATCAACAGCCAGAAAACAAACCATACGCAACACTACCAGTAATGTTCCAGCCGTTCCCGCCCTACCCTCAGTACATAGCGCAGGCGCCTGCGCCGATACACTACCCGCCTTTAGCGCCGATACCGGCGCACACTATGCCAGTGCGGCCACCAGTGGACGGACCCAAAGTTGTTGTATTAGGTTTGTAGGTTTATTATTAATATATGATTATATTCTTTACTACTGAATACAGGCTAAAAAATTGTTTACCATATTGGACTTGTGCAACTCTAGAAGAGACCTCTTCCATCCAACCTGTAGGTAAGTGCAAAATAAAGAAAATGATGCTGTGATAAAAATATTAAATTAAAAAAAATATATTTTTCTGCTTTTTGCCCTCATCTAGGAGAGTAGACAAAGAATTTAAAAAATAACAACTTTAATTTTCTTTACGAACTCGAAAAAACTTGTATAGTTTTCTCAGCTTAATTACAAAGCTTCTTTTCAGATTCTATAAAAAAAGGAGTAATGAGAACTCAAGCAACGCAAACTGAAGTTTGTTTGGGAAGAAAACCGCACCCACCCAACTATCTGTCGTTAAGTCCCCGCACTATTAAAAGGGTAAAAACTTTTATGTGATACTATTTTATATACAGACAAATATAGTTATTAATGATTTTTTTTATAAATTATTAATTGCGATAGTTTATGTTTTTATATAAAATAAATTTAATATATTCTTAGACATTATTTTTAATATATTAATATGTTACTTATTAAGATAACGTATAAAAATTTGAACGTAGCGGGGCTCGAACCCGCGCCTCCTGGAAAGCGACCAGGTTTTCTGACCACTGAGCCATGCGTTCAACGTTATACTTTACGTTCAAATTTTATACGTTTTCTAAATAAGTATTTTTCTTTCCTAAGTGTGGAATAACACTTTAAAAATGTTTAAAAATTGTGTATGTTGTTCAAAGTTCTATTTGGGATTAGAAAAATATCTAGACACATAAAAATTTCAAAATGCTGTTCTCAAGCTTACATATAAATATTTCTATAGGTAAAAATGGTAGCAGCAGGTGTTCAAACAAACGGATATACTGTAGGACCGAGAAGATTAACTAAATCCTTCTCAGAAGTAGGTGGAGATCGTTTAGCGGGGAGGGAACAAAATGAAGTCACTGTTGCTATTGAAAGGTAATAAAATGATTATATCAATTGTGTAAGACGTTAAGAAAGTATAAAGAAATCTTATACTCGTAAGTAAGTTGATTTTGTAAAATAATATTATATAATATTTATGTACCAATGAATAATGACAGCTATTAAGCTTCACGCTCCATCCCGTATATAACAGGGAAAGTAGAGAGAACTTATCAAGTCACTCCGTTATTTGCCTCTCACACTCATTCGGGACATTGTGTTGAGTGAAGAAAATTAAATTAAATTAAATTAGCTTCACGCTGTATCCCGCACACAGCAGGGTAGGCAGAGGGAACCTAGTGTTAAGACACTCCGTTCCCCACTTTCTGCCGAAGAGTGAAGAAAATTGAGAAAGAAAAAGAAAATTGAGATAATTCATTCCACGAATAGAAATCTCGCTTTGATTTTTATTATTGGCACCTATTAAAATAATACGATATATATTTTACAGTATTATTGGAGCAGAACATGAAAAACTCCATAGAACACAGTCAGAGGAACCTCCTAGATCACCGCGATCACCAACATCAATGAGGCCACCATCACCTCTAATGAGAGGAGATTCAGACGATGTCACTTCATCATCAGTAAAATCTGTAGCATCATCACAAATAGATAAATCAGAACTTAGCATGTACCAGAAGCAAGCACAAGAATATTTTCAACAAAATTTTCAATTCATACACGAGAGCGATAGAGACGACACAGTCGATGATGATATAGAAACGTTAGAAAAGAGCATGGCTTTAAATAGAAGAAATCTAGAATATTTACAACAGGAAATAGCTAAACAAGCAAAAGGAGATAGATCGTTACGATCGATTCTATCAAAAAGCACGAGTGATGCATCGCAAAAGACGATAAATTCTCATAATTTGTCAAAAACATCAACATTTCAATCGGAACCGTCGACTGAAACGTCCGCTACTACAACAGATGACAGTGAAAAGAATGAAAAGGAAATTATCATTGATTTTGAACCGAGACCTGATGATGAAGCAATACCATTTACTACTTTACGGAGAAAAAACAAGAGAATTTTGCAAAAAACGATGTCCGAAGGTGAAATTCTATTGGATGCGTAAGTATTTCAAAAACCTATAAAGATTTTTATTATAATTATATTGTTGGGGCCATTGTGGCACATTAAGACTGCATCTGACTGTAAGCGAGATGGTTGTAAGTTCGTTTTCTACTCAGAGGAATGGAGGACTTTTATCTACGGGAGAATTTTAATTTTATTTTTTCTTCCTAATTTTATTTTATCACAATATTTTAAATTTCGACCTAAAGTGGAAAACGGACACAAACACAACGTTCTAACATTAGATTCCCTTTGTCTGCTATGCGCGATCAATCCAAACATTAAGTTTAAAAAATATTTTTATTTTATGGTATAATACCTCTAATATAATTTACAAATTCTATAATATTTACAATAAATAGGAGAAAAACCGAGCTGTCAAGTGGTGAAGGAGTGAAAGACGCTCTCATCATTATGTCAACAAGCCAAGAAAATATGACTAAAGAAGATCGTGAAAGGGAAGCGATGTATCGACAATATATCACTCAAAATTACAGTCAAACGCCAATCAAAGATGAAGGGATATTTGGATTTGAACCAGATGGCTCTTTCAGGTAAACATTTATTTATAATATTATATGTGAGTAAGTTGAATATTGCCCAAAATAGTTCAAATCTACACACAAAATTTATTTAAAGTATTATTTTATTATGTTTTCCAACACGTATGTGTTTTTATTACAACGAGAATATTTAATTATTTTATTTTTTGCTGCAAGTTAATCAACATGCTTATCTCAAAAAAATGTAAATTACAGTAACATAATTTGTACAATGTACGATTATTTAAACTTTTCTTGCTATTTGTTGATACTTAAACAGTCGAATAATAAGTAATTTTATCAACTTGCTCACTTTTATTGGTAGATCATTTAATAAAAACAATTAGTCTTAGAGGCACTTTCATAAAAATCATCGCCCACTGACCGGAACTGAGCTTCTGCTGATAAATTATTTCTTTTTTATGTTATATTTCTCTCTTACTTACAATAATACTTTTAATTTTAGTTACAAAAAAAATATATACATTTATAAATTAGTGACTTTGTAATTTATTGATGAAAAAAAAAAAAGACTTTTCTTCTGTACAATAACTTTAAAAAGTTGCTTACGCTTTCACTCATCCACAAATTCTCTTCGTAGTTCTTCAGATGGTAATGCTCCATACGAAGATTTTCATGAAAAGTACATTAGTTACAAGCATGAACCTTTTAGAATTCGGAGTGTTAGCTTTGAGGAAAAAACTGAACGAGTTGATGGAGTTCCACTAGAAGGGTGGGTATTTGCAATAAGCTGTAAACTATTGTAGCAGCTGGTTTTCTACTGCTAATGGTAGTAAATTGCCTGTATTTCGAAATCGCTTTAGAAGCAATATTGAAACAAAGATGACTATACTACGCTTTTATGTTATTAGAAATGTTTATGTTAACCAAAACTTTTATGACTATGTTGATACTTAATTTGCCAGAATCTATAAATCCTTAACATTAATAGATGAAAGATAAAATAATCATAATTTAAATTATGTGCTAAGACCTTATAAATTAATAAACTTTCAGTACTGCTAAATCAAGTCCAGCGTCACCGGACCCAGTCAGTTGTGATATAGATGCGGAACAAAAAATTAAAAGAACAATAATTTCAAACAACATTACCAAAATACTTGCTCCATTAGAAAAGACCTCGCCTTGCGCTTCAAATGAATCCCTTACTGTAGATCATAGCAGGTGTGTATTCTTTATTATATTTCATTTTCTTTATTACAACATATCATTATTATAACATTAGTACTGAAATTTACTATTTTTTTTAATAGAGATCATTCGGATGGAATGTGGAATGAATCACAAACTACGGTGTTACAAGTGGACTCTGGTACAGATAATGGAACGGTTATAAGGTAATTTTTATTTATTTAAACTTAAAAAAATTGCTAGTTTCTTATACAAGTCGATTAATTGAAAAATACAAGTACATAACTAAATAAATTTAAATTAAGCTTACTTTTTTACAGTTCTTCAGATTTAAGTTCATTAGCAACGTCTCCGGGTGCATTAGCATTATTGACTCCGACATCGCGAAGGAAACAATTATTATTATTGCAACATCAGCAAAGATCATCTTTAGATACAGATGCTTTAGATGAGGAATTTGATGCTTCTCAAGTATGACAGCTTATTTTCATAAAATTGTATTAATAACAACTTAAGTTTTTCAATAACTTTAGGACACCAGTCGTGGCGCAGGGGCATAAAGTGTGATTGTAAAGGCAACTGGTTGTGGGTTCGATCCCCTCGACTTGAGAAAATGAAATATAAATTCGGCGGAAAATGGACAACAGATTATTTTAGCACTTTGTTACCTCTGCCTACCCTGCTGTGTGCCGGATACAGCGTGAAATTGGTAAAAAAATACTTTAAAATATTGGGCCTAAACTCTTGCAGTTTTTATTAACTTTATTTATATACCTAAATAAAATATACTGTAAATGATTTCATAACCATTATGTCACCCTATATATTGATAAAATATAAATAGTCATGTAATATCATTGATTTCATTTCAGAGTCAATCACCTACTTCACCACGTAATAAGCTAGATACATCAAGTTCAAGTTCACAACAAACACGGCAATCTCTATCACCACCGGCCGTTGTTCCCAACATATCCTTACCAATAACAAAACAGCCAACTATATCTAAATCCCTATCTCCATCGCAAATGAAACCAAATCACACACCCGCCATTGCAATAACCCATCCTAGCTTAGACTTATCGGACATTCCCTTTAAAAGAACACCCAGTTTTATTAATAAGAAACGTGAGAGAGCACTGAGTCCGTCTAGACGACAAGAGTTGCAAAGAAAAGCGCAACAAAAAGAACCGAATGGTACAATTCCAAATCAAGCAGCCACAACTCCGTCTGAACTTCCCAAAGCGGCGAGTAGTGAAACTAGTCTAGCTCGCACAGATTCAGGGAAAATTAATACGACTGATGTATCAGAAAGTACTACTACAACAGAAGATTATGTTACAGCTAATTCAGACAGTTCAAAGAAGAGTAGTAGTAGAAATCAAAATCACAGTAAGTGTCAGTGCCTAAGATCTCTAGTGTCAGTGTCTAAGATTTAAGAAGCAAATTGTATATATAAAGGCCTAGTTATAGAGAATTTAAAAAGCGGTTTATTTAATTTTTTACGTTTTTGTAGCATTACTGTAGATGATTTCCAAAAGTTGCAGTTTTAGTCTCGCTACAAATTACAAATTATTTTTTTCTGTCCGTTTGTCTATTATATTTGTGTATATTCATGTATTTTTTTATTTTTACAGACTCTGAAAGTAACAATAAAGCACAAGAAGGTTCATCATTTGAAAGCGCATCTAGCTTGTATTCTTCTACTAAAACTGATAATGTAGCTGAAGACTTAATAGTGCCAAGTTTTTCACCGCCCTTAGAAATAAGAGAAGATTTTATTGTTCCTGACTTATCATCTCCGCCATTGCCATTGCCCGAAAGAATACAGAAATCATCTGTTGAACGATTCGAAGTTAAAGCAGATATAACACCTATGGATAGTAGAAAAGTTAAGACTGAAATAGTGAAAATTAGAGATGAAGTGCCTACTAAAACAGTAAGTTTTTAATATACTAGTACGCTTAAACGAAAATTTGCAACTAAAAATTTACTTTATGGTAATATTGTATTTACAGAGTACTGGTTCGCGAGAAGGTATAAGCGGGAAAAGCAGTTCTAGTGGTAGTTATAGTATTGGTGGTTCAAATCCTAATGTAACTGAATCTACTGATAAATCTGTAATTGATAAAATAAAAAAATTACCAGAAAAAGTTGAAAAGAAAGAAATTAAGCAAAAAGAAGATAAAAAAGTTTCTGAAAAGAAAGAACAATTAGTGCCTAAGATGGTGGTAGGTATTTTTTAAGTTATTTTTACTACCTTGAATTAAGAAAACGCACCTTGATTTTTATAGGTTTTTTAATTATTATTTCTTCTCTGCTTTTGCCAAATATTTTGTAAAAATGAATTCAAACAATTATATTTCATTTGTATATAATAATATTTAATTTGTATTTAAAACGAACTGATCAAATCATATTTACACGTTATTCAAAACAGGGATCCTTGTCTGATGATGAGAGAAGCGTTCACTATTCTTCATCAGGGTATTATGAAAGTCCTATCGACGATGACGATGACGGAGGTCTAAGTAAGATGATATAATAGTTTATTTTTCACATATATAATCTAAGACTCTAACTCTTATAAAATCTTTACAGCGTACAAGCATAGTCAAAAATATAGATCGACAAGTAGATCAAAGGCGTGGGCATCGGAAGAAAAGAGGCGAAAAAAGAAAACTTTCACTCTTGAATTTTCAAAATCCTATGACGAATCAATATCTACTTCGCAAGATGACTGGGGTAAAAAACCTAAAGATTTTGATAACATTTACCGTTCTGAGAGAAATGCAACAAAAACAAAATCACCTTTAGAGGAAATAGTGCCTGAAGCAAGAAAAAAGAAAACGCATTTTGAAAAATCGAAAAGCATACAATCGTCCCCAAGAGAACAGGTAGATGTTGATAAAATTGTGAAAGAAAAAACCGGTAAGGATAAGGAGAACGATATTAAAAGACCGATTGAGAGAGAAAGACATGTTAAAAGAACTAAACTGAAAGCCAAAAGTCCCACACAAAGTAAAACCATAGACGGCAGTTACAGATCTAATGTCAAATTGCATTTAAATATCCCGACTTCGGATGATTCTAGTGAACAATATAGAAAAGAAGGTAGAATTATTTATTGTCAAAGAACTGATTGAGATATTGTATATGTTATTTTTTATAAAAAAAATATTTTATAATAAATATTTCAGGTGTTGGTAACGGAAATGTATCTCCTAGAAAACATAGACGATTGCGTGATAGTCCGCGAAGAAAGACTGCAAATAATATAAACTCAACCAAATCTCCCACTTCTAACAATCACTCTGGATATAGGTTTGAGAATTCGTAACATACTATTTTGATTTAAAATATATTTTATTCCACTCCCGCATTCAACATTGAATGCGTTTCATATTTTCCTTTCTTTACTGTGTGAATCCACGATTTCTAAGAGACGCAGGATCTAGTCACGCTATGTTATTTTTTATACGTATTCAAATATAACCAAAATATTTTAATATTAATATTTTTTTTATTTCATTACGATATGATTATTTTTTTTATTTGTAGGCCAAGACGGAAAAGTGGTTCAAATGAGAGCATATCATTACCTGGAAGCCTACCTCGGCGAAAACAATCAATACCGACTGTCCCATGTGTCAGTTCGTTGGAAGCAGAAGACATTGAAACTGCTCGAACGTTAACTAGAGCTGGATCAAGATTAACTCCATTGAGATATGTAAAGAGTCCTACAACATCACCACGACATCAGGAAAAGTCGGAGAAAGGTAGTTATATAGTTATTTATGTAGCATATAGCAGGTGAGGTAGTGGGAACCTAGTATTAAGATATTTCGCTCCCCACCTTCCACCCAATCTTCAAGATATTGATGTTAGCTCATTTATATTTAGAGATAAATTTTTTAATACCCTTTTTGTTGCTATACTTCAATGTGTTGTGTCATTAACATTTAAAATACATTTGTTAACATGTGACATGTCTGCTATAAAAGTAACAGAAACGCCAATTTCAAATTCTTTTATTTTATTATAAGTATTTGTTTCTACAATACTTTTATTGTTATTAGTTTTTACAAAATAGAAAAGATTTAATGACCAGCTTTTTGTTGAGTACAAAACTTTTATATGTTTCTTTGTATATACATGAGGCGATCTAATAACCTACTTTCGGTGCTAAAGTAGCTGAAAGGGCAGTTCGTACAGAAAGCTCAGTTTCATTAGCCAAACTGTTCACAACAGATGGTAAATTCGCAGCGGCATCAGCAGAATCCTTACGCTCCGTGTCTCCAGGTTCGGACTCAGTGTTCTACTCGGAGCACACGGAGCACGTGGCGGGCGAGTGCGAGGCGAAGGCGCACTGCCTGCATTGTGGGAAAGAGGTTCATATTGTCACTGCACAGAATGATGCCACAGATCGTGCGTCCAGAACGTCTACGCATACTGAGGTGAGTTTTTTTTTTTTAATTTTTGTTTTGCATTTTGCAGGAAACACATATGGTCCTTTCATCCAAATTTTTCTTTTGCGCCCGTTTCAAAACCTTTAATTTGTCGATGATAGAATCCCAGCTATACTTTATCTAAGCACAAAGCAGCATTATATATTTTTCTTAAATATATACATGAATTCTATTGATAACTGATTCGGATAACAGCCCTTTTCCAAATAGGCCATGAAAATGGGTTACTTACATAAATATAATTAGATTTTTACATAGACTATAAATAAAATTTACTTTAAGGAATCCTACGTAGACGCAACGCCGGACATAGTGCCGGCACCTGCGGGGTTTGCTGATTCACCATCTTGTAGTGTCACAAAAAAACATACAAGTGGAGTGAGATTATATAAAAAATTAGACAAGAGATATCGTTCTGAAGATAAATCGAGACATTATCGTCACCGTCAGGATGTTCGAGCTAAGGTAATAATAAAAAACTGTTGATTGGTTATGAATATTTGTAATAATCAGCTTCACGCTGTATCCCGCACACTGCAGGGTAGGCAGAGGGAACCTAGTGTTAAGACACTCCGTTCCCCACTTTCTGCCGAAGTCTGGAGGCATTGCGTGTTGAGTGGCAGAACTCAAAGCCGCGCTTTACCTCAAGACTAGAGCGAAGAAATGGAAATATAAATTTAAGTAAATACTTCATCTCCTCGAGTGGGGATCGAACCCACAATCAGTCGGTTTTACAGTCACACTTTGTGCCACTGCGCCACAACTGGCTTCAATACAATAAAACTAATAAAATCATATTTTATTTCTATAGTCAGAAGAAAGGGGTAAAGAAGATTACGCTGGTATCGAGAAACCTCAAGACACCCGTATTGCGCGGTCAGCCGGCAACTCTATTGACAATCTTGATACAGCCGACGATGCGGATCCAGATGGTGACCAATCACTGTTTATTTTTTTCAGCTTCACGTAGTTACTTAAATTGTGTAGAGTATGTAGAAAGAATTTAGTACTCTGTTCTCCGCTGTTAGCAAAATAAACGCCCTAATTTTTCTTATCAGAACAGGAAATTGAAAACCATTTATTGCCCCGAGTGGGAATGGAAACCAACAACAACCAAACAGTTGTTTCAATTGTTGCAGTTTTGGGCCATACAAATAATTGCGAAGTATAATAAAAACTTAATTATTATTTTCAATATTTTTAAAGTGTTATTTCACACTTAGGAAAGAAAAATACTTATTTAGAAAACGTATAAAAATTTGCCATACGTTTTCGTATAGCTTAGTAGTCAGAGCACCTGGTCAGTTTCCAGGAGGCGTGGGTTTGAGTTCCGCTACGTTCAAATTTTTATACGTTTTCTAAATAAGTGTTTGAATTATTATTTTTTTCAAACAGGTAAATACGTATAATAAGACAAACTGAGTAAATAAAAAATATAACTATTTAAATCATTAACTAAAACAGCTCTCGATAGTTTATTTTATTAATAATTCTAATGTTGTTAATATAGAAATCTATATTAATCTTGAAAATAAAATTTTGATTTGGTACTCCAATTATTCTCCTAAAGAGATATAATAGCAATCATTTTGTAAAATGAAACAAAAGTTTGCTCTATTAAAGCGACTAGGCGTTATATATTCTTATTATTTTTGGTTAATATTGCTATTCAAAATTTACAATATATGAAAAATATAATATAACATCACAATAAAAAAATTATTTACAAAGCGTAATTATTGTTAACAGAACACGAAGTGCATTCAGGTGGTTCCGATGGGGAGGATGAAAAAGGAGTTTATGCAACGCCGTGGTGGTGCGGGAACTGGATACTGTTATCTGAAAACGATGATAACTGGACAAGAATACCACCAGGTTAGTAAGTTTAGTTGAATTTAATAATAAACACACACCTAAAGCGACATTAATAAAAAATCATAAATCAGCTTCACGCTGTATTCCACACACAGCAGGGTAGGCAGAGGGAACATAGTGTTAAGACACTCCGTTCCCCACTTTCTGCCGAATTCTGGAGGCATTGCGTGTTGAGTGGCAGAACTCAACCCCGCGCTTAGCCTCGACACCAGAGCGAAGAAATGGTATTATAAATTTAAGTAAATATTTCATCTCCTCGAGTGGGGATCGAACCCACAACCAGGCGGTTTTACAGTCAAACTTCGTGACACTGCGCCACGACTGGCCTCAATTAATTGCAAAAAGAGTTATTTACATTCGAAGAAAAGGAAAATGTCTGGAAGTATTTGATGATGGCCGCCGTTGAATTTTTTATGCTTCTTAATGTTTTGTTACTAAATGTAGCTGAAGTGTAGTTGTGTTGTAAAAAGAAGGTAAAAATAATTTTACATGAAAAATGCATTATTATATATAAGTAAAATATAGAGTATACTATAAATAAAAATCCTTCAATATGATCTTGAAATTCATATTACACACAAACACAGTTTATTTAGAGAAAAAATATATATTTTAGTGTTTTAGTTGCAAGGACACATTTTACTATGATTGTTGTTAATCTTTTTCTCACACAAAAATATTTGCATGCGGTGTTTATCGTAACAAACATATATACCTATAGTTCTGGTTTTTTTAAAATTATGAATGTGCCAATGTTATAAAGCTGTACTGTACTTACATGATAAACCAATAAATAAATAAATGTAAACAAGGCAAGGCAGACTATAATGTCAATATTTTTACAAAGTATTTTCAATATATACTATATACAAAAATTGGAACTAAATAAGTTATTTAACAGATGTCATGGATAGACTACAAGATGAGGACCCAACTGAATCTGAAACGGAGTTCAACAAGCGCTATGTGGCGCTCACACACCGCCTCGTGCATCGCCGCGCGTGCATCGAGCTGAATAAGCGACAGGCTGATGATAGTTTTGGTAAGTCTATATTTCCATCCATCCATCAGGTTTTACAGTCCACTGTTGGATATAAACCTTTTATAAAGGTCACTTCTTCCGGCCAAAGTCTTAAATGTAATAATTTTATTCAAAATAACTAGTTAAATGCTTCTTTTTTTGAACGTAGAATAATTTAACACTAGTACAGTAAAGCTACTCAGCCTAAGATTTGAGAAGAACCAGTGCGAGAAACTCAGGGAACCTTCTTATTTCTGCTGTCCATCAGTCCATCTGGTTGGAGGGCGGACTGTGCTCCTTTTGCCTATCAATCAATCAGCTTCACGCTGTATCCCGCACACAACAGGGTAGGCAGAGGGAACCTAGTGTAAGACACTCCGTTCCACACTTTCTGCCGAATTCTGGAGGCATTGCGTGTTGAGTGGCAGAACTCAACGGCGCGCTTAGCCTCGACACCAGAGCGAAGAAATGGAAATATAAATTTAAGTAAATAGTTCATCTCCTCGAGTGGGGATCGAACCCATAACCAGTCGGTTTTTACAGTCACATCTCGTGCCGCTGCGCCACGACTGGCCTATAGTTTATGTTTATTTCCTGTATATCATCACACGCGCCACCAGGTGCACACGATGTTTGTTGGCGTCTGCCAATCATAGTGTTGGATAATAGTGGTATAATAGGTTTCATTTCAGCCAATTAGATGGACGGACGCACCTACTGATGAAATTTAAAATATAATTTTATGAGGTTCAATATCAATGAGATTTATGTTAATTGTGGTAGCTTTATGCAGTAACTACTTCAGTTTCTTTATTGTGGGGAGTTTTTTATGTCTTAAATTTGATATATATATATTTTTAAATATATGTAGTAGTAATATTAATACAAAAAAATATTATTTACTTCTAGAGAAGTCTTATTTTGTAACATTAGTAAAGAAGCTATCGATACTAATATTATAAAATAGTATTATATAATATAGTAATCATAAAATAAATAAAATAAAAAGAGTGGAAGTACCCTAAAATATTACAGGATATCTACGAGAGCGTACAAAACATTTACGTAATTACAATTTAAAATTAATGAGACCATTGACAGTTGCGTCACAAATGCTAACGCCGCGTGCGTTAACCGATCCACTCCTAACTGTGACGTGAATTCTATTTCTGCCTCTCAATATTTAAATAGCTCTTATGGCCTAAGATCCCATCGCTTGAAACTGTAGGGATCAGATTTTCTAATGAAACTTATATTTAAGAATGATACATGATAGTAGAATAGATTACACTAGGGTTGCCCAAAAAAATCCTGCCGCAATCACCTTTAATTAATGTTTTTCGTAACTCGTTTTTGGAGAAAATTGCACTCATATGTTTTTTATGTGAATCGCACATCATTTGAAAGAAAATCGCATAAGGAATTGGAAAAACAATGGTTGCCAGCTCTCAGTCTGCCGCAAGCCCAGGGTTGCCTGGTTTAAAGAGATCAGTTAATGTTAATATTTGCACTTATGTGTTTTTTTAATGAATTATATATCAAATTAAAGCTTATTTTTTTTCTCATCACTAAAACACATGGTTGCCTGCAAAATAACTGCCGCAAGCAAAGGTTGCCATCATTTGAAATAATTTATTCCGATTACGTTTGACTTAGAATAGACGATGAAATACGCGGTTTGCCTTATGTTTTTTTTTTTTTTAGCTTCACACTGTATCCCGCACACAGCAGGGTAGGCAGAGGGAACCTAGTGTTAAGACACTCCGTTCCCCACTTTCTGCCGAATTCTGGAGGCATTGCGTGTTGGGTGGCAGAACTCAACGCCACGCTTAACCTCGACACCAGAGCGAAGAAATGGAAATATAAATTTAAGTAAATATTTCATCTCCTCGAGTGGGAATCGAACCCACACCCAGTCGGTTTTGCAGTCACACCTCGTGCCGCTGCGCCACTACCGGCCTCAATCTGCCTTATGTTTTAAAGTAAAATATTATAAAATAGAAGGTTAATCTTAAAATTAATATTTATTCTAGCTGTTCACCTGTTAAATGATGATTTTAATCATAATAAATATAAAGTACATACAAAAAACTATTTAAACATGGAATCATCCTTATTTTTCCATTAAAATAATGAATCTATGATATTAAGTGTTTGTTACATCTGTTTTCTAGATATTAATACTCGTTTAAATCGTTATTTTAAAACGACTAAATTATCATCTATATATATAAAACAAGTACCTGACTGACTGAGGTAAGACGCACGCACAGCCGCTGATGGTAGAAACGTGAAATTTGGACAGATGTTTTTTTTCATCATCTTGACATCCACTAATAAGGGATTTTAAGATAATTGAACCCTAAAGGGATAAAATAGGGGCTGAAAGTTTGTATGTTTTTTTTTTTAATCGGCACCGATTTTTATAATATTTGAAATTCAGACTCCTAAAAATATTTCATTGAACACATGTTTCATGGTTTTTTAGAATTCACCCCGTAAGGGTTCAAATAAGCGGGCGAAGCTGCGCGCGCCCACTAATATTAAATAAACGTTTACAAATATCGTTCTATTATAAGGTATTAATTACATAATGTTTTCATAATATAATGTAGGTTGACAATTATTGCAGATATTTTATTTATTAATCAAGAAAATATGGAAAATTACCTCGTTATAAACTCTCAATCTCTCTCTTCGTCCTCAGAGAAAAATATATAATATTAAACATTAAATTTAATTATACTTATCAAACATTAATTATACTTACATTTTGCATTAGAAAATAATTGAAAAATAAAAATCAAATCAGATTCACGCTGTATCCCGCATGCAGCAGGTTAGGCAGAGGGAACCTAGTGTTAAGACACTCCGTTCCCCACTCTCTGCCGAATTCTGGAGGCATTGCGTGTTGAATGGCAGAACTCAACGCCGCGCTTTGCTTCGACACCAGAACGAAGAGATGGAAATATAAATTTAAGTGAATATTTCATCTCCTCGAGTGCGGTTCTTCTTTATATATTTTTTTACAACAATGAACTTTTTGTAACAAGTGATAACCGTGCATTGTGTTACTATTTAAGAAAATGTTACTGTATATAAAAATCATTTTTTGGCGAAACAACAACATAATTTTACACTTCAGACTCATTATTAAATTCCACACACATTTTCGCACAAAAAACAGATCTTCATTTTTGTCATGTTAACTAAAAATATCTTCACTCCAAAACGAAAAGTAAGTAACTAAGTAATATGTTCAAAAACATCTCATTTGGCCATCTGCACTGTTATTGCATTTAGAAACAATACATCTACGAAAATAAAATTGTTGCATTTTGTTTGCTTTGTATACCGCCGCAAAATGTTTATCTATAGTAAAAAGTAGACAACTAATTGATATTTGTCGACTCCTGGTCATAAACCTTAAATAGCGTTTATTATTCGGCATTACTGTGGAAATTTCTTAGAATTTATTTTTGATAAATTAATTTTGTTTATTATAATTCTATCATATATATTTCTTTCAATGCAAATTCTTAAAAGTTGCGTGAGAAAAAAAAGATTGCGGCAACCGTTATCAAAAAAAAACGAGAAAAAAAAATCAAACGAGCCGAGGACAAAGAGAGAGAGTATATTGAAATGTTATTTTCCATATTTTCTTAATTAATAAAAAAAAATACGCAATAATTGTCGTCCTTCATTATCTTAAGGAAACATGATGTAATTAATACCTTATAATAGATTGATATTTGTAAGCATTTATTTAATTAGATAATTTAGTCGTTTTAAAAGATAATTTAAATTAGTATTAGTATTTAGAAAACAGATTTAGCAAAGACTTAATATCATGGGTTCATTATTTCACTTGAAAAATAAGGATGATTTCATATTTGAATAGTTTTTTGTATGTTCTTAATATGATTATAATCATCATTTAACAGGTAAATAGCTAGAATAAACATTAATTTTAAGATTGACCTTCTATTTTATAATATTTTACTTTAAAACATAAGGCAAATCGCGTATTTCATCGTCTATTCTCAGTCAAACGGAATCAGAATAAAATATTTCAAATGATGGCAACCTTTGCTTGCGGCAGCCATTTTCCAGGCAACCATGTGTTTTAGTGATGACAAAAAAATAAGCTTTAATTTGATATATAATTCATTAAAAAAGCACATGAGTGCAAATATTCACATTAAGTAACCTCTTTAAACCAGGCAACCCTGGACTTGCGGCAGACTGAGAGCTGGAAACCATTGTTTTTCCAATTCCTTATGCGATTTTCTTTCAAATGATGTGCGATTCACATAAAAAACATATGAGTGCAATTTTCTCCAAAAACGAGTTACGAAAAACATTAATTAAAGGTGATTCCGGCAGGATTCTTTTAGGCAACCCTAGTGTAATCTATTCTGCTATCATATATCATTCTTAAATATAAGTTTCATTAGAAAATCTGATCCCTACAGTTTTAAGCGATGGGATCTCCACCTATTACACCTTATATTTTGGGGCCAGTCGTGGCGCAGGGGCACAAAGAGTGACTGTAGAACTGATTGGTTGTGGGTTCGATCCCCACTCGAGGAGATGAAATATTTATTTAAATCTATATTTCCATTTATTCGCTCTGGTGTAGAAGCCAAGCGCGGCGTTGAGTTTTGCCACTCAACACGCAATGCCTCCAGAACTCGGCAGAAAGTGGGGAACGGAGTGTCTTAACACTAGGTTCTCTCTGCCTACCCTGCTGTGTGCGGGACACAGCGTAAATGAAATCAAAACCTTATATTTTGAGAGCAGCCCCCGAAATTTTGTATTTTTTCTATTGACAACAAAATTATTGTTTTATTAAGCAAAACTCCCTTCGTCATTGACATTTTTTTGCTGAATTATAAAAAACTTTAGCATCGTCATCGACGACAGAGCTATCAACGATTCTATTCTAGTGTAAATAAAAAAATGCAAAGTGAGTCACTTTTTTAAAATTGGTTTATTAAAAATGTACCGATACAACCAACTGTTACTGACCGATCCGAAAACTAAATTTAATTTTATATAAGCGCCGCACGTCATTCCTTAGTTGTAGCAGACACGCGACTACGGCCAGACGATACTGTCCCGTCCCTTATTACATATACCTTATTCTATCGATTTGACGTTGAGATTTGGCTTATGCTATAGTGTTTACGAGACATTTTTTTTTAAAGTGCAAGTGAAAGAGGTCGACAAAATCTGTATTAAGTTCAAAGTGTGTAATTGAAAAAATGCGGCACAGTTGTAAGTTTGTTCCTTTACTAAATGAGATTAATAACTATTTAAATATCTTGTGGATTATTATGCAAGGAATATTTCAATGTTTTCTTTTAGTCAATCTCAGTACGAACAATCCCGCTGGGAATTTAAGACAGAAATTGGAAGAAATTTTTAAACTGATGCTGGTGCTCTGGTGTCGGCAGACGCAAGCAAATAAACTTGTAGCTTTGGAACCTTGTGGTAACAGTTTCGTTATTTTTATTTCTTAGATTATAATACAGTAATATTATGGCACATACGTATATATTATTTGTCTTGACAGCTTGATAGAATAATTCTTATAATAACAATGACATGAGCAATTAACTTTTTTAACGTTTTTTTCACTAATTCCTTAATTGTCAACTATTTACGATTTCTTAACAACTTCTCGATGCAGAAAATTATAAAATACTGCAATACCAATGCAATATATACAAAAAACATATTATTAAACGCAAAAATCTATTTTCATCTTAGCTATTTAAAGACAACTATAGATCACTGCACCAGATTCATATATTGCGGATCGTTGCAAGATAAGAAAAGTATTTGACCATTTTCTGAATGGAACGTCGATAACGTTTGGAATTACGCCAAAATATTCAGGGAAAGTCATATGGTGAACATAACCTAGTGTATCCTCCATACATCGGCTGTTTGTATTTGTGTCATGGTCGTCAGTTCTCTGCTCATAGACGAGCTTTCACGTTGTACTACTTAGATAAGCAAATATTGGGTCAGGGACGGCGGTACATTTACATTCCTGAAAGCGTATCTGTATTATTGGTTTTGGGCTTTATAGTTTTGTTGATTAGTTATTGTGTTTATTTTGTACGTGCATAGTATTTATTTTGCTAGGTATACATAGCTGGTCGAGTCTTCTCTTCATCTCTCCGTTTTTAATTGTGATATCGTGATAAAAATCGTTTTATTAATAGTGTTTGGCGCTCCGTTCTCTCTGACTACCCCGCTAGGGATAAAGCGTGAAGTTAGTTTAGTTTAGTTTTAGTTTCATTAATGTTGTGTGTTCATTCAAAATTATTCAAAACTAACCATGATTTAATTTAACTTTTGTATAATACAATAATGTTTACTTTTCATCATAATTATTGTGTTATTTATCTTTTGTAAAACTAGTATCAGTTGTAAATGTAAATTGTAAAGTCACGTATTAGAAGAAATCGATGCAAATTTATCCACCTGTGTGGGTACCATCTGATGAAACAAAAAATGTACTAACATTGTTAAAAGTAACTTTGTTAATAAATATTTTTTTATTAACTTGAGACGTTATTGATTACTTATTATTATACAGCAACATTGATGATTTACCATTTTCCAACATTTTTTTATTAAACTTAGTTAATTGAGGCCAGCTGTGGTGCAGGGGCACTATTCAAATGGGTTCTATTCCTACTCAGAGGATAAAATATTTAACACTTTCATTTTCTCGCTCTGGAAAAAAGGCAAAGCAGGGCGTTTAGTTCCGCCAACCAATACGCAATGCCTCAAGAATTCAGCAGGAATTGCGTGTCTTAACACTAATATAACCAGGTTCCCCTCTGCTTATCATGCTATGTGCGGGTACAGCGTGAAGTTATAAAAACTCAATAAAAATTATACGCAATGCCTCAAGAATTCGGCAGGAATTGCGTGTCATAACACTAATATAACCAGGTTCCCTTCTGCTTATCATGCTATGTGCGGGTACAGCGTGAAGTTATAAAAACTCAATAAAAATTATACGCAATGCCTCAAGAATTCGGCAGGAATTGCGTGTCATAACACTAATATAACCAGGTTCCCTTCTGCTTATCATGCTATGTGCGGGTACAGCGTGAAGCTCAATAAAAATTATCTATATATAGATATATATATTTTCATTATAACTAATATTAAATATTTTATTTTATTAACGATAACTTAATATATTTTTTTTTAACCTTATAGCTAAATCCTTTAATAATTATTTTTCGTTAAATTTTGAAATTATTAATAAATGTTTGTTATTAACAATATATATCAAACATTAAATGATAAAAATTTTCAGAAAGCGATAAAACAGTGGTAGTCCGACGTGGAAATGAAGAGTTCGGATTCAGAATACACGGCAGCAAGCCCGTCGTGGTGTCAGCGATCGAACCCGACACGCCGGCCGAGACCTCCGGGCTCGAAGTTGGGGATATTATTATTGCGGTTAATGGTAAATATTATTATGTTTTCTATTAAAAACTGTCAATAAATACCGGGTCCTGGGAAAGTTAATTTAAAAAAAAAATAATTAAAAAAAAATATATAAAAAGCAATATTATAGATTTAATAGTCACCCTTTATATATTTTTTTTCTTTTATTTTGTACGGCAAAGACAATGAATTTAGTATATTATTTTAATCTTAATTTTTTTTTCTTAATGGAAACATCGAATGTAGATACCAGATTTTTTCCTGTTTGTCTGCTTTATATAATATTTATTTTTATTTTCATAATGATTCGAACAAATATCATTAATAAAATGATAAACTTCAGCATTTTACTATATAAAATTTGTCAATATTGACAAAATATATACTAAATAAATAAAAACCAAATTTTACGCATAGTAATTGTTAGTTTTCAATGATTCATTTTAGGACAAATGCCTCATTCCACTGTAGGAAGCTACAGTTGTAATGTTTATTACTGTAGGTACTAAAAATGTTTATCTATAGTCAATTTTAAACTCCCTAAGCTATCTGATAGCGTATAGAGCTTTAAATTGACTATAGGATTTGGATCGTATATTTATAGTGGTGATATAGCAAAATATAAGTGGAACTTACCAAATCTTTAACATTTTTTTAATATCCTTAAATCATCAGCATTATTGAAAGCATATGTACTCAATTTGATGTTAGGTGACTAAGTTTTCCATTTACCTCATTCATAATTTTATTTTATTTTATACTTAATGGTAGAATCAGGTGCTGAACTATGTATAACCAAATGATAGCGACGAATCAGCTTCACGCTGTATCCCGCACACAGCAGGGTAGGCAGAGGAAACCTAGTGTAAGACACTCCGTTCCCCACTTTCTGCCGAATTCTGGAGGCATTGCGTGTTAAGTAGCAGAACTCAACGCCGCGCTTTGCCTCGACACCAGAGCGAAGAAATGGAAATATAAATTTAAGTAAATATTTCTTCTCCTTGAGTGGGGATCGAACCTACAACCAGTTGGTTTTACAATCACACTTTGTGCCGCTGCGCCACGACTGGCCTCGATATCGACAAAGAAATAAAATATTAAAATTCTCCTTATTGAATGTGCACAATTCTCGCGGTTATGCAAGTTACTCGCTTCAAGTTCATTCAAATAAATGTAAAGAAAGTATATTCATTTCAATTCGAGGCCAGTTGTGGCGCAGGGATACAAAGAGTGACTGTAAAAGCGACTGGTTGTGGATTCGATTCCCACTCAATAAATGAAATATTTATTTAAATTTATATTTCCGTTTCTTTGCTCTGGAGTCTAGGCAAAGCGACGTTGAGTCCCGCCACTCAATACGCAATGCTTCCAGAATTCGCCGGAAAGTGGGAATCTGAGTGTCTTAACACTAGGTTCCCTCTGCCTACTTTGCTGTGTGCGGGAAACAGCGTGAAGCTGATTTATTTATTTTATTTTTAAGTGTGTCAATTTTTGTATTTCATAAAATTGTCACGATTTGTATTTTGTTTTCAGGTATCAATGTCCTAGACAAAACACATTCAGAAGTTGTAAAGATAGCCCACTCCGGTTCAGAAATTTTGGAATTAGATGTAAGTTATTAAATTAATTAATTCTTATTTATTATCTGTTTTGTCAACTGTGTATGTTATCGGTCAATAATATTTAATTTAAAACGATTATTTATTATAAACACATTCTTATATTACAGGCCAGACGAAGCAAGACATACCTAAGAACAAAACACTCCACTATCCACCATCTTGATTTTTTTTTCAGCTTCACGCTGTATCCCGCACACAGCAGGGTAGTCAGAGGGAACCTAGTATTAAGACACTCCGTTCCCCACTTTCCGCCAATTTCTGGAGGCATTGCTTGTTGAGTGGCGAAACTCAACGCCGCGCTTTCTCCTCGACACTAGAGCGAAGAAATGAAAATATAAATGTAAATAAATATTTTTATTCCTCGAGTGGGGATCAAACCCACAAACAGTCGATTTACAGGCACACTTTGTGCCCCTGCGCCACGACTGGCCTAAAATCTTGATTTTTTTTCTATAATACGGTTAAACATCGAGTTACAAATCGCTACTACTCTTATTTTTTAAACATTTTTAACCTACCATGCATCGTCGTTTTTTACCATTTTAAGATTAAATCCATATACAAATATAAATTCTATTCTCCTTAAAGGTAGCAAGAACATGTGAAGTAGTGGCCTCCCTAGCACACGAGGGTGGACCTGCGGCGCTCTACTCCGGTTACTTATGGCGAGCGGCGTTAACCCGCACACACACTTTGCATTGGACGCGACGTTGGTTCGTACTGAAGAGGGATAACTGTCTCTACTATTATAAAACGGATTCGGTTAGTATAGAACTTTTGCTATCAGTTTCACGCTTTTAACCCCCAGGAAGGCATGTAAAAGTATAGACAGGTGCAATCTGGTATTTAAGCGTCCTAGGTGTCCAAAACAATCCTTTCTCTTGGAATTTTGCGCCATGTGGTCCCTGCCTAGAATAGGATCATCCTGGTACTGGTGGTGTCGTAAGAGGCGACTAAAGTACATGTGGTAGAGTCACGTCGCCAGCAATGGCAACACGCAGACAGACAGGGCAGACTCGACCGGATCATTACCACCCCCGGTATCTAAAACCGGCGTGAAGTAGTGGCTTTATGCCACTGCGTTGCGCATCAGGTAATGCCGGGCTCCGGCGCCCAACACACCTTACAGGCAGGCAATGATCACTTACTATCAGGTGACCCGAACGCTCGTTTGCCTTGTCTTTTCCATAAAAAAACTCTAGACGTTGGGTGTGTGGTGAAACTTCATGTCAGGCTCTTCACTTTTCTTTTCTTCGCTTGCTCTACCAGAGCAAGAGAATAATTCATAATATGATCATCGGTTGAAGTGGTTATCGAAATTCATTTATAATCGACGCTGTCCTATTACGCCATGGTAGCCTTAATTAAGACAGAATTGTAACAAAATCATGATAATACTCTATATCGAATAGATCTATATTGATATCAAATGTACAGTTGTGAAGTAAGACTTTATATCATAACTGAATTTTATTTCCGGTAAAGGGAAAATGATGTTATGTTTTTTTATTGATAAAAAACAGCATTATATTTGAGGCCAGTTGTGGCACAGCGGCACAAAGTGTGACTGTAAAGCCGAATGGTAATGAGTTCGATCCCACTCGAGGAGTACTAATATTTACTTTAATTTATATTTCTATTTCTTCACTCTGGTGTCGACGTTAAGCGCGACGTTGAGTTCTGCCACTCAACATGCAATACCTCCGACTCAAAATGCAATTCGGCAGAAAATGGGGAACGGAGTGTCTCAACACTAGGTTCCCTCTACCTACCCTGCTGTGTGCGGGATACACCGTGAAGCTGATTTTATATTGCATTTCCCAGACGTATTAGTACTAAAATGTATATAAAGCGAGGTCTGTAATTGTATACGAATAGATTCTCACAGCTAACCACAAATCATACGAGAGATACGTGACTATGTAAAACATACATAATATTGTATATACATTTGGCTATATCTCACACAAAGCAGGATAGGCAGTGGTAGAGGCCTGGGAACCTAGTGTTAAGAGGTTAAGACTCGCCGTTCCCATGAAGTCATTTCCTTTCCCCACTTTTCGCCGAATTTTAAAGGCTTTTCGTATTGAATGGCGGAAATTATCTCTGCGGTTTGCCTCATTACCAGTTACGAAATGATGATTAAAAATATTTTATTTCCTCGAGTGGGAATCGAATCGAACCCACAACGTTTACAGTCGCACGCTTCTACCCCTGCGCCACGACTGTCCTCTATATATTATTACGTTTTTAAATATGCCAGTCTTATAATGACTTTTAATATTATATTTACATGTATGAAGATAACGCAGCGTAATCTAGTTTAGAATGTAGTATCATAAATTGTACCTGACGATGTATTTGAAAAGCTTAAAAATAATAAATTTATTATATAGACACTATGATAAATTACGGTACCATAGCGGCAGTAAATATTATTGTAATATATATTTAAGTATCAAAAAAGATTTAATATTTTTAAAGCTTAAGTGAGAGGCCTTGTCTTTTATTATTATATTTTTATTTGTAATGGTTTTATATTTATACCATATCTTTTTTTTGTCATATTATCAATTTTTAGATTTAAAAAAACCAGATTTCCGGTTTCTTTAGACAAGTGTCTTAGACAGGTTCCCAGGTTTCATTTGCCTACCAAACTATGTGCAGGATACAGCGTGAAACTAGTAATTTATCTCTTCTGGTGACGATCGTACCTTCAAAATTATCAATGCTAATAATATGTCTTAGGTATTTGTAGTGAATTCAAAAAAAATTGGAAAAAATTGACCGTCTAGACTCTCTAGACGTTAGACTCTATTAATGGGTCACAATAAATAAAAAAATAATAAAGTTAATTAATATTCCGCAGAGCATCCACCCAGTGGGAGCACTCATGCTCATCAACTACCAGCTCACGGAAGAAGAGCGCTGCGGTCGCGCTCACGCCTTCCGCCTGCAGCGCGGCGGCGGCGCGCGCCTGCAGCTCGCCGCCGACACTGCTGAGGCCGCGGCGCGGTGGCGCGCCGTGTTGGCACACGCTATTGATGCTAGCAATCAGGTAAAACCTTATTTTTCTTCATATCTATATGAAAAATGTACATTCTGTACAAATCTGATTATGTATTTTAGACGTCTCTATTATATTGGAAACTTAAGTGATATGACACTAAGATCTCTCTGCTTTATATGTAAAATGTATGGAGCGTTAAAAGATTCGCCAAAATTATTTATCATTTACATTTTTGTCCTATCGTGGTGCAAGCGTGCGATTGTGAAAGCGACAGGTTGTGGGTTCAATTCCAACTCGAGTCACTTCAATTCATACTCAACAGGCAAAATGCCTCGAGAGTTTGGCATAAAGTAGGAAAGGAAAGTTTCTTAATGATATAGAGTCTCTTTACATTAAGTTCTCTTTGCCTACCCAGCTATGCGCAAGCTACAGTGAGAAGCTAAAAAAATATCTACACTTTACAGCCATGACAACGTCACTTTTATATGTTAGGAAAAATTGACGAATACATAAAATAAAATAAATCATTTCTTTCTTCACCTTTTATTATTAACAAACGTAGATTTATAAAAAAAACACGTTTAATTATAATTAATTCTATTTATATATAATTTAGATAAGTATATATAATAAAATTACGGTTTTACCACGTAAGCGGCTACAAATTACGCATTACGTACCCCTGTATATGACGATTTTACTGCAATCGTCGCTAATTAGCGTGTATAAATAGAGTTATCTTAGTCCCATGTATTTTACTGTATATTTTGCACGGTGGAATTATAAACCTATTATCATCTATATAAAAAGAGAGATTAGATAAAGTTGCGTTTCATGTTTCTCTGCATAAGAACAACATAATAAAATTAGACGGATTAATTTGTTTTCCATTTTTCTGCTGCATTTTTTCTTATCATTGTTATAAAAGAGTAATTAAAAAATCCACTTGTGGCTTAATTTTAGTACGAAGTTACATATAGAGCTCTCTGACAGTAAAATATATGAAATATAAGTAAACTTTTAGCACCTTGCCTCTACATAGAGTTTTTAAATGAAAGGCACTGTAAAGTGTTAAACATTATTACTAGATGGCGCTGTCATAAAATAATAAAATTTTTGATTAGAAAATTCAGTCTAATAATCATTTTCATTGCTGATGAAAAGTTTATATAGCAAAAATAATATTTAAGTTTTTTTTTTTATTTTGTCATCATATTACTTTTTAAATTATTATAATTATGTACAAATAATTCAACGCGTATTATGTAGATGGCGTCTTTGTATAAAATAGAAACGGAAATACTGTTGTTAATAGAGCCGTAAGAAAAAAGAGTTTTATTACTTTATTTTTAAATATTTTTTTTAATTTTATTTTTTTCATTTCACGCCGGATATTGCATATAGCTGGAGCGATGAAATAAAAATGTTAATAAATAATAATTCCCCCCGATAAGGAATTGAACCCACAAATTATAATATTTTATAAAATAACAACTGCGTACATTGCGTTTATTTAAACTTACAGAGAGACGGTTGGTTAGAAGTTACTATGAGACATATGAAACTGCCGCCGTCGTCGATACCTAGACCAGATTGCTTTGGATACTTGATGAAATTGGGATCAAAATGGAAATCTTGGGCGAAACGATACTGTGTGCTAAAAGACGCTTGTTTATACTTTTATAATGATGGCAACAGTAAAAATGCATTTGGTGTGTATATTTTTTTAAATAATTTCTAATATTATTATTTTTTATTTTTGTAGCTAATATTTTTTTAAATTTTTGCAGTATAATGCTCCACTGTGTATGTGCATGCCTGATTGTTTTCATTTTAAATTCCCTCCAAGTAAAGTGAAAGATAAGGAAATATTTTTTCTTAGTTTTTATTAATACACAATACAAAAAAAAATATATGTTTTATGTTAAAATATATAGATTTTCAAAGTCAAATGCCAAGTCGTTTTTTTTTTACCTTGACAGGTGTATAAAAACATTATTATCAATTTAAAGAGAGTTTAGTAAAATAATGGGTGAATAAGATTAAGTTTTTTTTTTTTTGGTTTTACGCTGTATCCCATAAGTAGTAAGATAGGCAGAGTGAATCTAGGAACCTAATGCTACGTAGTAAGTAGTACTTATTCCTCCGTTCCCAACAAGCACTTTCGTTGCCCCTTTTCCGCCAAAATCTGGAAGTATTGCGTGCTCATTGACGGAACTCAACGCTGAAAATTACGACTAACTGTGTACAATACATAAAACATATTCGAAATAAGCCGCTTCCCCTTTTCATTTACGGAATCTCTAATAATATTGTCATTTTTTTTATTTCCTTCAAATAAATTACGAATATTAGCCTAATAGATATATAAGATACTTAAAAAGACGAGGCCGTCTGTAAGCAGGATTGTAGGTTCGATTTCCACTCGAAGGAATGAAATATTTAATATTTTAATTCCTCGCTCTGTTAACTAGGCACAGCGTTACTTTGAACTCCGCCATGTAATGTCTCCAGAATTCGATGGAATTGGGAAACAGAAGTGACTTAACGGGAATGGAGTGACCTAACACTGTGTTTTTCGGTTCCCTCTATTTACCCTGCTATGTGCGGGATACATCGTGAAGCTAATGTATAGATGTGGCTTATATTGTATAATATAATCATATGGTAAATAATTTTACTGTCATACTCAAAATAATATAATAGCAAAATTAACAAAAGGAGGTATGTTTTTATTATTATGCATTTTAAGAAAAGTTTTATTTATGAAAATATGTGCATAGTAAGTATTGCTTATAAACATTCAATTTTTAAAAATACAATGAGGTCATTTATTGATATCATAAATAATCTTTATGATAAAGAAATAAATATATTTAAAGTACTTATCTATTGACTTGAAGCTAGTCCTAGCGCAGGGCTATATTCGTGCGACTTTAAACGCCATAGGTTGTGGGTTCAATCTCCGCGGAATGAAATATTTTATATTATCATTTTGCTCGCTCTGGCGATGAGGTGCTTTGCATTGGATGTTGTGATGTTGTGTTCGAACTCAACGCATAATACCTTCAGAATTCGGCGGAAAATAGGCAACACAGTGTCTTAACACTAGGTTCTCTCTTCCTACTCTGCTGTATACAGTGTGACGCTTAATAAAAAATGTCTATAGTCTAGTAGTGGTGTCTATATTTAATCCTATCAGTTGTATCTCCTTTTATGGCATAAGCAAAGAAAATATGGTGATATAACATTCCGTTTTTAATTTTTAATTATTACTTTTGGAAAATATTTAGATTTTCAAAATGCAGAGCTCGACGTAATACTCTCTCTACCGAACAAGACCAGAAAATCTCTTTATTATACTAACAAACAAAAAGAAAGAAATAGATATCTATAAATAAAACTTTAATTTAAATAAATACACTTTCATTTCCTATCAACATAAATGAAATATTTCAACACAACCAACTATTAAAATGACTCAAACAACAGAATGTACAGCAATTTGAAATAATATCGGTAATTGCAGGTATGGCGTGTCTCCACGGGTACAGGATACAGACGTGCTCGCCGGGCGGCAAGAAATACGCGTTCGAGGTGATGCCCACAGAGCCCAAGCAGAGGCACTTCTATTTCCACACCGAATCTGAAATGGATAGGAAAAGGTAAATTAGTTCTTTTTTTGTTTGTTTTTTTGGGAAACCTCATAAAAAAATAAATCGTTACTCTTGGAAAACCTTGAAGAGAATAACAGAAAAAAGAACAAAAAAAGGAGAAGAATGTTTATACGTTTTCTGCAATATTTTTATATCTTTAGTGTGGAATGCTCAAAATTTTAAAACTATTTTATTTTCTTTTTATTTTTGCTTGTTGTTGGATTGTGAAGTTTATTTTGAAATATTATTATTTTGCTTTCTCAAATTTTGAATGTCTTATCGACTAATAGTTAAAACACTTGTTTCGACATATTGTTAAATATAAATATTATATAAAGTTATTTATTTATTTTTGTAAAACAAATTATATATTATAAGTAACTTACTTAAACGTAATGAAAAGTACTGTTTTCTAAAAAAAATACTATTTTCTAAATCACATCATTTTAAATATTTCAGATGGATGGCAGCTCTAGAATATTCTATAGATCGCTGGATGAAGGCCGGTTGACGAAAACATTTCACCTCGGATTCATTCGAATTTGTATAAATCACATTAAATTATTCCTTTTTTATTATTTTTATTTTTTTCCTTGTTACTTTTTTAAAAAAATAAATGAGATACAGATTATGAAATGATAATTACATATATTGAATAAAACAGATTATTTACAAAATATTTATAAAATTAGATGTTACAACAAAATATATGAAATTATTACAACAATCTTTGAGTCCCGTCCCGGAAAATCCATTCAAATATCAAAAAATATATAAAAATGTACCTTAAAAATATTCATCCAGAAGCTATTTGAAAGATTTATATTTATTATTATTATTATTCTTAGAACATTTTATTTTAATACAATTCTTTCCATAAAATAAACATCGAAATTATTTTATTAAACGTGGCTTTAATTCAAATTATTCTAAAATAGATATTTAATAACATATTAATATCAAATAAAAAGTCGAGGTACGATATACCTAATAATACTTGACTGAACAAAAAGAGACTAAAATAAATGAAACAAAAAAATATGGAGTTTTTGAGATAAAAATATTAAAGTGACACATAAAGATAACATAAACTATCAGTAGAATAAATATTAAATGTATATGGAAATAGACATATAGTAGGGATAGTGGTGTAGGGACAAAATCCTATAAATTAAAACGGCGTTAGGTAAACAAATAAGATAAATAAAATGAAAAATATATATCGATTCATGAGACGATACTTGTGAATATTGTTAAAAAATTACATGTTAAAAACTAAGATTTTAGAAAGATTGTATGTACAATATAAGAGAGCGCCATTTTTAAATGAAATTAGATGAATAAAGTATTAAATATATATTAAATATATGAACATGCCAAATCAGATTATATGAAATTCGTATATATTATATTAATTTGACAAAGTAGTGTTTAAAAATAGAAAAATGTTTTATTTACAAGAAAAATTAATAGGTATTTATTTATAGGACAAAAATTAATATTAAAAGTAAGTACATTTGAATTGAAATGGTCAATATCTCTCATCTCCTGAGTACTTGGATAGCTATCAAATATCATAAAAAAAAACCACGAGCATATATCAGATATAAAATATACGACAACCAATATAAAACCCATATATTTACACTGAAGTTCAGTAAAATACAGTACCAAAATTAGTTAGTTCGAAAAAATCTTGTTTACTTCATCATATTAAACAGATGTCAAAGAAAAATATTTCCTATTTTTAAGTAAAATTTGTAAATAATGTTCTATCACGCTTACTCACTGTCATTAAACGTAAAATGAGTTTAGAGATTAAAAGAATTAAAAAAAAACTAATAATGTTGGTGAGAAATAAATAAAAATTCTCAAAGTAGAATGTGGTCCATAATAGTGACTTAAATCGTGCATTAAATTGTTAAATAAGAAAATGTAATCCATAATATTGTTTGTATGTACATAGATAATGTAAAACGCTCAAATATATTTAAATTATAAAAAAAATAAATAAAATTAAAAAGACTTGATTGTAAACTGATTTTGTTAAATGCTTATAGAAGTAGCCTTGTAGTAGAATAATGGATGTTTGAAGTGAATATCTAATATAAAAATTTAGGTATACAGAATACAAAAAAAACAAGTGCACGTTGATAGTTAGTTAGATTTTACGTAACTTTTTAATTAATTATTATATAGTATATAAAAAAAAATAGTATTTAATATTATTGTAATGTGTTCATTGTAACTATTCCAGATAAAAAAAATATTGTTTCGATTTAAAAAAATACCTATACATTAAAATTATTGTCATAATCTACATATATATCACCGTTGTTTCAATAATTATTTTTATCGTAGAGTAAAATTTTTAAGTATATTAAATTATATGTTTTTTGTTGGACATCGTTTATTAATTATTATTATAGATTATAGATTAATACTTATTCTACGTCGTGTTAGCTTTTTGATTAAATTTCATATTTTTAATTAATATCGCTGTATGTATGTATTTTAAATATAAATTTACTATGAACAAGTGTTTTAGTTAAGTATAATAAAATTCTTATTCGATGATTTTTAAAAATATTATATGTGACTGCATGTATAGAATTCGTTGTAATAAAGTATTAAAATAATAAAAAGTTTTTCTGTTTCCCACTAGAAAATACTAAAAAAAAAACTACAAAAATCATTAAAACTGACTTTATTTTGCTAGTTTATATTATCAATTCGCAAGTACAAACGAAATTCATACATACGAAACGTACGAGGGCGTTAATTTACACGACTTATAAGCTACTAACATGAAAAATAAACAATCAATATCCCTTTTTTATCGCTTCCAAAGTAAAAACTGTGTGGAGGCTCCATCGGGCGGGGGGAGTGGGGAGGTCTACGGGAGCGCTACTGCCTCTGTCGAGTCGACTACAGTAGTACGTGCCCAACTCCCACATAGCGCGCCGTCTGCGCACGCGCAGCCTTTGAAACATAACCTGATTGATATACTCTGTGACACAACAACGGATTTCAGTGTGAACTAAAACTATTATAACTAAGTGTTTTTAGTTAATTAAACGTGAAATAACTATATATAATTAAATTTGTGCTAATAAACATTTCTGTGCTGCTCTATTGTGTGTGCTCACAATATCCACCTGTCGTTAGATGTGGTTAGACTGTGAAATGTAACAAAAAATAGCAATGATCTATCATTGTCCGATGCGGTCCCTCGGTTTGTAAACTTTGGCAACTACCTGACTTTAGAGGGTTGGGGGCGTCGTGCCACACGTCGAACGACCGATCGGACGACCCGTCGACTTGTGAGTTCGATTTTTTTCATAGAATATGTAATTCAATACAGCGGATGTGGAATAAATTGGGTAGGCAGGGTGCGCTTTACGCTACCTGTTTTTTTAATCAGGTCTAAAGTTTGATTTTGAAGCTTATATTGTTGACAAAACGATACAAAGATTTTGATGTAACGGTCTGAGGTTAAATCCATTGTTAAAGTTTACAACGGTGCCACCGTTTTGAGTAACTACGATTATCAGTAGCTTTGTTCTGTTGAAAGTAAAATAATGTAAGAAGATTAAGGTATTTATATAAATTACAAGATTAGCTGTTTATATTTATTAGTACGTGGGTTTTATTATTATAAATGTAAGTTTAATATATATTAATCTCCTGTAAGTATTAAGAGAGTTGCTACTGAGATAATAATATATGATCCCCATGAGAATATAAAATATTCCATTATAGGTTTTGCAGTCCAAGTTCGTACTTTTACGGACCAAATTCACTCTTTTACACATCAAATGAATATTTTTTACTTTAAATTACTTTTTCTTTAAAAATAGTTTTTAAACTTGATACTAACAACATCACATTATATGTTTAATGTACATAGATTAAAATAAGTAAAATACATTAAATGAATTACTTTCAGAAACTATTTTATATAGACTAGGCATAGATTTCTGTTCCATTCTCTATTCTAAACCTTTCACATACTTAAAACAGATATTTTCATAATAGATAGTAAAATGTATAACCGTATTTAGTATTAAAAAAGAACAGAAAGATGATTTCTTTCATACAAATTCAATTCGCGATCATTAAATATAAAACCAAATACTTTAAAACTGTACAACGATAGAGTTGACTGATTTAGGAATATTGGTATAATATTCAAGTTAATGTATGAGAAATACATTGTCATAATTAGTTACAGTCAAGAAAAAAAACTATTAAAGTACATAAAAAAAGAATATTTTGTATGAGCCATTCATATACCAACACAGTGCACTTGCTTTAAGAGCTCTATTGTATGGATGGAGGAACACGTGGAGTAAAATCCCAAGACTGTTCAGTTTGTGGTTAACAAACAATGGCAATAGTATATTCTATTGTTAATTTCATAAGAGGATTAATGTAACTTTTTGTATTAAGCCTTCTTTGTCTAAAATCCAGAGTCAACACCCGTTTCAATATAAATCTTCTTAAGTCATGTTACTGTTATATATTTAAAAATGACTTCTCCTGACGAAATGTTAGCAGTTTATGTTTTATCGAGTTAGCAGGTCCATATTCAGAGGCATGTAATGTAGGTATAGACTAAGATTTTAAGCATTATTTTTACTTACGCTACATAAGTACGCTACGTAAGAAGCATTTTAATAAGGGACTCTACTGTAAAAACCTTTTTTTCCTTTTTTCGTACCCATCCGCTCCCTGCCAACCTCTATAGGTCGTCGTTTCATCTGGCAGTCCCACCGGGCATTTTGTAGGGGGTCTCCATTCTAAGACACGACTGCCTTAGCGGCTGTCGGCTCTACGAGAAATATACCCGCCCATTGCCACTTCGGCTTACCAATTCTTTGAGCTATGTCTGTAACTCTGCTTCTCCTCCAGATTTCCCTATTTCGGAGTCTATTCTTTAAAGGTACACCGAGCATAGTACGCTACTCCATGGCGCGTAGACCGACTTGAAATTTGTTGACGAATACTTGTGATTTTAGGCATTAAGGCAGTGACAAATTGAAGATTCGCCGAAGTTTTCCTCATGTTGCCCTACCCAATCGTATTCTTCTGTCAGCCTCTTTATCGAAGTTTTTGTCTAGTTGTATAGTCTGGCCTAGGTAGATGTATTCTTAATCATCTCCTACGCTAATATTATCGACAATAACTAGCCTTGAGTCTTCGAATGAATTGAAAATAACCTTAGTTTATTCCCAGACCCACCCATTTGGAAGAAACACTTAGGCTTTGCAGCATCTCTAATAACTCATTCAGGGACTCGGTTATTATAACTATGTCGTCAGCAAGTCGAAATTGTGAAATGTATCTCTTTGTCCACTCCACGCTTTAGAGGGATTGGCCTTGTCTGGATGTCCTGAATTTGGACATTTATCGAAGCGGCTTTATATAAATCAACACTTCGATATATCCAATCGACTTGATATCGCTGCAGAGTATGCAAAACAGCCCAGGTTACGATAGGGTCAAAGGCTTTTTCGTAGTCTACAAAAGCAAGACACAGAGGCCAATTATATTTTTCTGAAAGAGAATTAATATCAAATACGAAATAATTACAGTCGTGGCGGGAGGCATAAATTATGTTTGTGAACGCGACGCGCTTCGTCGCTCTGGTTTCGAGGCAAGGGGCGGCGCTGAGTTCCGCCACTCAATACACAATGCCTCCACAAATTTGCGGAAAGTGGGGAACGCAGTATCTTACTCTCTATCTGCCCTGCTGTGTAGGGGGTACAACGTGAAGTTAATAAAAAGTAATTATATCACATATTATAATAAGAAAAACACCTTAATATTTGATATTAATTTCAGCCTTTTTAACTATTTTTTACCACCACCATGCGATCTCGAGATAACTCGAGTCTCGACAGACGGACAAATGGACAACAAAGTCATCCTATACAAGTTTCATTTTTACATTTTGATACACTCGTAGATACGGAACCTAAAATGTTAAATTCGTTTACATCAGGTTATTTCTAAAGCTAGGGATTGCTACTGATGGTAAGTAATATTGGTATAAGTATTCATTTAAGTACTTAAAATAATACTTAAATCAAAGTCGTTTTCGGTTTCGCGGTTATCGATTGCATTACAAATATCTATGTTCTGCGACACTAATGACTGTATTTGATCATAATCTTATAAAATTAATGAAAAATCACTTGATTGACTTCTAGATTTGGGTGTCGAGATAAAATATGACATGACAGCCGCTTTACTAATTAACATCTAACATCTATAATATTATACTGGATTTATACAGTAGTATCTGTATCTAATGTTTTTTTATTAATTTCTCACATAATATATGTATATTGCTCGTACAAGATTTGTTTCAGTAGTTTTTTTATTAAATCAATTTAATTAACCATTGGTTGAGTCTCGTTTTGTTTTTTGAATGGAAAATTGTTGGCTACTTCTTCTTTTTAATAATATTTAGCCTCAAAGGTAGCGCCTTCTTATGCAATGAAGAGTATATTACCTATATTAAATATTAAACTCTTTATAATTTTTTTTAGGGTTCCGTACTTCATTGTTCACCTCTTTGTCTGTCAAGGCCATTTATCTCGAGATCGTTTACAGGTATCAAGCTAAAATTAATATCAAACGTGCAGTCAGATCTTGGAGTACTGAAAAAATTAAGCTTCTAAGTCAATGCAATCAAAAGATGCGAACATTTATACATCGCTTTTGCTGCATTTTATATAAAATTCATGATAAAAACCTATGCGGCATTTTCGTAGTATTTACAAATAAAAGAAAAATAGATTTTTTTATTTATATTAAATATAAAAAACATAACAAATTTATAACTATAGTTAATTTCATACAAATACAGTAATAAAATCCGCAAAAACTTAAATTTATTAATATTTATAAATTTTTAATTTTATTTCTGTTGACCTGCAAAATGGTACAGTACCCTCGGTTGGCGAGTCTGACCAGCACTTGACCGCTTTTTTTTCATATTTAAATTAAAATTTACTTGTAATTGTAACCATCTAAAGTCACGTTACTCCCCTGAACGTTCAATATCAAACATATTTTCCCCGTACAGTTGAATTACACGATTCTGTATAAGGTAGTTAATCTGAACCATCAAGTGATAACACAATCTAATCCTTATCACCTCTTATCATTAACAATAGAAACCTTGCGGTACCGAAAAAAGAGTGCCTCCTACAATAACAATAAACCTAATTGTAACCAATATAGTAATTTAATATTTGTATATCACAGATTGTTCTATCTGATAAAAAAATTACGATTCGGCCCTTTAATAGCTGATTTGCTTTTTCCAAGAAAATATTTATAATTCCTTTTGATATAATCCGCGTTTTTAATGGAATGTTGTTTATTTGACTCCGTACAGTTGTTTCTACTTATGATGATTAAGTAATGTTGGTTTATTTATTGAAAAAAATACATAAAGATAGATAGATATCTATAGAGATGTTAATTACATAAGTAATTAATAGATTTGTATCATTTTTTACCGATTATTTATATATAAAAATTACACATATGCTAGATATTTTATGTTCATTCTTAAAAGTAAACTTAATTTAGCTTCACGCTGTATCTTCAGTGGAGTTTTTAGAGAAAAAGAAGCGCCAAACGCTACGGTCTCTACATACCTCTTTCTCCTCTTTCGTCATCAACCTCATCATATATACCCTCCGGGCGTCCTCATGCTTTTATGTGACCTTCCTCCGTATCTTTGATACTGTGTTTTCGAAGGGCAACCGAGGTCTTTCCCTATCTCTCTCATCGCTCACTTTTCCATCATAAATCATCTTTTCCATTCTTTCACCGCTCATTCGTTTGACGTGCCTAAGTCAGCTGAGCATGTTATTCTTCATTCTCACCGTGACATCCTCGCTAGTACCTGCCATTCTCTGTATCTAGCTAAGCTGCCTACGCATATTCTACGCAGAGATCTGATTTTTTCAATCTTTTTCTGTAATACTTACACTTTGTCTTAAAAAGTAAACCTTACCAAATAATATAATTTCTAAATTGTAACATTCAATGTCTATTAATTAACATTTATATAAGTGTATATAGAGCCTGAAGCAGCACCCTAGTATTTCAATTTAATTTTTTTTTATTTCAAAGAAAAAGGAAAATGGGAGCGAAGTGTCTTAATACTGGACTATCTCTGTCTGTTCTAACCGACCCTGTTATATACGAGATACAGCGTGAAGCTGATAAAAAAAAATCAGAGTCATTTTTAAATGAAAACTGCGATACAACAGATAATTGCCTTTCGTAGTTTCATATCTTATTTAAACAATCAACGTATAGTTTATTTTTTTTATGAATTATATACTTACTTATCAACGGACTCAATCAGCCTTGCATTTTAAAATGATAGCTTCATTAATTCAACCTCTTTGTTTACGTTTTTGCAATAACAAAGGTCATATTATTAATTTAAAATACCAAAATAAACGAGTTTAGTAAAAAAAATTATACAAAGCTTTTTAATTAAATTGCTTCTATGTTCGTCTCTATTTTAGTAGTTCTATATATATATTCCTGTAGAACTTAAGAATAGTGCTATACTTACTTTTTAGGAACTCATTAAACACAATAGATCATCATTTTGAAAATGACAATTATATAATTTATCATTTTTACCTGTACAGCTTATCCTGGTTCACGTAAATCTGTCAAATTACAAAACTGATTTTATTACGATTTTCATTCTTACAGACCGACAGACAGGTTAAAGAGGAAGGTTAATACTACAGACATAATATATGCATTTTATATTTGTTTTGTGATATGATGTCGTAAAAACTATGATACAACAAAATACAGTCACAATCGTGTGACCAGCGCCGTCGAAGCCGAGAGTGGACCATAATACATCATGGACGGATAATTGTACAATCGCACTTTCTTTTGTACAAAACTATTATGTCCTCGTAATACTATTAGCCAGACATCACCCCTACGATTTAATTTAAGAAAACATATAGCAGGTTAAGCATAAGGAACCTAATGTTAAGACACTCCATTCCCCATTTTCTGCTGAATCCCGGAGGCATTACGTGTTGAGTGGCGCTTTGCCTCAACACCAGAGCGAAGAAGTGAAACTACAAATTTCAATAAATATTTCATTTTATAACTGGGGATCGTATCCACAACCAATCGCATATACAGTCACACACTTGTTCCCCTGCGCCACCACTGACCTCAATTGATTGGCCTGAAACCAAAGTTGATACAGAATCATCAGTTTTAATTAAAACCCCGTGTGACACAGACCCTGGAGTCATCAACCCCGCAAAGGATTAACGAACCAAATCCTAAGACAGGTTCGTGTAGCGTTGATTTAGTGCCTCCAGATCGAACTGGCCCAGATCTCTGATAGTGCTGGAATGAAAAACAAACTATACACTGTTTGTTCGTCTTCTTGTTGATACTATCTCAGATGCACGTAAGGATGCTGTAGATGTGAAAAGTTAAAAACTTCTTTTAAGAAATGCGTATTTTATAAGTCGTTATTAGTATTGTGATTTTACTAGTATCCTTTTAAATAAAAAATAACTTTATAATACATTAAGTAAAATGAGATACAGACTAATTAAGTATGTAAGAACAAAATCGATTTTAAATTAAAATGACTCGATACTATTTAATACCTACGTGTGATAGAAAATTCTATGTGTTACACATATCGATATATCGCTATCGATTATTAAACTTTCACAAGAACACACAGTATGTGAATATTGAATGCATGTTATATTCCCATACATATTTAAGCGTGGCAGGCTACTAAAGGAGTTCTTCGACCATATAATTTATTGGGTGATAATACTATACTCATCTGCTTACATAATATCAAGATCGCAATGAAATATTCAGTGAGAACTTAGTTCGAATGTACTGTATTTGTGGAAGATCTCGATCCATTTATTTAAATAAATTTACATTTAAATGTAAATATACGAAAGTGGGGATTTATTTATTGACTGCGTTAGATGTTAATTAGGTATCTCTATTTTTTATTTTATTACGATTTTAGATAAATGTAAATACATATTTTTGTCCTGACAATATTGAAGCTTATATTGTAGTTGTGGATTTGAATTTCGGACTTTAAACAAAATTCTTATAAAGTGCAAGATTGAGTTCCAGGCTTGGCGCGCTGTTCCTATAAAAAATCAAAATCACTAAAAGCAGTAACTTATTAGTATTCAATTTATTAATTTATTTTCAATCCTTACTTAGAGGCCAGTCGTGGCGCAGGGGCACAAAGTATGACTGTAAAATCGACTAGTTGTGGGTTCGATCCCCACTCGAGGAGATGAAATATTTACTTAAAGTTATATTTCCATTTCTTCGCTCTGGTGTCGAGGCAAAGCTAACAGCTAAAGGATAGAGCGTGAAGCTGATTTAATTTTTTTTGATTCAATACTTAACGTATGCGGCGTTAAGTTTCGCTACTCAACACTCAATATCTCGAATTCGGAACGAACTCGAAGGAATTCTTTTTGATAGTACATTCTCTCAACTACAAAACGAAGCTAAATAAATCTTAAAAAATAATTCTTAGATTTCACTTCACTTATACAAACACAAAGTATAACATCAAATTATACTAAAAAATATAAATACACGTTAAGACTTACCTCCTCCCACAGATCTCTTGTAATATATACATTTTAAATATCCTTTACAATTTTATGCTATTGTAATGAAAAGTATTACAACCGAGAGCATTACCTACTGCAGTACTTCCATACATATTCATATCTAAATTCTCAAACCAAAAGAGATAAAAGTAGTTTTACAGCTTCGGAGCAAGTAAGATGGTAGAAACTCGATCAAGCGTTGCCTTAGTGGGAGTGAAACAAAACACAAAAAGCGTACGAGTGAAAGGGAAGACGATTCAGAAGGCTTTTACGGTAGAACGGGCAACATGCAGTGAAATGTGGGCCTTGCGTTTGCCTTCTTTTCGATCTTGCTTGAATAAATTGATTCTAAAACTTATATTATTTTTTTTTCGTTTCAAATAATTTATAGCCGCTACAGTCTTGTTAAAATTGGTTTTTGCTGTTTCTATTAAATTATAACAATAAAAGGTATTTAGATTATGTTTAGGCACAAGTGTGTGACTGTTAACGCGACGGGTTATGAGTTCGATCCCCACTCGGGGAAATGAAACATTTAATTAAATTTATATTTTCATTTTTTCGCTCTGGTATCAAGGCAGAGCCAAAAAAATACACAAAGCCTCCAGAATTCGGCGGAAAGTGAAGTACGAAGTGTCTTAACACTATGTTCCCTCTGTCTACCTTGCTGTGTGCGGGATACAGCGTGAAGCAGATTTACTTAATTTATTTATTTTATAGCCGCAGCAAGTTTGTTAAAATTACCTTTTGCTATTACTATTGAATTTATATAACAAAAAGTATATAGATTGTGATTCAACGTCAAATCAAGTTAGTATAAAATCATTCTAGTAGAACAGGATGTAGAAATAAAATATCTTATGGGTTGTAAATAGAGAATAAATGTTTTATTGTCTTCTACATCGCTCATTTCAGTTGGTAGTGATCACAGTCGTCGTAAATCTCAGAATAGCAATCTTGAAAATGTTATTAGTGTTATGTCAACATAAGTAGAATATTGTTTTCTGTGGACATAATAATATTAAGAAATATATTTTTATAGAGTCTCTGTGTGTGACTGTAAATACGATAAGTTGTGAATTCGATTCCCACTCGAGGAAATGATATATTGAATATTTTCATTTCTTCGCTCTGGTAAGGCAAAGCGCAACACTGAGTTCCGACACTGAAGTCACCACGCTATGCCTCTAGATCTTAGGTTCCCTCTGCCTACCTTTTTTACTGTATTCGGGTTACAGTATGATCTAAAAAAATACATTTTGAAAACATATTATTTAAAGAAACCTTTAAAAATAACAACCTCTATTAAATTATGACAGGATAATTTATTACACTCCTAATTATTATTTATCTCTGAACGAGATTCCTCAAAAATAACAGGTATTTCGGCCAATCGATAGCAACATATCAACTATAGACATTTATATCGGCATCATGTCCAAACCCGGCTGTCATTAACATTTTGTGATATCACCAGAAGCTAAAAATTTATACTATTCAGAATAAATTGTTGAATGATGCATGAAGTACACATTTGATTTGCATAATGATGAAAATATATAAATAAAACAAAATAGTCGTTTTGTATTAAAAGAGTTATATTGAGAATAGACAGACATATTAAAAATAAACTTCAGGTTAATTATTATATGAGAATTTATTATAAGGGTAGTTTAAATAAAAAAACAGGTTTTATTAAAAAAAAATCTTGATATAAGGGTAGTTCAAATAAGAAAACAGGTTTAAATATTAAAAAAATGTTGATAAGGGCCAGGTTCATGATAAGAAATCAGTTTTTAAGTAATCATTAAAGAGAAACACTGTGGAGTTGTTTAATTAAGCATTTCATCTCGATCCATAAATCTCTATATTCAGCACTTACTTACCTACCGGCAAGTGGTGCGATCGGGCTGTACGTTCCAGTCGTTGCCGTCTTACGAGCCATAAGTGAAAGCTATAAAGATAAGAATCGACTTTGGAGCTGCGCTTTTTGTTTTAAAAGCCTTACAGAATGACCGACTGTAACTAAGAAATGGCACTATCTTTTATTTCTAAGAACGACTTATTAAAAATAAAAATTTCAAATAATAAACATTACCACACTGTATTTATGTATTGCACTATTTAAAATCTTTTATATTATTTATCTTTTATAGAAACGATTAAGCTAAACTAAATGTAGAGAATAAAGATATAAATCGCTAGGTCCTATCAGTGAATGTTGCCATATTGATGATAATGTTGAAAAATTAAAAAGAAAAAAATCATACTTATTTAGAATTAATATACCTTATTTATAATATACCTGGTCGGTTTCCAGGAGGCACGGGTTCGAGTCCCGCTACGTTCAAATTTTTATACGTTTTCTAAATAACTATTTTTTTTTCTAGGTGCGGATTAACACTTTAAAAATTTTTAAAACGAAAAAAATCAATAAAGCTACGAATATACAGCTTCACATGAACTTTTAAAATATAGTATCAACACCGTTAATCGAAATTGAAATCAACGAAAAAATCCTTTTCGTGTTACTTAGGTAACGGAGACCTTTTAGCGTAAATCAGGTTTTAAGACGAAGAAGTGATATTGGTATTATTTGGTATGATAACCTTTACATTACATTTATTTACATTTTTTTTACTCTTTTCAGGTTCTCTTCTCGTTATGTCTGATAACGGAGCAACTGCTGTATCGAGGGCGACTACACCTCGCCCAGTTGCCGACAGTCCTGTGAACGCACCTCCACGTTCAAGACATGACCAATTCCTTGCAAATTCCGCTGAAAGAACTCAGCGGCCTGCCTCCAACGGGCGGAATCCTAATGGAAATTTTGAATCACCACCTTTACCTTACCATCGTCAAATGACCACAGGATCTCTGTTAGCACCCACTCACAGAGAATCATCAGCATTTGTACCTGTAGTTCCAACACGAGCTATGCATCCTGTTATATATCCTAATGACATGCACCCTCCACTAATACCATCTGAAATTATGGAAAGAGAGCGAATGTTAGAAAGAGATAGAAGTGAATCAGCTAAAGGGTCACCAGATAGAGCGCCGGGGAATTTTTCGAAAAGAAACTCTTTTGATTTAATGGCTATGATGGTTGAAAAGAGAAAAGAAGTCGCATTACGGGAAGCTGCAGCAGCCATGTTGCTTCCTCATCACAGAACACCGTCTATTGAAGGCATGATGTCGGATGGGTCTTCTCAACCTCCAATTTACGGTCCACCTGGAGCTTTTCTCGGTGCACCTGGTCCTTCACCAACAACAGCTAATAGTTTTACATTTCCCGGTGCGGGCTTATTTCCTTCAGGGGCTGGTCCCCATCAAATGCACCCCCATCTAGACAGACGTTTATTACGAGCTCCAGGAAGAGCTTCGAGGCCCAAAAAGCAATTCATTTGCAAATTCTGTAATCGCCAGTTCACAAAATCCTATAATTTGCTAATCCACGAAAGAACTCACACAGACGAGCGCCCATATTCTTGTGATATTTGCGGGAAAGCATTCCGAAGACAGGACCACTTGCGTGACCATAGGTGAGTCATACATGTTTATATATACTTATAATTTGCTATACTATAATTACTGTACGCGGACGGCACATAATTATATGTTTTGGAAGCTGGTTCCATTTTCATATTCGTATTTAATTTTCTACAAGGCTGGTCATAGTAAATATAAAGGCCCATTTTATATGCACGTAACTGACAGCCGGTGTAACTCAAGTTGCAGATGTTAAGCCGACTGTGGCCGCATCCGCTCGACTACTTGGAATTGAAATATTTATAAGTTTCTCAATCGTAGTACAGGTTCTGGGAAATTTATCTATCTTGATTAAAGAAGAGGTATAAATAAATAGTAATGCTCTTAAATTAATGACAGTACCAGCAATCATGCTTTAGGCTTTCAAACAGTAAAATTCTTAAGATTTATCTCATATCCAAGTTTCAAGTGGTTGTTTTTAAAACTTCACACTATATTAAAATATCTGTGCTAAAGCTGGAATACTTTGAATTAATAGATTGCAGCTACATAAAGGATTTTTAATTACTTCAATCGGGTTTTAAATATAAATCGAACATTATTTGTTGCGTTCCCACAGATCTATTGAGTTGGTCATCTATAAAATATAGATTTATAGTTTCTATAAAAAGTTGGTTCGTCCGTTCTTTGGTATATCAAAAAAGATTTAATTGGACTTTTTATTACAAGCTATTATTTAAATAGGATAGCATTTTGTGCTGCTTCGACAAGATACTTTTAATTTGATTCGTGCATTAATCAGTAACGAGGAAGAAAATAAATCTAATAAGTAATTTATGTAAAACGTTTTGACTACTTTTTGTATAAAATATGAAAATAGCTACTTGCTTAGATACTTTTTTTTAGTTTCACGCTATGTACCGCACATAGTAAGATAGGCAGAGGGAACCTAGTATTGAGACACTCCGTTCTCCACTTTCCGCTGTGTTCAGGCTGTTGAGTAGCGGAACTTAACGCCGCGTTTTGCCTCTTTGCCAGAGCGAGCCATTTAATTATATAATTTCCTCAAGTGGGAATCAAACCTACAACCAATCACGTTTAATGTGCACATTGGCTGGCTGTCGTCGTGTAGGTACTAGACTAGCCCCAAACACTGACTTACACGTAATTAAACTCATGAGTAATAATGTATTTCAATACACATAAAAAAACCCAAAAACACAATATTTCAAAACACACACGCAATATTTTAAATATATTTTATGTTCATTTTCACAATTTTTAACAAAACATTACTTTAATTCAACTAAATTATTCAAATGCATTACGTAATTTCCTCTACATCGCACCACATATACTCTATGAAAAATAATTGTAAGCCTCTTATAAGAGATTATAAGATATGAGAATAAATCCTACAAAATACAACATTTTTAAACGTTCTCTTTGGATCGGGTCGACGGCTTTTGGGGCGGCTCAAATGATTTTATTGTATCATAAAAACTGAGACGGAGCTCGTCTCGTATCAATTTTCAGTTTTAATCCTTCCGAATGGTACTTTCCTTTAGTATGCTACACACATGTGCTTCCTAAATAGCTTTTATAATTAGTTATTAAATTATATTATGTATATTTTAAGAGCGTTTCCTATAAAGGTTGAATATTTTAGATATTATGATGATTAAATCTCTTCGGATATTTTTAATAAGATGTCATTAATTAAGTAAAACATTATTTGCGGTAATAATCACATATTTTCTGTCATTCTATTAAAGTTAAAAGAATCGATAAATGATAAATAAACAAAAATGTTATATCCATTAATACCAATATAAGCATGCGACTGTAAAAGCGATTGGTTGAGGGTTCGATTTCAACTCGAGGAAATGAAATATTTAACATTTTTGTTACTTCGCTCTGGAGTTCGTCAAAAACTAGGGAACGCAAATGTCTTAAGGAGAACGTAGTGTCTTAGCACTAAGGAATCTGGGAAGTTCCCTCTTCCCATCTTGCTATATGCGGGAAACAGCGTGAAGTTAAAAAAAGTACAATACATGTATGGTAATATAAAATGACTTTTCAACTACGAAAGAATAAGAAAAAAATACTTTAAAGAGTTTAGTAATAATTTTAACATAAAAGTATTCTAATACGTTGTACGTTAAATCTCCAATATAAAGATAAAAATTAGAAACCGTCTACACAAGAAACATCGACTTAGTGATTTTTGATGAATCTTAATACCCGTCTTGAGTTATTCGTCTCGCATTGGATTTCGTGTTTTTTACTCTCGATCTGTAATTAGTTTAAAATCTGATGACTCATCCGTTTCTATTGGTACTTTGGTAATGGAAGTTGGGATTGGTACGGTCCGCATGAAAAATTGTTTGTAATTTTTTGTTTTTAAATTGATTGATGAATGTTCTATTTTGAGGAATTTTAATAATATCTATTGTAAATACATTGAATAATAGATATTCACTTAGGTATTTACTACATATTTGACAGTTAGAGAAAGTATTAAAAATAAAATTATGCATTACGATGCTAAATAAAAAAGTCTCAGTATTTACTGATAAACTGCATACAAAAATATTTTTTTTTTATATTTATTTACGTGTATTTTTTTTTCTCCAACAGTACCACAAAGCACACCCATTAAATCGCCGAGCTATTTATTTTTTTCATCTCTCGGCCAGTTCAATAGGCAGTGACAAAAAGTCAATTTTATTGTAATCACATAATAACTTTAAAAAAAAACCTTATTGAATCCAATATCAACTTCACGCTGTATTCCGCATATCACAGGGTAGACAGAGGGAACGTAGTGTTAAGACACTCCGACTCCGACACCGAATTAATGTAACATTTAACTCAATATTTTATTTCAATTTCCAAAATAATCTAATCAAAATAGTCCAGATATTGCAATATTTTTTATCACGAATAATTATATTATTATTACCTGTATTCGAGATGCAACGAGGACCAACATAATATCAGGTTATCATACATAAAGCTGTAATTAATATCCCACAAAGAAAAAAAATACATACATACATCCATACATGCCGCCTTTGACCCACCAAGGACGACGTTGCACGCCAATTTCATGTTTCTGAGAAAAATATTCCGTCACGACTCAAATAAATTTGAGGCCGTTGTGGCGCAGGCGCACAAGTGGCGGTTGTGGGTTCGATCCCCGCTAGAGGGAAAGGATTATTATTAATTAATATTGTCATTTCTTCGCTCTGGTATTAAGGCAAAAGCCAGGCATTAAGTTCTGCCACTCAATGCAGTATTTCTGAAAACATTCGACGGAAAGTGTGGAACAGAGTGTCTCAAGACTTACAGGTTACCTCTGCCTACTCTGCTGTGATACAGCGTGAAGCTGATTTAACTTGTTTTTTTTTTTGACTCAAATAAAAACGTTGCCGAAATATAGAAAACGTCGTATAATTATGTAAAAAATATTGACCTGAAAGAATCAAACGCTTTTTGAATACGAAATGAGAACTAACTGGCTTTACGTAGCCCACATAAATAAATAAGACGAAAACAGCATTCTTATCTTATATCGACCAGGAGGAGACGTATATTCGAACAGCAATTTTCGTTATTCATTTAAAAGTAAATGAAAGTCAGTCTAAACCTACAATTATGTTGTGTAATAAGTTTATTATAAAAAGTGTATTATATTATATAAGATTTGAGGCCAGCCGTGGCGCAGGAGCACTAATATGTGATTGTAAACATGATTGATCGTGGGTTCGATCTCTACTCGAGGAAATCAAATATTTATTTTAATTTATAATTTAATTTCTTCGCTCTGAGTTCTTTCGTCCCAGAATTCGACGGAAAATGGTGAAGGGAGTGTCTTAACACTAGTTTCCCTCGACCTATGCTGTTGTGTGCCGGTTACAACGCGAAGCTGATTTATATGATATAAAATAATAATAAATTACAAATCGCAAATTGAAACTTAACTAAAAAAATTAAATAATCAATTGAATACAATTATTGTAATATTATTTTAGTTATCCATAAGCCAATATATTAAAATCTCGACGAGATTGTATCTAATCAATACGACGAACAAGAATCCAACATTAAATAAGGTTCCCACCAGATGAGATGTAAACACTTAACGATACTATATAGTATTCACTTCAAACCTGTATCGATGGCCCGAACACAAAAATGCACGTAGCTATCTATAGCAATTGCCTATTTGATAGAAGCAGATGGGAGATCGGTAGAGGGATTCGCTTGCCAATAAAAATATAAAAGCATACTAGAATTTTATACAACTTTTTCTGTAATATTATCTTCTGTAATCATTGGCACTCTTATTATTTCCTTTTTTTTAGCTTCATGCTGTATCCCGCAATTAACAGAATGGACAAAGGGAATCTAGTGTTAAGACATTCTATTCTCCATTTTCTGCCGAATTTTTGAGGCATTTTGTCTAAGTACCTGAGTATTCATTCGTTCCTCCGAATAGAAAATGAACCCACAACCGACGTGTTTACAGCGACACGCTAGTGACCTTGCGCCACGACGGCGTCAAGTACTACATGTGTGTTTATACAGAGGTGTAGGTTCTAATTTCAATCGAGAAAGTGATCAACCCTTGTCGTTAGATTCTCTCTTTATTATAAACATAATATCTATATTTAAAGAACATTTTTTCAATTTAAGAACATCACATAATCAATATAAAATTAAATTAAATTAAATTAGCTTCACGCTGTATCCCGCACACAGCAGGGTAGGCAGAGGGAACCTAGTGTTAAGACACTCCGTTCCCCACTTTCTGCCGAATTCTGAAGGCATTGCGTGTTGAGTGGCAGAACTCAACGCCGCGCTTAACCTCGACACCAGAGCGAAGAAATGGAAATATAAATTTAAGTAAATATTTCATCTCCTCGAGTGGGGATCGAACCCACAACCAATCGGTTTTGCAGTCACACCTCGTGCCGCTGCGCCACGACCGGCGACCTCTCAATATAATTATAAATATACCCAATTTAACAGAGTAAAATAAAGAGTAAAGTTGAGACCAGTCGTGGCGCAGAGGCACAAAGTGTGACTTTAAAATCGACTGGTTATGGGTTCGATCCCCACTAGAGGAAGTGAAATATTTATTAAAATTTATATTTTCATTTCGCTCTGATGTAGAGGCAAAGCGCGGCGCTGAGTTCCACCACTCACCACGCAATGCTCCAGAACTCAGCGGAAAGTGGGGAACGGAATGTCTTAACACTAGGTTCCCTCTATCTACCCTGCTGTATGCGGGATATAGCGTGAACCTGATTTAATATTAAATTTCTTAACAGAGTAAAGCCTTGAATAAATTCCAACAAACATTAATTAACCAAACCCCGCAATATTTTCTAATCTATAGCTACATACATCCAATAAACATTACATCGCAAGCTTCTTTTTAGTTTATTTAGTTTTACGGGACGCGTACAATTATGATATTCAAAGACCTCATATAATGGGTACCGGACTGGCCTGGCCGACCACATCGCTCAAGGGGCTACGGCAAAGGTATACCAAATTAATACTGAATCCATAATAAATCAATACAGGCAGGTGGACTCGGTCCCAAGCGTTTCGCCTAAGGATATATCTTTAGAAATTATCATATTGGACCAATAGTATATTAACGTGCTTATTTCCTTGCAAGAACTAAATTGGTTGCAAGAATCTATAATATTCGATCCAGTTGGAGATTTCGATTTGGATATTAGCATTTCCACGCGAGGTTTTATATTATTGTTGTTTTTTTTTGTATAGTCCTTGTTGCTAGTCAGCCGCCTGCGCCGGTTTGTTTTAGCACCAATCTTTTTTTAATTGGGTAGGATGTGAAACTATTTTAAAATAGTAATTGTAAAGTACGTGGCGTGTGACTGTCAACGCAACGGTTCTGCGTTCGATTCCCAATCTGGAAAATTAATTATTATTTTTTAATATTTTTTTATTTTATTTTTATGTCTCAAAACTAGGTTCCCTGCCCTACGTACGTAAGCTAAAAAGAAATATACCTATTATATTCAAACAACATATTTCTGTTCTGTAATTTCCGGGTCCACAACTAAATATCACCAGAATTGGCGGTTCATATAAACAAAATATTTAAACGGTTTCTTGTAGTACACGAATAAACGTGATCAACCAATACTAACGTTATAAAACCCTTCTTCCTAATTCCAATGCAATTAAGTAACTTATCAATATAGTAAAATGAATATTGTATTGACATTTTAATTATTCAATATTTATAGATGTTAATTTGGGTACAGTGGTTATTAGCCCAGTCGTTGGTTTTCGGCCGTAGATGGGTACAGATGGGTTTTTGTAATAATCGTGACTGAGATTCTAGTATAATTAGTTTCGTATGTTTGTATGTATATATGTATGGCTATTTAAAATATTATTGCCTTATGAAAGTTTTTCGAAACGTTCTCTCGTTGCTCAATTCAAATGTGGTCACAACAGATATATAATATTTAAATTTTGCTAAAAATGTATTCATAATCTTGTTTTTTAGTTTGAAAATATAATTAAAATATTATATAAGTAAGTAAATAAATGTCAAATGAGATCTTATCTTATAATTAAGTATAGAATTTTACAACACAATAGTTATGAACAGTAATATATGTTAGTAACTGAGTTTCTGGAATATACTTTCTAAGGAAAAGCTAATTCAAATTTATCTATGGTAACAATTAAATAAGAAAATATATAACATTTATTAGATTTAGTATAAAAATAACATCTAAAAGGATATAAACGAGTAACGAAAAATATTTTCCTCGAAGTAGATTTATTAAAGGTCGTTGGTTCATAGTGGGACAGTTCTGACTGTAAATGTGATGATTTTGTGTTCGATCTTAGTTCTACTTAAATATTTCCATTTTCCTGCCTTGTTGCAAAAAAAAGCGCGGCGTTCAGTTCCGCCACTCACTATATGGCGGATTTAACGTGAAGCTCAAAAATAAAGAATATTTTAATATAAGGCTATTATGCATTTTCAACTAATATTTTCAAATTTATTCAACACCATTATTACTATATCAGTAAGGACAGGTACACTGATTATTCAAATTATATTGGTAGATCGCGTGATTGCAAAACGCTTTTTTGTCTTTGAATTCGAACCAATTAAATTTAACTTGCGTGATATTGATTCGAGATGTATTAATGTTGATGTATGTGTTTCGTCTGCCGAAAATTTCCATTCTTTAAATATTCTTCTTTACATTCCTTTGTCTGTCTGAATACTTAAGTTTTAAATTTTACACGAATACTTGTATAATATCTCAATCTATAATATAAAATAGTATATATATAAAATTGTCCAGATATTTGTGAGATGAAATTTGAAAAAGAGAATATTAAAAGAGCTAAAATAATAGATAAAGAGCGAAAATATAAATTAGAAGTTAAAATAATAATATTCATATTTTTTCATAGTATCATAGACAAAGTGTAGGTACTTTGTGTATGATACTATCTTGTTAAAACATAAAATAATATAACATTTGGAGTCTTGTTTCTAAATGACTTAAAATATGGCATGCTATTTCCAAAAACAATCTGTATGCTGAGATATAATAAAAATATAATATATTTACAGAAAAACTTACTATAAATATTTTATTCCCTCGAGTGGAAATCGAATCCACTGCCGTCGCGTTTTACGCTTTATATCCTTTATAGAATAAAATCTTAACGTTAACCAGCCAGTTTTACTTGAATTTACTAATAATTTAACATTTCGTACATACATATATACATATTAATATTTAAATAAACTCGCATATTTATTGTAAGCCAATCATTTAAAATTAACATATTTTTAATGAGATACAACGTTTTTAAATGCTATTAATGATATCAATATTGAAGAATATAAATTGCGGTTCGTAAACTGTTTATTTATTTCATAATTTTGTGCATCAGATCTGTGAGATAAAATTAAGCATAATATATATTTTAATTAAAAATAATTTCTTCGAATCGAAATAGAATCCACGATCAACATATACTCGTAAACGCCTGGCAATTCCCATCTGTACCACAATGGTGTATTGTAGTTTTTTCATACTAAATTTAACTAAAATGTAAAAAAAAAATACAATTTAAATGTTTTAATCGACGTTGCTTTTCAATATTTCTTGGCGGGATTTGGCCTGGTTATTTACTTTTTCTTAAGCTTCACGCTGTATTCCACACACAGCTGGGTAGGTAGAGGGAACCTAATGTGTTCCCATTGAGATACCTTCGATCCCCATTTTCCGCCGAATCCTGGAGTTATTTCGTGTTGAGTGACCGAAATTAACGCCACGCTCTACCTCGACACCAGAGAGAAAAAAATGAATTCTTCCATATAATATCCGCGAGTGGGAATCGAACCCACAACACACACTAGTGCCCCTTTACCACGGCTGGCTACTCACGACTATATCGTAATTATTTTCAATTAAACCGAGAGATAGCGAGCTCGATACGATCACTTTCATTAATCATACTTCAATAATCACGAATAAACCTGTCCTGAGGGTGGAAAAGAACTTTTTATTTTTTTTATGTTATCTTTTTATAAGCTTATTAGTGAGGGCTTTTTGGCGCAGGGGCACAAGCGTGTGTTCGATTCCCACTCAGGAGACCTACTTTATTATTCATTCAGCTTCACGCTGTATCCCGCACACGGCAGGGTAGGCAGAGGTAACCTAGTGTTAAGACACTCCGTTCCCCACTTTCTGCCGAATTCTGGAGGCATTGCGTGTTGAGTGGTAGAACTTAACGCCGCGCTTAACCTCGATACCAGAGCGAAGAAACGGAAATATAAATTTAAGTAAATATTTCATCAACATAAAATAGGTGTATTGTGTAAAAAGGTCAAGGAATGTATACAATTCAATATTGAATGTCGTCTTAATCTTAAACTTTATGTTCTTTTAATATTTTCCCATTTTGTAAATAATATGTGATTTTAATATTTATAGATGTGAAAATATTGTGAGTTTGTAAACTTAACGATAACAGATTTTTACTAACTAAAATATTATTTCGATAACTTTGGAGATGGAGATGTAGATTTTGTTAAATTTATTTTATAGAAAAATGTCTCTGTAAGACAAAAATACCTTGTATTTTTAAACGAGTTACGTAGGCTGCAATTGGAGGGTTAAGAAAATACGATTTTTATATCTTAAAATTATATTAATAAAATTATTAATTAAAATACATTAATTTTATCTAAAACTAAACTATATCTAAGACTACTGCCTTCAATGTTGGAAGAACAGTAATCTGTTTAAACCTAAATTAATCTAACTTATATATAATTGTTATATAATATTGAACCTAAACCTAACTAAATCTAACTTAACCTACGACTTAATTACTCCACGATGGAATAATAAGTGTGGGAAAAGAAGAAATTCCTTTCCCACCGGCGCTGTTCACCCGATCTCTACCTTGTCAGCAGTTTGTGGCGCTCGGCCGCCTATCAGACGGACATATTATAATATTAAATAAGTGTTCCGCCTGTGACACCGAGCGCTATATAACATCTCCCTCCGCAGATCAGCAACTATTCTTGGAGAGAGAGAGTTGCTGAGAAATTTTCATGTGCTGGAACTGGTGTCTGCAAGGCCAATCTTGAATTGAAAATTGTATGTGTCTCTTAGATCCGGGGAAATAAGTAATTCTATTATGTTAATGGCATATCCTTTTACGTGATCATTTGAATTTTCAATAGTAAAACTTGGTGTCTTGACATTGCAGTTAACCGGTATGGTGATGAGAAAACTCTCTTGCACACTTTTAGATATATCATGACCACAGAAAAATTTCACTTTTGTTGGATTTGGGAAGCTTAAGATGTAATGCTTCTCATCTATTTGTTCTATTGCTTCATCCTTGAGTATCACAGGAGGTGGTTTACAATATTTGTCAATTTCGTGAATTTTGATCAAGTGAGTCACAGTCTGGTTTGTCTTGAATTATGCAATTGATAAATTTTTTACAGAGGTATTTTTTAATTTTTCTTTTCATATGATCTTCAGGCATTCAGCCTCTATGTACAAAGAATTTTTACTAGATATTGCTTAAAAGGATGATTTGGAATTTATTACGAGAAAATTATAGTGGTCAAAGGACTAAGGATAGGAGAACGGCGATATTACCTTTAAAATGATTATTATTTAAATTTTGTAGAGAACAATAACAAGCTTAACACGAGACTAACTTCTATTACATCTCAGAAAAAATATGCCTGCGCATATTTAGCGAGTGTTCCAGTTAATATTAAGAATTTATACATTTCTTTATTGTTAAGCAAATATAAATGTAATTTTAGATTTAATAAATGGAAGTACAATTTTGAATTGTGGCCTAGCTAATTTCGATCATATTTAATGTGATAGCCATATTGCAATCGTTAATATACTTAGTTATATGTTCTCTCAGTCTATTACCCAATTTTAACTAATCTAGAGTTCAAAGATTGGAATAGGTGGGAAACGTGGAATAATTAATTAAAACTAACTTAATAATTACTACTAATTAAAATTTTAATTGAAAGAACTGATTTAAAATGTTAACTTAAAAGGATTTACTTAAAGATAAAAAGGAAAGCAATTCCAGAAAAATTCTAAAGTACTTAATAAAAAAAAATCGTACCTCTTATGTATCTATGTCTTGATACGCCTCCCGCTGCACCACGATGTAGATCCGAGATAGCCGATGTCCTTGAGCAATTCAGTGACTTTTTTTTCGGCTATCCTACCGACTGCGCCAGTTACGTAGGCTGCAATTGGAGGGTTAAGAAAATACGATTTTTATATCTTAAAATTATATTAATAAAATTATTAATTAAAATACATTAATTTTATCTAAAACTAAACTATATCTAAGACTACTGCCTTCAATGTTGGAAGAACAGTAATCTGTTTAAACCTAAATTAATCTAACTTATATATAATTGTTATATAATATTGAACCTAAACCTAACTAAATCTAACTTAACCTACGACTTAATTACTCCACGATGGAATAATAAGTGTGGGAAAAGAAGAAATTCCTTTCCCACCGGCGCTGTTCACCCGATCTCTACCTTGTCAGCAGTTTGTGGCGCTCGGCCGCCTATCAGACGGACATATTATAATATTAAATAAGTGTTCCGCCTGTGACACCGAGCGCTATATAACAAACGCTTTTTTGTTTCACGCATGTACCTATTCCATTACCGATTTTCGACGGAATTCTGGTGGCGTTGCGTGTTGAGCGGCGTGCTTTGCCTTGATATTATATTATGAAAGATAAACGAAAATTCAATGAAAGCAAAAATATCTTATAATTTTTACTTTAAATATAATATGTAGGTACTTGCATCACATATGGTCTTGAACATAAATCTACAACTGACCATATACGTTTATACAATTGAAATCTTAACTGATGCTTATACTGTATTACGAATATGTAGTACAATATCAGCCTTTTACTAACAACAATTAAGTTTAATTTCGCACTCTGTACCTGGTTAACAGCGTGGGCCGACATGATATATGCTTATAAAGGATTTAGCATTTCACTGCTACTTTATCCATTTTTTTATAACTATTAGTAAGCGAGTAGCAATATGTATTTGGTTTATACATTATTTTGAAACAACTTCGTGGTCTGTGGTCAAAATGGTGGGTATCGCGTGTCCGAGTCGAGAGCGGTTTTATATCTGCTTCTACCTATTTATTATATTATAGGTATGTATTAGTTGAGTGTTTTATTTATTATGAAATATGATACTTTTTTTTTCACTCAATTCTCGTTAAAAGTATCAATTTGACTATATTTTCACGTAATATTCTCGTACAATGTTGACATGTTAAAAATCTCACATGTTATAATATATTTTATAGGTATTTACATAAGCGTTGTTATGACTCTATATTATATTTGAATGTATAATTTAGTATAACGAATATAATTGACATATTTGAAAATAAATCTTTTCTCCTATTTGAAATCGAACCCACAACTGTCACGTTTACAGTCAAACGCTGTGTTGCGCCACGACGGCCTCCATAATCAAGAGCATACAACTTATTTTGATGAATACTTACATTGTTCTAAATAAAAAATCAGCTTCACACTGTATCCCGCACACAGCAGGGTAGGCAGAGGGAACCTAGTGTTAAGACACTCCGTTCCCCACTTTCTGTCGAGTTCTAGAGGCATTGCGTGTTGAGTGGCAGAACTCAACGCCGCGCTTAACCTCGACACCAGAGCGAAGAAATGGAAAAATTTAAGTAAATATTTTATATTTTTCTCCTCGAGTGGATATCGAACCCATAATCAGTCGATTTTACAGCCACATCTCGTGCCGTTGCGCCACGACTGGCCTCAATTCATTGTTCTAAATAATATCAAATTCGTTTTTTTAAAATATTTCCAACAAACAGTTCTAATTATTATCAAAAATAAAATAAAGCCTTTATCTATTTTTTTTATAAAGACAGCTAAATATCATAGCTTGTAATACAATGGATAAAATAAATATAATATACATAAAAAAGGCAGTACAGTTAATTTTGATTTAAAAACAGTCTCCACTATAACATATTCACATACAATAATAAAAATACACTAGAATTGAGAACACACCTTTAACAAAAATCGGTTAATTCTTAAAAAGAAATCTCAAAACCTTCTCAACAAAAACCCAACGACAATTATATATAAATCTCTAACACAAGACTCGAGATTCGTTCAGAATATTCTGAGTAGTTTCGAGGAGGCAAAGTAAACAAACGGACGGTTGTACAAACAAACGAGCACCGGCCTTAGCCCACACTGGCGAATATTGACATAGCGTCTGTTTGTCCATGTTATTACTATATTAGATACCTTTGATTATTATTATTATTATTATTATTCATATTGTGTATTATTAATATTATTTTTAGTGGGCAGTCGTGGCGTATAGGCGCAGTGTTAATACGATAGGTTGTAGGTTTGATTCATATTCGTGGAAACGTTTAATATTCTCATTTTCTTCGCTTTGGTTTGAGAAAGCGAGGTGTTGAATTCCGCCACTCAACACGCAATGCCTCTAGAATTCGGCGCAAAATGGGAACGGAGTGTCTTAGCACTAGGTTCCCTCCGCCTTCCCTGTTGCGTGCGGTATCTATAAAGAGTGAAGCTAAAAAAATATTATTGTAATTTTACTTCAAAAATCAACGGAGTTATCATATATTTATAAGACGATGCTTAATTCTATAGAACCATTTCGAATTATTTTAAATAGAGTTTGAAAAACTTTCAATACATACATAAATGTTTTACCAATAATAACGAATATAATATTTTATTTAAAGCTTCCATTTTAAATATAATTTACTTTAAATAAGCTTTTTACTTAAACTGTAAAAAAGAAAATTGTATAATTATTTTAAAACTGAGAGTTCGTCATATAATAACAGTACTGTAGGCAGTATTTTGGAGTGTCATTCACAATCAAAAACAAGTTTTGTAAGTATTTCGATGTATATTGTTATTATATATAGAAGAAAGGCATTTCAGGCGACGTTCTGTTGTCCATTAATCATATGACGATGTTGAGATAATGTCGGGTCGGAACTCTCACAAATGCATACCTATACCTATATCAGGTAGAAACTCTCCATATTTACATATTATTTTCGATTCTCAAAACGATTTCTTATCAGATTAAGAAAATTATTGATTTAATGTATGATAATGTGTATGTAATTATAAATGTTTGTAATAAATAAAGAGAGATTTGATAGTTTATTTTTAAATATGTATGTAGTTAATGAGAAAAAGATAGTAAAAGATATCCATAGATATATAAAATCGATTTAAGCAACTTTTAAAATTAATTATTCTTACTTATAATAATTACTTTTTAAAATTTTATTTCGCTCTTATATAGAAAAGCTTAGTTTTTTAGGTAAGCTTAGCTTTAGAGTTATATCTCTATACAATCTTACAGATTAATAAATCAAATCAAATCAGCTTCACGCTGTATCCCGCACACAGCAGGGTAAGCAGAGGGAACCTAGAGTTAATACACTCCGTTCCCCACTTTCCACCGAGTTCTGGAGGCATTGCGTGTTGAGTGGCGGAACTCAGCGCCGCGCTTTGCTTTGACACCAGAGCGAAAAAAAGAAAATATAAATGTAAATAAATATTTCATTTCCTCGAGTGGGCATCGAATCCAGAACCAGTCGATTTTACAGTCACACTTTGAGCCTCTGCCACGACTGGCCTCAGATTAATATATATAATAAATAAGGCTATCATAATGAAAAATTAAATCTTTTGATCGTAGTACAGAAATATAGCCACTATCAGAAGCATAAAGTTGTATATTACAATAATTCTATAGATTTGTAACGAAATATATCATGTATACGTGATCTCAGGGGAAGGTTACTACAAGATGGTATCTGTAGTATAGTAGATGATGGGGTTTAATCGCTATGGCCCAACCGGTTGTCCTTGGCAGGTACAGCCCTTCCCCATACAATATTCTTTAGGAAACTAAACTTTTTTGTATTTTTTTTACGTTTGTATCAACTTTAAAATAATATTTGTTCTTTTAATTTGTTACATTGTTATAATATATTACATAAATATAGTATAATAGGTATTATAAAATATATTTTTAGACTACAGAAAACTGACAAGACCAGGTTCCCTCTACCTAGCCTGCTGTGTGCAGATACAGGGAACCTAATGCTAATAAAAAAGAACGAAAAAAAATCTGACCTTAATGATTTATAAATTGAATAATCTTTACGTAGTTTATTTGGAGAGACAAAAGACTAAGTCAGTAACTGAGAGACACAGGTTAAAAAAAATCTTATATCAATTTTTATATGCAATTTAAATATATATTTAAAATTTTATGTAACAACAGACACTAAAACTTAAATTTACTATCCATAAAACATTTTAGCACATTCCACTATTTTGAGCTATTCATATAAATTCTACACATTATATAATGTATGTATATTTATTTGGAAGCTGATTTCTTTTTTAAAGTTTGTCTTAATTCCATAACAAAGTGGTTTTTGGTTGGATTTTTTATCAAAAAAAACCGAAGAGAAGCCTTTGAGTACGTTCTAAAGGAAATAATCGCGTTATTTATTACCGTTTCTGAGCACCATCCTTAATCTCTAGAGGTACATTTAAAAATATAGAATCGATGCGTTCTAATAACTACCTTATGTTTATAGATATAGAACTTTGATTTAAATGAATATCAATCATATTCTATGGTTTATACGTTTTAAAGATTTCTACTTAACCGCAATTTTGATGATTTTATTCCATTCCAGAGATTGAATTACTATATATGTATTAATATTTTCATTACTTCACTCTGGCACCGAGGCAAAAGCGCGGCGTTAAGTTCCGCTACTCAACACGCTTTGCCTCGAAAATTCTTCGAAAGATGGGGAATGACATGTCTTAACATTAGGTTCCCTCTGCCTATCTTGATATATAATACGACGAGAAGATGAAAAAAATGTTATTCTATTTTATTCTTGTTAAATAACTCTTGTATATTATTACGTCCAAAATAATTAATCAATTTATATTCTATATTCTGTACGAAATAAATTTTGTTTGTTAAAATCTATAAAGTAACTTCAAAGAATCCCGTATAAAAACCTACGATTTTGTAAGTAATTTAAATGTTTATATGTCTTCGCCTTGAGCTTACTAAACTGAATTCAATTACTACTATATTATTTTTTGTTCTTTATTCAAAATAAAGAGATATTTAAAATGGACGATTGCTTGCCGGCCTCAGCCTTAGTTAAGTAAAATAACTTTTGACTTAAAAAACTAATTTCTGGAGGCCAGCCGTGACGTAAGCACAAGCGTACTGTAAATGCGACAAATTGTGAGTTCGACTCCAACTCAAGGAAATGAAATATTTAATGTTTTGTTTTCCTCGCGCATCATTGCGCGGAGTAGAGTTCCGCCACTCAACACGCAATCCTTTCAAAATTCAGCGAAAAGTGGAGAACGGAAGTGTCTTTATAACATCAGAGTGTCTTAACACTAGGTTCTCAAATTTCATTCTGCCTACCCTCCATATGCATAATACAGCATAAATCATACAAAAACAGTTATTTCAATATATCTATCTAATACACAACCAAACGCTGTAAGCTAAATAAATTATTTTAATGCAAAACCACCATTTACGAAAGCTGTAACACCTTTCAATTAGAGTACGGCATCGAAGCTTCAATAAACATCTACGATACAAAATTACAGACGAGAGCACTCAATTACAGTAACCAGTCCGGTTTTATATTGGACTTGGATGAAATTCAAAATTAAAACGCTCTCCCACTTGGCCTAATTGCTGTTATCGATAAATCATTCCTTATTTTATCTTAGAGGCCAGTCGTGGCGCAGGGGCCTCTAAACGCGATTGGTTGTGGGCTCGATTCCCACTCGAGGAGATGAAATATTTACTTAAATTTATATTTCCATTTCTTCGCTCTGGTGTCGAGGATAAGCGCGGCGTTGAGCTCCGCCGATTAACACACAATGCCTCTAGAATTCGACAGAACATTAGGTTTCATCTTAACATTAGGTCAATTTTATTAACCTTAAAGCTTCGAAGTTCTTTTAAAAGTACGATCACAATCTTATTTGGAAATTATCAAGATAACTGATTTAATTATCTTAATTAAAAAACTATAAAAATCCTAATCTTGATAAAGGAGAATATATTAAGTTAGATATATTCTCGTTTTACGTAATTATTTTGAAATGTATGTGGGTCTGTATATCGGATTTAAATGTAATGTAGTTTATGTGATATAGATGTAATAAATTTATTCGTGTTTTTTCCTTTTTCTCACGTTTATTTAATTATAGAGTAAGAGATGGCAGTAGATGTAGAGACATATCCTTATCTTTGTCGATTAAAAGTGGCTAAATATATTTTATTATATTTATTATGCTAGTATAGCATTATCAATTTGACTTTATTATTTTATGTTTGTTACTTCAGAACTTTTGACTGAGTATATTAATTTTGATGATTCATTTTCTATTTAAAAAACTAGTGCTTTCCGTGGTCCCATTTTAATTTCGCCCATTCTGACAATGGTATCTATGAGAAAATCACATAAGTCTTAAATTTGCATTAGGTATGTGCGCGACAAATGGACGAATAAATCAATATTTTATTAACAAGGATACATTTTAGGAAAGTTTGGTTTTGATTATGAGATCCGGTTAAATTAAAGAAGTGTGTTTTTTTTGTTAAAAATTATAATTATCGAACAATAATTAAACATTTTAAAAACAGTTTCTGAGATGAGCGTATACAAAAGTACAGACAAACATATAACATTTTCATCAATGATTGTTTTTGGGCATATTAAGTTATTAAATGCTACTAATAAAATATTTTCTTACATTCTATAAAAATATTTGTCGTATCTTTAAGATTATTTTTGATTATGTTTGAAAAAGTGTTAAATTAAATAAAAAAAATTTAATACGAAGGTACCCAAATAGTGTAAAATAGTAAATACTATTAAAACATAACAGATTTTAAACTTATAAAATTCACATTTTATACATATCGAAATTTGACTTTTAGTTCCATTTTAGTATACTTTCACAGAAAAACCTATTAACCGTAGTACGCAACCTGGACACCGTAATTGGCTTCATGCGTAAGGGCTATCAATATTGATATGATTAATGATATCTAGAGACTCCAGTTTAATTGCCAACCGAGACAACCATGAATCAACGCCACAACCATAAATCTGATAACTCAAAACTAGTTTCAATACAAGTTGTTACATTTTCAAAGCTCGCTTGCTCTTATAGCGTACTCTACTTTTTTTTGGTTGTTTGTGGTTTTTTGTTTTTTCTTCTAAGTCTATCACGTACTGATAGTAATTCCACACCGGCTTAACGTTTTGTTTGTTACTCTTTTTATCAGTAAATGGAATATGTTTACAACGTGGAATGAGGCCAGTCGTGGCGCGGGGCACGTTTTTCGCTCGGGAAGTTCTGGGTTTGATTACCACTCGAGGAAAATGATATATCTAATATTTTAATTTTCTTGATCTGGTTCTAAATATGGCGTTGAGTTTTAATTTCCGCTACATTCATATTTTTATATATTTTCTAAAAGAGTAATAGAAGTTTATTCAAAAAGTATATAAATTAGCTCTAATATTAGCTTAAGCTTTTTTTAAAAGAATTTAACGTTATACGCTTAAAAAATCGATCAAAACAAAAGATAGGTTATTAGAAGACGTCAGACGAAGTCTTAAATTTCACAATGTAGACTGTTTAAAAATTATTCAAGTATAAAGATGTTTGTATCACGTTTCTTTATTGAAAAAAGATCAGCGGGCGCCATTGGTTTTTTTTTATTTTAAGAAATAATGGTAATATTAAAGGCTTATATTTTATATAGTTAATAATATTGTGAGGAGTAAATTTGTAACTTAGTATCTAAATTTATATTTAGGTCATTCTTGACGCAAGGGCCCAAGTCTATGACTGTAAATACGACTGGTTGTGGATTTGATCCCCATTCGAAGAAATGAAATATTACATATTTTCTTCGCTCTAGCACCAAAGCGAAACCTCGACATTGAGTTCTGCTACTCAACACGCAATATCACCAGAATCCCGTGAAAAATGGATAACGGAGTGTCTTAACACTAAATTCTTCCCTACCCTGCCATACGCGGGATACAGCGTGAACCCTAAAAAAAACAACATAAATATAATCCTAAAGACGTCTCAAGACATAGGTAAAGCACCTGATATAGCTGCTAGTAAGCACAATAAATGTTTGCGTCACTCAGAGGTGAAATTGAGTGTGAAGCGGCAGCGGCGAGCCGTCGATCCCATTATGCCGCTATAGCTGCGGCAGAACCGGCTGTGGACTACTTTGATATTATAGAAGTACTGGTACGCTGTCTTTGAACGATTTGTTTTTGAGTCTGTTTTACATTGTAATTTGGGTGTAAGGTTGCTTCTAGTATTTCTTTCGATTTTACAACTAATGGTTGATGGAAAAAACTTAGTTTATTTGTTTTTTTTTTATAATTATATGTATTTCAAGAAATTTTAGAATAAACGATATTTTTAAAATATCAGTTTTGAAGCTTGAATCTGTCTACCTCGTTGCAACTGCTCTAGGAAGGTCTAACTAAATTTTTTATTTGTCTAATATAAATAAATAAATAATAAAAACTATAATTCAATATTATAAACTAAATAAATTTATTTAATCTAAAACCTAATAACATAACAAGTTCAAGACTAAAAATCCATCTACATAACGTCAAGCACGGACCAACCACTTTGCCGCGCTCCATTAGTAGGTATTTTTCATTTATTTTTTGTCCACGTAGTTACCTGTCCGGCTTTGGGGATTCGGAGCTTTTTTTATATGGCCGCGCGACGAATACTAAAATTTCTTTGGTACAGACTCAAAATTAATGATGTAGCGTGAAACTATGTTAGGAAGACGAAATGTTATTTTTCTATTAACTTTTTACCACAGTATCATTGTAAACAGCGATGACTTTGTGGGAAATACTAGTTTTTTAGTTTTATTATATGAAAATAGTAAATTTTATCCAATTTTATATAAGCTTGGACGTTGGCGATTTTGAGACGTGATGTACACCTAAAGGATAGTCTTTAATAAAGGATAGTCTTAAACAGATTTAAATCCTGCAAATTAAATATATTGAATTCAAACATTACCGGATTTTAATTAAAAAATACTGCTGCTGCTTCACGCTGCATCCCGCACAGAGGGAACCTAGTGTTAAGATACTCCGTTTTCCATTTCCGGGTTTTAATAAATGAAAATTATAAAAACTAAAATAGTTCTACTAATCTTAACAAAATTTTATCTTTATAACATAAGTTGTTCTCAGTACGTCTTAAAACGACTGTTTAGCCTCGTTAGACGTTCGAGATTACATAAAACTTATGTTTTACTTTGAGGTCAGGCGTAGTGGCACAAGCTGTGACTGTAAACGCAACGGGTTACGGGCTCGATTCCCGCTCGAAGAAATTAAATATTTAATTTCTTCGTTCTGGTGTTGGGGCACAGCGCGACATTGAGTTCCGACGCTCAACATGCATCCAGACTTCACCGAAAAGTGGGAATCGAAGTGTCTAAACTCTAAACTTCCTTTGCCTACTCTGCTTCATGTAATAATACAACGTGAAGCTAAAAAAGGAGTCGAAGGAGTTGAGGCCAGTCGTGGCGCAGCGGCACGAGGTGTGACTGCAAAATCGACTGGTTGTGGGTTCGATCCCCACTCCAGGAGATGAAATATTTACTTAAATTTATATTTCCATTTCTTCGCTCTGGTGTCGAGGCTAAGCGCGGCGTTGAGTTCTGCCACTAAACACGCAATGCCTCCAGAATTCGGCAGAAAGTGGGGCACGGAGCGTCTTAACACTAGGTTCCCTCTGCCTACCCTGCTGTGTGCGGGATACAGCGTGAAGCTGATTTGATTTGAAGCTAAAAAAAATCACATACCTCAAGCCGGCGAAGCCGCGGGCGGGCCACTAATGTCATATAAAACAGTTGTTCGAGATTACACAAAGCTTATGTTTAACTTACGTTATAACTTAACGAGGTAATCGTAAATCCGGTACGCAAAACGCTAACTAGCTATCGGATGTATGTGATATGTTAATGACGCATTATCTTCATCACAAACGATAATTACGAACGTTTCAAGTCATTGAGATTTGTGATGATGTTGATTATTCTTTGTATATATGTTGAGTTGAGTTTGGCTTTAAGTTGAGTTTTTTTTTCTTTTTGTATGTAATAGCTTATTAAGTTTGTCATGATTTTTAATGATTTTTTCTTAGATTTTTAATTTAGTTAGGCTGCTGCTAGATACTTTGTTATTTTTTTTTGTTTTATTTGTTTTTTTTTTCTTAATCAATAATTAATTTGATGAATAATATTAATTAATTGAAGTAACGTTTAGGTAATATATGTACATAAAAAAATATGTAAATAAAATATGTATTAGTAGGTACCACAGTAGATTTTTCTTTATTTTAAAATATTTAAATATAAAACATAGCAAGCATTTAGCAATTCTTATCTTAATGACCTCTACAGTGTTACTAGACTTAAGGACACCGAGCGAGATACAGAAAAGTGACTGCACTTTTCTTGATACCCCTTTCAACTTTTCAATTAGTCACACAGTAACGGAAGTTATGGATATATTTTTTTAGCTGTATTCATAACAGGTTTGACAGAGGGAATCTGGGAACTTAGTGTAAAGACACTTCGATCCCCTCTTTCCGCCGAACTCTGGCATTGCGTGTTGAGAGTCAGAACTCAACGCCGCGCTTTGCCTTGTTGAACCAGAACTGAGAAATGAAAATATGAAATATTTTATTTCCTTGAGTGGGAATCAAACTCACAACCTGATGAGCTTTCAGGGGCTCGGGTCGCGACTGGCCTCAGATATGTTATAGTGATAAATAGAGCCTTAAACAAAAACCAAAACATTTATATGTGGCATTTTAAAAAAGATTGTGATAAATTGTAATAAATATATTTTTTTATAATTTCAATCTATTATATTAACGAAGATGATTCTGCAGTAAAGTGTATAACAAGTGAATTTAAACATGTTTTTCTAACTTTAAAAACCATTGTTTAGTTGTAAGACACTGATAAGATGGCATACAATTAATCTTGTCTTATTAGTAATGTCTTAATAGAGGCTAGTGTAGTGGGACAGCGTCTAATCTTCAACGTCAAGGTTGTGGGTTCGATTTTTCTGGCTCAGTCGAAATGATTATTTGTAAATTATTAAAATTTCTACCCTGGTAGACCACGTATGGCGTTAAGTTCCGTCATTCATTGTGTAATGTCTCGAAAGTTGGGTGGGGAAGTATTAAAAGAAGTGTCTTAACACTACCCTCCAATATGCTATGTGGAAAAAGACGTGAGGTTACCCCTTGTCGCTATATAAGATTTGATTAATTAAATTCTTACTGAATAAAAATTTATAAAATCCATATTTGTACATATATCTTATAGTTTAAACAAAAAAATATATATAATACACTAGTTGGTAGCTAAAACCAGAATTATAGAAATAACGAAAAAAAAAATCTCAACTCGCTTTGTTGAAAACCGCAACAAAAAATGTTTAGTAACCAGAACGTTAATGCCAGTCGAGTCGTTGAGAAATAACGTGTGAATAACACTCTAACTAATTTGCATTATGTCATACAATGTAAGCGTTTTGCTACCGCTTGTTTGTATGTTGTTTTTTTTTATGATCTACATTACCTTGAATACCTTTAATTTGGATAATTGTAAAGTAATAATTATTGTTTTTTTTTTTTAGTTAATAGCTTAAATTATTTAATATAGCAATGCCTCCAGAATCCGGCAGAAAGTGGGGTTATCTAGGTTCCCTCTGCCTACCCTGCTGTGTGTGTGATACAGCATGAAGCTGATTTATTTATTTATTTATAATATATACATAATAAAAGAACGATCTTGTTCTTTTCGGAGTAAAATACGCAATAGCGTTACATAAATATCACATCAAAAGATTTATTAGGGTTCAGAGTTAAGAGTGATTTTTTAAATATTATATATTTTGTTATACTACAAGCACATTTTATTCCTTTCTGTTAATGCGACAATTTTTGGTTTCGATCCGAACTCGATACGCAGTAGTAACTCCAGAATTCAATGGAAAGTGAGGAACGGAGTGTCTTAACACTCGGTTACCTCTGCCTACCCTGCTACCTGCAAAGTACAGCGAAAAGCTTTGTTAAATAAGAACCTAACAAAGCAACATTCTAAAAAAACTTACAAACGAACAACCAAAAATTTCCTAAATTTAATATTAATACCTACACACAATATATAATAATATCGACTTACCACAAAATATAACCATATTAGTCATAAAGAAAACGTTATTTCCTATAATAATAGAAGAAAAGCGGTCACCACGGCTAACGATGTAGAACAATTACAGGGACACTAAAGATTTCGCCACGACGACTCCAATATTTCAAGTCGTAGTCTATTTTAATGCTAATTAGATGAAAGTCGAGCGTTGGCGTCTGTTCCTGAGAAATGGTAGCTGACAAATTGTGTTTGGAGTTAGTGTACACGATTTGATAAATATGCGGTAGTGGTTGCAGGTTCATATAAATATTATTATTATAAATTATGGTTTTGTTCTAAAGTGAATGATTTTTTCTTTTAAGTTAAAATGTTAAGCTAAAATCGCTTTTATAGTTTAAATAATCCTATTTATTTTGCGTGACTTTTCAAGCTTCAAATTGTATTTAATTGTAATTAATCGGATCGAGGCCGTCATGGCACAGGATCACCAGCGTCCGACTGTAATCGCGATGATTGTTGATTCGATTCCTACTCGAGGTAACGACTCTGGTAACGAGGAGAAGCACAGCGTTGAGTTTCACACGCAATCAGAAGAAAGGCAGTGTCTTAATGGAAAATAGAATATCTTAAACTATTAGACGACGACTAGACGATATAGGGAACCTGAGAACATCTCAGGTTCCCTATATCGTCTGCGTATGAGATACCATGTGAACATAATAATCAAGTTTAAATTATGAAATATTTGTCAATCACAACTAAATTTCAACTTATATAAGCTAAATTTACATTTGAATTAGAAATTTTGATACTACTTTTAGTGTAAACATTGTTTTACGGTGACAGTGTCTATGATAGTTGGATACGTGTCGAACAAAATGTGCACAGGCCTCTAAAGTGGCGGCTAATCGTAAGAAGGAGATAAGAGTTGCGTGGGCTTACACGACGAGCGACGGTTGCTTAAGTACTTTTATATATTTAATGTCGTTACCGCGGCTTTTTTTTTACTTGTTTTATTTTGTTATTTCTTTTTGTATTAGTTGCAGGTGGTAGGCCGTGCCCCAATAATAGTCGTGCCCACCCCATAAATTTTAATAAGAAATGTAACTCGACTGGTTGTGGGTTCGATCCCCATTCGATGAGATGAAATATTTATTTACAATTATATTTTCATTTCTACGCTCTGATGTCAAGGCGTGGCGTTGAGACACGCAATGCCTCCAGAAATTGGCGGAAAGTGGGGAACGGAGTGTCTTAACACTAGGTTCCCTCTGCCTACCCTGCTATGTGCGGGATACAGCCTGGAGCTGATTTATTTGATTTATTTATTTCTAGTCATCATATCTGTTTACAGCTTAGATCCGGCTTCCCTAGAAAATATATATTAAATATGTCTTGATATGCCCTTGCTGGTCGTTACACTTAGAAATCCCAATTATTGTTTAAATTGATTCGTTTAATTGCATTAAAATATTAAGTTACGTCTGTGAGTGCGGTTTCTAGTTTATATTTAATGATTTATAATCGTTTTATTTTTACTTAAATACAATTTCACCAATTGAAGGTCTAACATTTAAAAGAATTGTGGAACAAGTTTGTATAATATACGTATCGACTACTATCATAAACTTATATAAAATTATTATTTCCTTTGCAGTTTATACACATTAAGTTTCTTATATACATATATTTCTTCCATCTTTTTGCATATTTGAAGAAAAAAACATCAAATTATTCTAAACATTATTCATTTTAATGAAGTAAATTAATCTTATTTATAGACTTTAGTTGCAAATTTCTTTCTAAATTATACATATAAATTTGTGAAAGATGTTTAAAATGATAAAATTGGGTTTTAAAGATGATACATTTTATTACACATTTCTTTATTATATGGTACCAGCCTGTTTGTACTTATTAAAGGTTAAAATGTTTCCTACTCATACTGTAGTGGCACAAAGTGTGACTGTAAAACCGACTGGTCGTGGGTTCGATCCTCACTCGAGGAGATGAAATATTTACTTAAATTTATATTTCCATTTCTTCGTTCTTGTGTCAAGGCTAAGCGCGGCGTTGAGTTCTACCACTCAACACGCAATGCCTCTAGAATTCGGCAGAAAGTGGTGAACGGAATGTCGTGAGCGTGAAGCAAATTTTTTTTATATTATTAATTATAAAGTTTGGGAGGATGTAAGTTACTTCTATTTTTAAGCAAAAACTGCTGAAAGGATTTAGATTAAACTTTACAGTAATATAGCTTGTACATCAGAACAATAAATAGGCTAAAATTTATATTAAAAAATATTTGGCTATAATATAACAATAAGTTTAAGCCAAATTTAAGTCGCCATTGATTAATCATTTACATTTCGGAGTTGCGTTCTGCGCTCACAACTAAGGCACAGCGGTAAAACACAAGGCGCAGCGTTGAGTTCTGAAGCTGTTAAGCGTCGCGCGTATTTTGAAAGAATATTTTGACATTAAGTTCTTTCTGCTGGTCTTATAATAGATAATATAGCGTAAACGTGAAACTTATTAAGTTCTTTGACTGCTTATCTTCTAAGAAAATTTTACATAATAGTTTCCCATATAACATATTAGAGTATACTCGTTGCCAGTCAATGGCGCAGTTGCACAAAGTGAGACTTTAAACGCAACAGGTTGTGGGTTCGATCCTAAATCTGGGGCTTGAATTGTTATTTAATAAAATTTTCGTTTCTTCGCTCTGGCACCAAGCCCGGCGTTAAGTTCCGCCACTGAACACACAATACATTAAAAAATTCAACGGAAAATGGGGAACGGAGTGAACATTAGGTTCCCTCTGCCTAACTTGTTATAAGTTGGATACAGCGTGAAACTGATTGATAGTTTCTCATTTATCATATAACAAAATATTGTATTTTAGACTAAAACTATTTCTTTAATTATTTTTATCTCCTCCTTAATTATTAAAATCGTTTGATTATGCTAATTACTACTGTTTTGATTTACTTACAACGACCCACTATACAGTGGTGACCATTTCTGGTATAAAATTTATGTATTTCCGTCCGCTACTGAAAGTGTGGGCGAGTGGGATGTATTAGACAAGTTTAATAGAGTCAACGATATATTTAATTTTCTCTATATAATATATGTTAAATTAAATTGAATTACATTTAAAACTTTACAATTATAACAATGTGGAATTAATATATTGATATTTAGGACTTGGATCCTTTTTACAATAAGTGCTTGGTCATTATATTTGTTAAAAAAAAATTTGCTTTACGCTGTATCCCGCACACAGCAAGGTAGGCAGAGGGATCCTAGTGTTAAGACACTCCGTTCCCCACTTTCTGCCGAATTTTGGAGGCATTGCGTGTTGAGTGGCAGAACTCAACGCCGCGCTTTGCCTCGACACCAGAGCGAAGAAATGGAAATATAAATTTAAGTAAATATTTTATCTCCTTGAGTGAGGATCAAACCCACAGCCAGTCGGTGTTACAATCACCCTCAACTACTGGCCTTACTATTTTTGTTCACTTCACAATATGGACAAAAAAATATTTGACAACATCTCTCATCTCTCCGTTCTTGACAATAACAAATTGGACCTCGCCCCATGTATGGACATGTGTCCAATTATAAAACAAGACATCATTAGCACCCATACGCTAATACCCCATATTACTAACGGAACTATCTTTTGATGTAAGGCAATAAATATAATAAAGTAATAGAAAAACGATATCCGAGGCTTCATCAATCTAGACGAGAGGCTTAGAGATGGGCTGGTGGGGATGGGACGTTGACCTCGCATTCCACCGCGCGGACCTGCTCTCTTTACTTGAAAACTTAGGTACTCCTGAAGAGTATAGTATAATGGTATACAACATTGTAAGACGTACATTTTTTTTATATATAAAAATTAAATAAATGAAATTAATCCAGCATTTATATGTTGAGGCCAGTCGTGGCGCAGGCGCAGGTTAAGAATTCGATCCACACTCGAAAAAATTAAATATAATATAAAATATTTTTATTTCTACACTCTAGTGTAAAACTCTAGGGTAAAGTGCGGCGTTGTGTTCCGCCACTCAACACGCAATGCTTCCAGAATTCGGCGGAAAGTTAGGAGCAGAGTCTCTTAGCACTATGCTCCCTTTGCCTACTCTGCTACAAGCGGGATACAGCGTGAAACTGAAAAAAAAATTACACGTTGTCACAACACTATTAACTATTAAAGCAGTAAATAACAGCGTTCAAACGTAAACCGCAATCTCATTAAATAATTCCGTCGCACAAATTTTATTAACTTAATAAGCATTTAAAACTAAATTATACACTTTAGTGCAATAAACTTGTTGCCGAACAGTTAAATATTACGTTAAGACAAGGTTAGTACTTTCAAAACGCGGCAAGACTTAAACGGCCAGATGGTCAACTCGATTCGTACCGTATACAAAAAAAGTATAAGAAGAATTGATTGGGATACAGAAGAATAGGCGTTTGAACGTAGAGCATGTAAATACAGACAGATTAAAGAATAATATATATTATATATTTTTCTATGAATTTTTGTATACTACAAAGTAGGAAATCTCGTCTATTTAATCAAATATAATGCTTGTGTAAATAAATGTACGTGACATTTATTCTAATCTAACAGCAAAGGAACCTGCCCATTGTCCATTTCAAAGTGATCTTTGCTTTGTAGCTAAAAATGTATATTTAAGGTAAAAATATTAAATATTTTTATGAATAGAAGTTTTTCTTTATATTTTAGGTAAAATGAAATTTAACTTAATTTTAATTTTCACTAAAATTTAAGTATGATTCTATTTTAATTAATATACCATATAGTACAATTAAGAAGTAATATTAAGAAAAAATGCTACTTATTCTTATTATTAGTTAATTAGAAAAAAATATTTAAAAAAAAACATCCAAAAGATCGTCCCAAACGTTCAAGTCCATATTCGCTTAGCTGTCACAACAGTTGTGGGTACTGTTTGTAAAACGAAACGAGGACGTTTTTGAGAACCTGTTCCGTCGTACAGGCGAATGCCGGCGCGTTTCCTCAATGAGTTTTGTACTTGAACGTTTTTAATACAACTTGGTTGAGTGACCGCTGTTTTCGTTAACTTCATGAAAGGATAAATACTTAATAAGTTCTTTGATTTTCACGATTATTACACATTTTAAATGAAACTATTTTAACCGGATTAATCGCGTATATTTTGTATTTTTATACATTTTTGGGAACCCGACGTTTCGAACACTTTGCAGTAGTCCGTCTACCCGTGACCACGGACTCATTTAAAAGGTTTCATTTAAAAGGATAAATACTTATTTAGAAAACGTATAAAAATTTGAACGTAGCGGGATTCGAACCCGCGCCTTCTGGAAACCGACCAGGTCGGTTTTCTAAATAAGTATTTATTTTTCTTTCCTAAGTGTGGAATAATACTTTAAAAATTTTACAAAATATTCATTGAAGGATATTCGTTTTTTTTTATAGCTACGCAATTTTAGCAATATATTAGCTAACTTTGCGGAAACTATTCAAGTTGGTACTCCGTTTCACAACTTCCAACTTGATGGTATTTTAAATCAAATCAAATCGGCTTCACGCTGTATCCCGCATACATCAGACAGAAGGAACAGTGTTAAGACACTCAATTCCCCACTTTCCACCGATTTTTTCGAGGCATTGCGTGTTGGTTGGTTTTTACCTTGGTGCCAGAACGAAGAAATGAAAATATTAATAAATAATAAACCATTCCCTTGAGTGGGGATCGAACTCACAACAGTCACACCTTTGTGTGCCTGTGCCACGACGGCCTCGGCCTTTCGTTGTTCTCTAAGGCTACAAATCATATTTCTTCAGTAATGAGTCACGTATTCTCTCAAATTTCTCCGGCGCTATCTTACCAGTGTCCCTCCGAACAAAATGCATTATATAACCGGTAACCTTAATGGAAAATATTTTTTAATGTAACCCATTAGCCAAGCTCGAGACCACAGTCCTCTCTGTAATTTTGGACCTCACTTTTTTAATCTCCGCACCGGCTTTTGATGGGATTCTGAGCGACTGTCCATCGAGATCCTTATCTTAAAGTATAATAAGAAGAGACAGACGTTACTTATATTTTATTTAACGTCAAATGTGATCGAACTGGTGCGATAAGGGGTTTCGAGATATTTGTTTTGTTATTAATTATGTGTATACTTAACGATTATCATCTTTTTCATTTTAATAATTTAAAAATTTAATATTTGATTTGTTTTAATGAAATACGATCACATTGCCTTCAGAAATCGGCGGAAATCGTGGAGCGAAGTGTCTTAACACTATACTCCCTCTCCCTAGCCTGCTACGCGCGGGATATAGCGTGAAGCTGTTTTTTTTTAATGAAATACAAATGCTTAAGCTATTTTGGAGATTATCGTCTCAATACTAAGATCGCGGTGAACTGTAATGTTTAGTTAGTAAGAATTGTACATTTTATGGTTTGGTCGATTTCCGAGCTAACGTTTTCAAAGTAAGTCAGTAATTGCTTTGTTAATGAATATACTAGCGGCTCCTTTGATCTCGGTAAAGTTGTCCGACTAGTGGTTCCAAATCCGTCATCCCACGTATCGTCTCTTAATCTTGCATAGATTTCTCAATTCATTTCAGAATAAAGATATCACGTTCATTAAATATTTCTAATTTATTGGAAGTCGTTTAGAGACTGATATTAATGTCAGTTTTTTATTTAATTCGATCGTTTTTTTTTTCTATATTCGATTAATGAATGATTTAGAACAGGATTTTTTAAGAAGAAAACAAGTTTAATGCGAGGTCACTTCTAGATTTAAGATTTCGGTTATTGGTTTAAGTAAAAAAAGGTTTCATTTTTTTTTGTTTTCAAATGAACAATGACCTTTTGCTAAAATTCAGTTTATTTATTATTTATCTTCGTTGCACTGGTACGTGTATAAAAAATAACCTAGCAAATTATAACAAAAAAAATTATATTAACAGAAAAATAAATGTTATATTACATACACCTCAGCTATACGTCTCTCAACATTCAACAATAACCGATAATATTTTCATTTTAATAATATCCGTGACCGTGAGACTTTTATAATTGAAAATTCAAGCAATAAAATTTAAACTTCCCGTACCTATCCGATCGTATCGTGTTAACTGTGCTATATTATATACAGCTGAAATTGATATTGCAAATTAGATTTATGATTTTTTACACATTCACTTTCAAAAGATTTATCCTCTCCAATAAAAGAATACATATCATATTGTTAAGTATCTTACTAAACGTTATACAGCTTTGAACCATTTTTAAGACAATATTTTGACTAATTCGGACCAATAAGTATCCATAAAACTTCCAAATAATAGTTTAATCCGTATAATCTACTGAATTATTCCAAGATAGCATCCGAATATGCCAGTTATTTATTTCTTGCTATTATAAAAACTATGAGAGAAAATTTTCGAAAAAATATTAGATATGAAGAATATAATAAATCTCAGCTATAGCTTTATGACGACATGACACCATCAAACACAATCTTGATGAAACCAAAACCCACCGTAACGCGAGATGGTTGAGGTCATTACACTTTTTTGTTTATCTCCCATAGCAATGATATATTATTTACGCGGCACATTCTTTGCCTGACAACGACTAAGAATTTAAGGACCCTGACTCCATTATCATTAATGCGCCTCACTTGGGTCCTTCATGTTTATCGTCCCCGAACATTTTAAGTCTAATTTAAATAATTAAGGCGGTATTATGTTTCCCACTTTGGAATATGTATCACGTATTAGGTAAATCTGATGGTTTTAGTCGGTATAATTATTATTTAGTTACGACTCCAAGATTTTTTCAGATGTCAAACAAAAAATATAAATGGTTAAATTTCCATAAAAAAAGCAATTGTTAATTATATCATGAAATAAACTTCCTTTAAGACATTTTCTTCTTCTTCTCTTGCAATAATGTCCTATAATTTAATAAACTTTGTTCTTTTTTGAAATAATAAAATAACATTCCTTTATTTAATTCTAAAGGCATAATTTAAATAAATGTTCCACTTCTTAAAGTAATTAAGACAAAAATTTTAACTTTGTCGACACTTGCAACCCAATACCTTCCTACATTAAAAATATTAATCGAAGTGATTGGCCACAAAATGCTTTTAACGCAATTCGATTCGGCTCAACTGGAACTCTTGTGGAACGGAACCAAATATAAATGGTCTCGTCTGCCATTTCTTTACCACTTTTGTAATACCGCAGTCTGTATATGTAGAGGTCAATAAAAAATGGTAGGTATAAAGATTGCGCCGTCTAAACTCGCCTTGAGTGTATAGGCTCAAATTACTCAGATCACGTTCAAGGTGGCTTTGCGCAAAATCGTGGTCACTTGTTAAACTTGTGAGCTTGTTCCAAAATATTACATATTTAGAATGACTAGTTAAACCTTTTGACTTTTTCATATTATAATGAGGCAATTATGATTCATGGCGCAGGAGCACAGGCGTGTTACTGTAAGCGCGACAGGTTGTGGGTTCGATGTCCACTTTAAAAAATAAATATTTGATATTTTCATTTCCTCGCCCTGGTAACGAGGCAAAAGGCAAACTTGCGTTCCGCTACTCAACACTCAGAAGTGTCTTAACACTAGGTTCCCAGGTTCTCTCCCTGCTACGTGGGGATTACAACTCGAAAACAATTAATAGATTCACTTTCATTGGTAAATCATTATTATTAAAAAATGTCAACATAGAAACTCCTACAAAATATATTACGTTCCAGTGCCGTCCCTACCTCAGACCGATAGCATTTATGTATATATATATGCTTACATACATAGTTACAGCAATCTGGAACGTATGCGCGGTACAACTCCTCCCATCCTCAGCCATTTAATTAAACCACGATACTTTATGGCATCAGTGATTAAAAGGTTTTCGATAAATGCAGAGAATGTAATAATGTAGAACTCAATTTAAAGCAGTCGAGATATGATACTAATTTTTACTTTCTTTTTGTTATAGGTACATTCATTCTAAAGAAAAGCCGTTCAAATGTACGGAATGTGGAAAAGGATTCTGCCAGTCCAGAACTCTGGCAGTTCACAAGATACTTCATATGGAAGAATCGCCTCACAAATGTCCTGTGTGCAGCAGAAGTTTCAATCAGCGGTCTAATCTGAAAACACATCTATTAACGCACACCGACCACAAACCTTATGAGTGTAATTCTTGTGGTAAAGTTTTCAGAAGAAACTGTGACTTAAGACGACATGCTTTGACTCATGCAGTGGGTGATGTTCCAACTGGGGATGTTTTAGATGTTGGCGAAGAAGATATAGGTGGACCAGGCTCACCTATAGAACCAGGATATGATGATGATGATCCAGAACTCTCATCACCGGAACATTCACCTGTAAGAAGAGCGCGCTCTTCTTCAATTGAAAGCATTGGAAGGGAACGTAGCGAAGAAAGACCTCGAGCTGTTTCACCGTCTCCAGTAGAACGAACTCATTGTCATCACAATGAACCAAGAGATAGAGCAAGTCCATATACAATGCGTCCACAACAGCATGAAAAACATAGAATGCCATCTTCAGATTTATATGAAAAACGAAGATACACTACAGATGAAATCATGGAAAAAGAAATGCGTTACTCTGACATGCCTGAACAACATCAAATAAGACATCCGCAACTGCAGATACGTCGTGATTTACACCAAGTTGTTCCACCAGATCCTGCAAAAATTAACCAAATGTCTAGTCCACCTATAGACCCAGGTCCCACAGGAATGTACCTCAGTACATTTAGAAAAAGAAGTCATCCGCCGGATATGGGAGATAATGTTAGATCATGTGCAGCTGTGTATAGAAGTCGATCACCTGAACCTACTAATTTGACTATGCCAAGACCGCCTATGAGCGCTAACGAAGTGATGGTCGGCATTCCACCAACAATGATGGGCATGCCATCATATCATAAATTTGGCTTGCCGTTGCCACCTCCGCATCCCCAAATTCCTTATGGTCCATTGCCACATTCCGCACTAGGCCCACAGCAAACTGTTGCCCAAGACTTGATAGTAAAACATGCTCCACCTAAAGACACAGCACCCAGTACTTCTACAATTGTTACTACTTCCAAGGATTCTTCACAAGCCACATCTAAGGAACATAACAACGCAGATTCCAGTTTAATCGCAAACGGGATTAAAAACATCGTTGGAATACAACCAAATTCTAATCCTAAGCCAGGAACGAGTCAATCAAGTGCACCTAAAAAGGGATTTAGCATAGAAGATATTATGAGACGTTAATTTTAATAATATTTAAGCGTATCAGTGATAAGTAAGACTTTGTAAATAGGTTATTATTATTTTAATACTAATAAAATTAGTGGTATTTTTGAAGTATTATTAGATGAAAGTTTAACATACTATACTCGTAATAGTAAAAATGTCTTAGTGTATGCTTGTACGTATTTGCGACGTTTATTTGGTTTTCGTGAAGATCTCATAAGGTTTTGTTTGTGCAGTGTTGTGTTTACGTCTAAATTTTAAGAAACTAGTTTTATCAAAATTATAAGTTTTAACGTAATATTTAGATTTATGTTATGTTCGAGATTCCAGTGTTATTTAATTTGTGTGACGAAGAAATTGTGAATAAATGTAATGTGACTATTTTATGAATAACAACGTGTTATTTATTATTTAAATATTTTAGTTAAAATAAAAAAGCAATCTTAGTTTTAGTTATTTTTATATTAAAATAACATAAGTTTTTAATGTTAAACTGTGAACATTATGAACATTTTTAATAATGTTTGGCTCTTCGGTATTGTATTACTAATAAGATTTTTTATAATTAAAAATATATAAAACTTTGTAATTTAATCTACTCGCGTTTATGTTGCCCTCGAATTTTAACGTCAGATAAAAATATAAAAGATGTAAAGTGGTTCATTTATTTACATAAAAATCGCATTTAATACAGTAAAATATGATTATTGTTTGCTCAGGTATTTAATATTAGTTCGGTTAAGTAACGTTATGTTCTGTACATTTTTTTTATTTTAATTAATAAATCATGATATAAAATTTTATTTGTTTTTTTTTTCACCTATGATATTTATACGAAATAACTGATACTAAAATGTATTATTGACGCAGTGACACAAGCGTGCGTAAATGCGATGGGTTGTGGGTTCGATTCCCACTCGAGAAAATGAAATATAATTAAGCAAAGCGCTGCTTTAAGCTTCACCACTGAATACCTTCAGAATTCGGCGAAAAATGAGGAATATTAGATTTTCCCCATAATATAGCCTAATAAAAAAGCCATAGTGGCACCGCAGGATAGCGTGGGATTGTAGCCGCGATAGTTTAATCTCCAATCAGAGAAGTGACTATTTTGAAATTATTTTCACTTTCTCACTGCTACTCAACACACAAAGTCTCGAAAAGTTTAAATGTACATTAACTGCGCTCCCTCTAATTGCTATGTGAGAAAAAGTTTTTTATTTCAAAAGATTGAGAGTGAAGAAAGACAATAAGAGGAGAAAGCAAAACTAGTCCGAATTGATATCAATAACGCAATATAACATTGTAATCGATATTAAAATCGATTATTCAATTACAAAATATTATATATATACGAGAAATTTGTATTAAAATGATTACATTGTATCTCAATCCCGATACTCAATAAATAACACTCATACATTTTTTTTTTTTTTGCAAAAGGTGTTTCTTTTACGACTTCGTTTAATGGTCGACTGTACTTAGAGTCATTTAGCCGCTACTCGAGTATAAGCAGTGTGTCATTTGAACTTGAGAATTGCTATATAATTTTTATGGGAGAATGTTAATTTCTTTTGGGTGAAAGTTTTGTACGAAGGAATAAGTATGATAATGAATATAATTAGTTAAATTATCAAGTTTTTAATTTGGTTGAAAAAGGAGAATGGGTGTGTCTAAATGGGAACGGAGAATCTTAATACTAGGTTCCCAGATTTAGTTTGCGTTTGCACTGATTTACAGGAATATCGTGAATGTGAAGAAAAATAGCGAACGCAGTCGACGGCAAAAAAAGATGAGGGTAAACTTAGTTCAATTATCTATATATACATAATAAGGGATATATTTTTTGCATTGAGGCATATGGTAGATAAATTCATACAAATAATTATTAAAATTTGTACATCTGTTAATGAAGTGAAAGTTATAAACTAAGATTGACTTTAGGAAACAAACAATATTAGATAAACAAGATCAACGAAAACATGAAACTTAACTAAACGTGAAGATATGTATGTATGTCAATTGAAACGTATTTATACTCTATTTACTTTTATTTATTTATTTATTTTTATTTTATGTGAGATAAAAGGTAAACGAATCGTAGAAAAGATTATGTGGCGAACGCGACACTTACCAGATCCCTACAAGCTATATGAATTATATATAAAATATTATATATATAAATAAAACATTATTCATAAAATAATTAAAACATAAATACAAATATTAATATAACATATGTACATATAATACTTTATATACTTATATAAATTATATAGTAAATACATATTATAACATATACATGTAATACACAACATAAATATTTACACTTTAAAAGCAAATAATTAATTAAATAAGATACAATAATTTATGTAATGTCGGAAGGCAGTCGCCGCGCGATCGTATGGTAGAAATGTCTTTCCTAAATAAAATACCATTATTTGGAACAAAGAAACGCAAGCGCATCGGCTCGGCCGCCTCCCGCCAGTCAGTCGAATCCTAGATCTCGTACTAAACGCACGTCGCTTATCGCTTGTAAATTGCTACACGATTTTGCACCTTAAGTCTTTGCATTAAGGCATACTTCCTTCTTTCATCTTCATCTCGAACTTATCTTCATACTTCATTCTTCTTATGCTATTCTGTGCTGTGCCTATCTAACTTTATAATCATTTCTACAAGAAATAAAATAGTAGTGGAAGAACCAGTGTTTTAATTAAACCTCCGCTACATTGGTGACCCCGCTGAAAACAAAGAAGCTGAAAACGAAGAGGATTAGTTAACCAGCACAAGTAAGGAACACTATATTATTTTTTGGAATAAAATGGAACCACAAAATGGAGGTAACTCAAACACAAATGCCGAGTCACGACGACCACTTACACCTCACGACACGACCGACATATTTCGAGTCGGAGTGCGACCACCACCGTTCTGGGCAGAAGAACCTGCAGTTTGGTTTTCACAACTGGAAGGCAATTTTGTGTTGTCGAGAATTACTGACGACGATACAAAATTTTATTACGTAACTTCGACATTGGAGCATCGTTACGCAGCTGAAGTGAAGGATATAATTATTTCACCACCAAAGACAGGGAAGTACGATCGACTTAAAACTGAATTAATCAAGCGTCTGTCAGCCTCGCGCGAGAAAGAGGTAAAACAATTACTCGTTCACGAAGAGTTAGGAGACCGGAGACCATCTCAATTTCTCCGGCACCTGCAAAGATTGGCAGGTCCATCAGTTCCAGACGATTTTATTAAAACTATTTGGATAAGTCGTCTGCCTACTGCTCTTCAACCAATTATTGTGGCTCAGAAGACATATGACCTTCAAGCTCTGGCCGACTTAGCCGACAGCTTACACGAATTGGTCCCATGCACACCTCAAGTTGCATCAACATCTGCTCCCCAGTCAACCATTGAATCAATGGCGAAACAAATAGATGAGCTCACCAAGCAAGTAAAAGCTCTCTCTGCTCGCAGTCACAGACCAAGATCGAGATCAAGAAGACGGCGTAGCCCAACAGTACAAACGAGATCACAGTCCAACTACAGAAAATTTCCATTATGTTGGTATCACAATAAACACGGAAAGAATGCCAATAACTGTGTAAAGCCATGCGATTTTAAGTCGGAAAACTACCAAGGCAATCGGTAATGGCGACATCCGATAGCCATAACGTATCTGGTCGCCTTTTCGTAACAGATCGAAAATCGAAGATGCAGTTTCTCGTTGATACAGGGAGCGATCTCTGCGTCTTCCCTCGCACAGCACTACGTGAAAGAAGATCTCCGACCAATTACCAACTCTATGCCGCGAATGGGACTTCTATTTCAACATACGGTTTTGCTCACCTTGAGCTGAATCTAGGCCTGCGTCGAGACTATACATGGCGATTTATAGTGGCAGATGTCACTAAGGCTATAATTGGCGTCGACTTCTTGTCATATTATGGTCTTATAGTCGACTGCCGTAACCAGCGTCTCATCGATAGCACCACTACTCTGACGACTTCAGCAGAATCAGTATCATCATCCAGCACGATTTCTTCAGTGAAGACATTGCTCGGTGATTCAAACTACCACACACTGCTACGTCAATTTCCGGAGATCACGCGCCCTGCTGGAAACGAGAAGGTTATTAACCACAACATAGTCCATCATATCAGGACTACACCTGGACCCCCAGTATCTTGCTCGCCACGTCGCTTGGCTCCAGATAAATTGCTCATAGCTAAGGAAGAGTTCGCAGCTATGATTAAGAACGGAACAGCTCGACCATCAGAGAGTCCATGGGCATCACCTTTGCATCTAGCCCCAAAGAAGGAAAACGGATGGCGTCCATGCGGTGATTACCGGATGCTTAATGCAAGAACAATTCCTGACCGCTATCCGATTCGGAATATTCACGATTTCACGCATGACATATCGGGTTGTCGTGTTTTCTCCAAAATCGACCTCGTGAAAGCGTTCAACCAAATACCAGTATTCTCTGAAGACATTGCAAAGACGGCCATCACGACACCATTTGGTCTTTATGAGTTCCCATATATGACCTTTGGACTCAGAAACGCCGGCCAGACCTTCCAGCGTTTTGTTGACGAAATGACTAGAGGATTAGATTTTGTCTACGCATACTTAGACGATTTCCTCATATTTTCCCCTGATGAAGAAACACATCAACATCACTTACGAAGTCTGTTTCAAAAGCTTCGGGAGTATGGGATGGTGATAAACGCGTCAAAATGCGTCTTTGGAGTTTCTGAAGTGTCTTTCTTAGGATATACCGTTTCATCAAATGGCATCAAACCATTGGAATCCAAAGTCGAGGCAATTAAAGAATTTCCTGTGCCTAAGACTGTGAGAGAATTAAGAAGATTCTTAGGCATGCTGAATTTTTACCGAAAATTCATCCCAGGTGCCGCGGAAATTCAAGCACCTCTACACTCTCTTCTGACTGATAAGGTCAAAGGCTCACATCCAGTTGACATCACAGGAGAAATCTTAAAGGCATTCGAAGAGTGCAAAAATAGTCTATGCAGCGCAACACTCTTAGCTCATCCAGACTTGAACGCAAAGATCGCGCTCGTAACTGATGCTTCAGACAAAGCAATAGGAGCTGCCATACACCAATACAAAAATGATGCTTGGCAACCTCTGGGTTTCTTTTCACGGAAACTAAGTCCTTCGCAAAGTAAATACTCTCCATATGACAGGGAGCTACTAGCGATATACGAGGGTATCCGATACTTCCGACATATGTTAGAAGCAAGGCATTTTACCGTTTTTACGGATCACAGACCTCTATGTCACGCCTTTACAACAAGAAAGGATAAATGCTCACCACGACAATTTCGCCACCTCGACTATATCGGACAATTTACTACCGATATACGGCACATATCTGGAAAGGACAACGTTGTGGCAGATACACTATCGAGGATTGAAGAACTGACAAAGCCAATAGACTTGACAGAGCTAGCGCAGTCACAAGCCGATGATCTTGAGCTGAAACGACTGATAGAAGGAGAATCGTCGCTCAACTTACGTAAGACGATCATTCCTGGTACACAAATACAGCTGTACTGCGATGACAAAAATCAGACACTGAGACCCTTTGTCACATCACCGTTTCGCTACCAAGTATTTCAAAGCATACATTCACTCAGCCATCCTGGTGCCAATGCCACTGCTAAACTTGTAGCTCAGCGTTTTGTATGGCCCGGCGTAAGGAAAGATTGCCGTGAATGGACAAAGAAATGTCAAGCTTGTCAGCGAGCGAAGACTACTCGAAACGTATCAACCAATCCTGGAAATTTTCAACTTCCACGTGCCAGATTTACCACCGTCCATATTGATCTAATAGGACCACTGCCAATCTCAAACGGTTACAAATACTGTCTTACAGCCGTAGACAGATTCACGAGATGGCCAGAAGCTATTCCTATTATGGACATTACAGCAGAGACAGTAGCTAAGGCCTTGATATCCGGCTGGATAGCACGCTTTGGATGCCCTACTGCTATAATCACTGACAGAGGACGACAATTTGAATCTGCCCTTTTCAAGCATCTCTCTGAAATGATTGGTTTTGAACACAAGAAAACTACTGCTTATCACCCAGCATGTAATGGCATGGTTGAGAGATTCCACCGCCAGTTAAAAGCCGCCATTGTCTGTCATGAAAACTCAAATTGGACAGAATCACTTCCATTGGTGTTGCTTGGAATTCGAAATGCCATTAAAGAAGATATACAAGCATCTTCGGCAGAAATGGTATATGGCGAGACGCTTAGATTACCTGGAGAGCTTTTTCAACCATCCACAAATAAGTCTGATGACATAACCGATTTTATGGCACGACTTCGGATTATTGCGAAGAACCTTCAACCGCAACCAGCTTCCAGGCACTGTAAGAAATCTATCTTCATATTCAAAGATCTTGCAACGACTAGTCATGTGTACCTCAGAGAAGATGCTAACAGAGGAGCACTCCAACCGGCTTACACTGGCCCACATGAAGTACTGGCGAGGAACAACAAAGTCTTCAAAATACTTGTCCGAGGAAAACCTACCTCTGTAACAATAGAAAGACTGAAGCCTGCATACATACTTACCGAAGACGACGATCCAAGGGATATACCTCTTCTTCCTGCTACACCACCTGAAATAAAAAATCAAAATGGTAATATTAAAGATAAGGAAAATAATAACAAAAAGACACGATCGGGCAGAACAGTACACATACCTGATTATTATCGCCCGTAGGACGGTCTCTGGAGGGGAGTGGTGTGGCGAACGCGACACTTACCAGATCCCTACAAGCTATATGAATTATATATAAAATATTATATATATAAATAAAACATTATTCATAAAATAATTAAAACATAAATACAAATATTAATATAACATATGTACATATAATACTTTATATACTTATATAAATTATATAGTAAATACATATTATAACATATACATGTAATACACAACATAAATATTTACACTTTAAAAGCAAATAATTAATTAAATAAGATACAATAATTTATGTAATGTCGGAAGGCAGTCGCCGCGCGATCGTATGGTAGAAATGTCTTTCCTAAATAAAATACCATTATTTGGAACAAAGAAACGCAAGCGCATCGGCTCGGCCGCCTCCCGCCAGTCAGTCGAATCCTAGATCTCGTACTAAACGCACGTCGCTTATCGCTTGTAAATTGCTACACGATTTTGCACCTTAAGTCTTTGCATTAAGGCATACTTCCTTCTTTCATCTTCATCTCGAACTTATCTTCATACTTCATTCTTCTTATGCTATTCTGTGCTGTGCCTATCTAACTTTATAATCATTTCTACAAGAAATAAAATAGTAGTGGAAGAACCAGTGTTTTAATTAAACCTCCGCTACAATTATTTTATAGGTAACGATTGATGGCGTTACTATAGTAAGTAAGAAAAAAATCTATGGATTTATGGCAGTAATACGCTGATAGCACTATAAACAATAATATATATATATAGAACGATGTCTATCGAACTTATTAGTTAATTTAATTTGAGTATATATAAAAAAAATATCACATACAACAACAATTGCGGATATACAATGTACAATTTTATAAAATTTAAAAACAAAAGAAATTAATATAATAATCAAAAATAAAGATTGTTTATATTGTAAAAATGTAACTTAAAGTCTAAAAATGTTTCTATTCACCCCATTTAACGGTATCATAAATACCACAGTACTTTCTTAATTTTTAATGATAATATTTAAATAGTTGACATTTAAAAAACCCTCAAAAGCCAACTTGTTCTTAATCTTAAGACGTATTTTTAAAAATAAACTACTGTAATAAATTGTATAGCAAAGATACTGCAACATTTTATATTAAAATGTGATGTTTTGTCATTGATCAGATCATACCCGCCATTTTTACCATCGGACAACCTGCTGATAGGAGAGTATAGTAGATATATTGTATATCTACAATGCTCTTCTATTATTAGATATATAGATTCTTTCTAGATATTAATTCATAGAATTTTCATGATTCCGTTGTTAATTGTTGTTTTTATTAACTTTCTTGTTTTATTAAGTGTAAAGGTTTTTTCTGATTCTTGATTTTTGTTACATTGAAAAAAAATCAGATTCACACTGTATTCTGCATAAAGCAGGGTAGGTAGAAGGAACTTAGTGTTAAAATACTCCGTTCCCCACTTTCCATCGAGTTCTGGAGGCATTGCGTGTTGATTGGCGTGACACGCAACGCCTCGAAAATTCAGCTGCTGACGAAGCTGATTTGATTTAATATTTTAAAACAGGAGTAAACGTGCACTAAATTAAATAGAAATTAAAACGTTACATAAAAGTTTGGGAAACAGTATGTCTTTATTTATATTTTGACTTTATAAATAATTAGACTATAATATAAAACTATTTTATGATGAATACAGTAGTTTAAAAATGCCAAAACAATGCCAAAGGCAGTGACTAAACAATGAACACCAAATCGGTTTTCCCCTAAATAGATATTTTAATTTTGCAAGTACATTTCATCGAATCCACACTGACTTCATACATATGACACCAGGATTCGTGCGTCCCACAATCATAAATCTACCACGTGCGTGGAATCTAAAATAACGAGTTCTACATAGAGCTCTAAGTGGGAAAACCTTAGGTAACCTCAACCACTATGGTACGTGATGAGAAATATTTTCTTGTAGCTTAATTTAGTGTATGCCGTAAATAAGTCAAAATGACTGACTAAGCTTGTATTGCAATATATTAAAGTTGTATTGTATTATTTTGTTTCCTATGTCATACGCAGGGCATTGTTTTTTTTTAGCTCACGCTGTTATATCCTGCACATAGCAGAGTAGGTAAGGGGAACCTGGGAGCCTAGTGTTCACACTAGTATTGGTATTAAGGCACTTCCGTTCTCCATTGTCTACCGAATTCTGGGTGTATTGCATGTTGACACGTCCTCATTTTGCCTCGTTACCAGAGCGAGGAAATGAAAATATTAAATACTAGCGGCTCGCCCACGACTTCGCCCGCTTAAAATACATGATTATTGATTTAATAAGCAGAATTGATTGACAACTATAATGACTTCTAATTTGTTTTTTTTACGACATTATCATCAAAGAATTTTTGATTGTTTTAAATAAAAAAATACGACCATTGTTGAAATTTAATATTTATAAAATATACATAAAGCTAATTATTTATTACACGTATATATTTTTGTAACTTTATGTTCTTTTTACCTATATAATATACTCTGTTAAATGTGCTGATGTCATGTGAATAATTTAATTTACTCATTCAGAAACAGCCTTAAATGTTAAATTATTGATTTGAAGGATTCATAATATTCTTTGTAAAATAACTGTAATAATTGCATATGAACTCCTGTACAGTTTTTTAATTAGTTACATATATTATATGAACGAACCAACCAAAAAATCTTTGTATTTACTTGATATTTCTTTCAAGATCGTTTTTTATCTCTGTGTTGAATGAATTACGACTTCTTTCAAATGACGATAACTTTTTTTTTAATAAACCGATTTTAATGAACTACACTTTAGCATTTAAGTTGAGTTAAAACAAAGCAAATGGTGAAATTTTCAAGTAAATCGGTTCAGTACTTTCAGAGAAAAATGCGGACAAAAATATGTCGACAGACAGACAGACAGACAGACAAGAAATTCAAAAAAAATCTTTTTGCTTTCTATTATTATTTTTAAGTGTCCCTCTATCCATTTCAGTCAAAATTACTAAATGTACAGACAAAATATTTTTACTGTCTTATTATATATAGAGATTTTATTTCCTCGAATGGGAATAGAATCCACAACCTGTTGCACTTACAGTCGCATGCTTGTGTCCCTGCGCCACGACTGGATCTGGTTACTTGTTCTCAATTTATTGATAGACATATTTAATCACTCAAAATAATTAAGTGTATCTTCTTTTAAATATAGTAGAACTTTACACAGTGCAGCGTCTTTGATACTGTTCCGGCGCCCTTACTTATTGAGCTTCCTTATCACTTCATGCAGGAGTTTCTACAAGTTGTAATTGTTATTTTTTTAATATGAGTTGTAATTTTTTTGAGTTTGAGACACTGTTCTCCACTTTCCACTTGAATTCTTAATGAATGATGGAATTCAACGCCGCAGTTTATCCTGTAAATCAGGAGAAATAAAAATAATTGCCTTGAGACAACCCCACAATTGAAGATGGCTTTAAGTTGCAATAATATATTTAACATATTCATCTTATGATACGTGAGTTGTGAGTTTTTATATACGTTTCTTTTTAAAAATATATCGTATTGTTATGCTTGTGGAGGCCAGTCGTGGCGCAAGGGCACAAATGTGGCTGTTAACGCCTCGGTTGTGGGTTCCACTCGAGGAAAAAAAAAATTTAAAAAAAATCATTTCTTCGCTCTGGCGTGGAAGCGCGGCGTTGACTTCCGCCACTCACCGCGCAATGCATGAGTGGAGAGTCTTAACACTAGTCTAGGATATAGCGTGAAGCTGATAAATATTCTTATACGATAAAAGTGAATCAAAGAAAAAAGGGTATAGGATTTGAAGCCTGATCTCTCGTTCGTTCGTTATCTAACATTTGACACGACAAGTAGGCAAGTATACATATATTTACATTTTAAATGTACCTTATCTAAATTGACTCAACTTATTCATAAATTAGCAAGTTTATTTCCTTCCGTAAAATCGATGATAATTATCTTTGGAAACTCGTATTTGTTAATTTTATAAACGTAAATAGTCGTTTGATGTAAAGTATAACTATATTATTAGGGTTCCGTAACTTAAAGTCAAATAAAATAAATCAGCTTCACGCTGTATCTCGCACATTCCCCAATTTCTGCCGAATTCTGGAGGCATTGCGTGTTAAATGGCAAAACTCAACGCCGCGCTATGCCTCGACACCAAAGCGAAAAAATGGAAATATAAATTTAAGTAAATATTTCATTTCCTTTAGTGGGGATCGAACCCACAACCAGTCGGTTTTACAGTCACACTTTGTGCCTCTGTCAAACCCGTAACTTAAAAGGGACTTAAAATACAAATAAAGGAAAAAAATGGAAAGGTAAATTATAACTTACCTTTCACAGAAAAAAAAACATTACAAACTTATATTTGTAGTTCATTTCATACTATAACTTTTATAAGTTATACTTCCTATTGACCTACAAAAACCTCCCGAAATTGGTACGGAAGCCCTGTTGGGCGAGTCTGATATGCATTTAATCGGTTTTATTTCAGCTTCACGCTGTAAGTGTGCATATCTAATCCCAATTTCCGCTGAATTTTAAAGCGTTGCGTGTTGAGTGGCGGAACTCAACGCCACCCTTTACCTTGGTACCAGAGCGAAGAAATTAAAATAATAATACATAATAATTCATTCCTCCGACTGGGAATCGAAACAAAATCTGTCGCGTTTATAGTTGTGACTGCTGCCACATGCTTGCGCCACGACGCCCTCTACTGTTAAATATTGTAGAATAATCAATATTCTTATAGATTATATATACTTAGTATTATTCTAAACAAGTATCATAGCGGTTAGTTGTTTATGTTTTTTAAATGGGCAACTCTGCTCTCGACTTATGTAATTCCATACTTTTTAATAGTTACTATACATTTCTAGAAATATTATTAGACAAGATTCTTTTGGTCATTTATATAGGGAATTTACCCGGAATATAATATAAACAAAAATGAGACGAAAATGAGCATTATTGTAGGAAACATTCAGTTGAAAAATACTTGTATATACCGACATGTAATTTTAATAGCACTCATCAATTCGTACAAGGCCAGTCGTGGCGCAGCGGCACGAGGTGTGACTGTAAAAACCGACTGGTTGTGATTCGATCCCCACTCGAGGAGATGAAATATTTACTTAAATTTATATTTCCATTTCTTCGCTCTGGTGTCGAGGTAAAGCGCGGCGTTGAGTTTTGCCACTCAACACGCAATGCCTCCAGAATTCGGCAGAAAGTGGGAAACGGAGTGTCTTAACACTAGGTTCCCTCTGCCTACCCTGATGTGTGCGGGATACAGCGTGAAGCTGATTGATTGAATTCGTACAAGTATGGTGACACCACGCTATGGAAATCACAACTGATTTGTTATGTTAAGTGACGAATCTGCGACCTGCATCTCTAAGAATCGGCGAATCTATGACTTGGGTCTGACCGCTGATCAATACGTCAAAATTTTTCTTACTTATATTTTACATCAATTAATTTACTTTTTTTTATTCCTTAGCTCTTTTACTTGATTTGTTTACAATGAACACACATGGCTGTAGATAAAAACATCAGTATAACTTAAGATATATTTTTCCATAACTTAAGATATTTTTTTTACTTTCCGCCGAATTCTTGAGACACTGCATGTGTAATGGCGGAACTCAACGCCGCGCTTTACCACGTTGCCAGAGCGAATAAGTGAGAATTTTAAATATTTCATATTCAAATTACATTTAGAGCGATCTTCTATAGTATAGGCACCTTACCTATGTTATCCTTATTAAATAACGGAGTCTAATATCCAAACTTCTATATTACAAATGTTTTACATATTTGCATTTCACTGACTAGACATGAATCCCACAACCATTTCATGTTTCTAAAAGCAGAAAATAAGAAAAACTCTTAATTTTTTTGCTTCCCTCTGCATCCCCCACATAGCTGGGTCGGAAAAGGAAAAATGGGAACCTAATGTTAAGACGCTCCGTTTCTATTAATATACTTCCGTCACATTCACAACAGAGCGAAGAAAACCAAAAAAACTTTATTATTTCATTTTCTAGAGTGAGAATCGAACCCACGCAACCTTGTACCCCTGTGCCACGACTGGCCTCATAATTACCTGCATCTTCTGCATCTAACATAATTTTAACCGACGATATTATATCCTAGTACAAATACCGGTTTCAGTTGCATCATGTTTCTTATCACAGTTAACATTTTACGATCCATATATGTATTGAGAAAATTTATTTTAATATATTTTTATACTTCCGGTAGAGTATAAGGATTAATAATGCTTTAAAACTATTAACATTTCTTATAGTATTCAAAATTATATCTTATGTTTGTATGTATTAGGTTAAAAATGTTATTTTTTGATTTATATGAAGGTAGTCAAATTGCAGCCAGCGATGATATCGAGTGAAGTGTATGTGAAATTAACGTACTTAATATTAAGTTAATACCTACTGCGATAATAAATTGTAAGCATATATTATACATGTTTTTCTTAACATACATAACATTTTCAAGAATATATTGAGATGCAACTGTCAATATATTAATTTCTTTAAACTTTTGCCTTAAGGAGTCTTTAGGGCCTAAGTTATAGATTGCACGAATAGCTCGCTTCTGCAGGACAAATATCAGTTGAATATCGGCTGCATTACCTCAAAGTAAAATCCCATAGGACATAATACTATGGAAGTAACTGGAGTAAACAAGTCGAGCCGTCTCTACGTCAGTTAGTGATCTAATTTTTTTGACCGCGAAAGCTGCAGAACTAAGTCTATTCGCCAATCCATCAATATGGGGTCCTCATTGTAATTTGGAGTCTATGGTGATACCGAGAAATACCGTAGAATCGACAGGATCTACGGGTTCACCATTCAAGAGTACATCGGCTTTAACAACTTTCGTTTAAATTAAATTTAATATTGAAATTGAAATAATAAAATCTATTATATTATATTAGTATAGAAGCTCAATAAATCCATAATCCAAGTGTCAAGATTCCAATACATTCTGGCAGTTAATTAAAACGATGTAAGAGACCATTTTATCTTTGAAGATAGTTGCAAAATGATACGCGAGCGGTCGCGTCTTTTCGACAAACTTCGGTTGGTCCGAGAAAAGGTACATAGATTAGTAAAAATGGAAGTGATATGTTTACTTACACAGATATGTTAATGGTTTTTTTTATATATTTTTTTTATTAATTAATTGAAATTAAGCATTGGTTTCTTATTTTTTTATTTCGTACTACTTGCACATGGAAATATGTGGATGTTAAAAATTGAAATCGTATTTTCTTTTCATGAAATAAGATAACACGTATACAAATATAATTAAAAAAGTATTTTTATTAATTGTTACTTAATAAAAATACTTTGTTAGTTATATTTGTATATTTTATATTTTTTATATTTTTTATATTTTTATTTTTTTTTATTTTTTTCGGTAGTGCATGGGCACTAAAGGTAAAAACTAAACCATTACAGGATCACCTTGTAGTCCGTTTGTCCGTCTGTCAATATCACTTATTTCAAGATCGATATATCTATTTATAACATGTATGGTCTTTTGAAGCACAGAAAAAAATGTACTCTAAGTCAACACAATCAACAGAATCAAAAAATACTAGCGTATCGATTTTGCTGCATTTTTATGAAATTAATAAACTATAGGATCTTCTACCAATCTACTAATCCTAAAATTGGTACGTAAGCCACGGTGGGCAAGTTCAACCCGTACTTAATCAACTTTAAATAGTATTATTATTTATTGATGGATATCTTCCTGGTGGTTTGGAGAAAATGCCCGTGTAAAAATAGATTTCACTCCTTTATTTTTCTTTTCGCTTTGTTGCAAATGGGGATCGAATCTACAACCAGACGCGTTTACAGGAACACTTTATGCCCCTGCGCCACGACTGGCCTCAATTCTTACAACTTTATTAGCTCTCTCGGTCAGTATAATTAAAAAAATATACTAAAAAATATTTTCCGATCCTTCCAGTAACGTCTCTGTTCACAGTTCCCGTGAAAGGCTGTGATGCAATATTTAAACGAATTGTTTCGACAACAGATGCGTTAGTGTTGAAACCGCTTGGTTAATTGATTGTATTATAATAGTTTGAATATGAATGATTTAGTTCTAATATGGACGAAAAAGAACAGCTTCACGCTGTATCCCGCACACACCAGGGTAGGGTGAGATTTTTTTTATACTACAGAAAGACAAAAAAAAAATCTTTTCTATCTTTCATCCACCATCTTTTATCCATCGATTATAATATATTAGAATATTTCTTGAATATTATTTGGTTGGCGATATAGCTAATTTCACACTAAAATAGAGAATACCATATACAAGAGCTATTCATATAACTAAAAATCTCCATTTTTCTGATTTTCAATAAAAAAAAAACTAAATGATCTTCGAAACACAAATTTAGTCTTATACTCGTCTTTAGTCGTCGTCGTTATTAATCTCGTTTACTTACTTCGAATTATTCATTTCACCTTTAGAAAAATTTATGACGCTTTTAATTTAATGTATTGGCTGTAAATAAGTCGTCATAATATTTTACTTGTGATACTTGTTCGTGGATTCTTAATTGTGAAAAATTTAAACTTGCGTCTCTCAGAATATGTTTAGCCAGAGAAAAGAAATCATAGTCTTTTTTCACGACGGCTCCGATAGGTAGCGTAACTCAACGCTGCATTTTGTCTAATCAAACTAAGACAAATCTGTTATATAGTATATATGTACATACCTTTTTTTATTGGAAACCGAACTCACTAGTACTCAGACTCATCGCAACTGTGCTACAACGGTGTTTATTCCACTAAAGTATTTATTGAGCATAACTAGATAGACAGATTGCAGAATAACACCATTTTATTTTTAGCGATATTTTATAATTACTAATAAAGTTTTTATGGTTCCTCTACAAAAGATACCAATAATCCGTATAGTGGTCTGGTTGAAGTTTGGACGATTTGATTTTATAGTAGTAATTTTTTATATGAGAGATTTTTTTTAAATTGTTTTTTCATTTATTACTTATAAACAAAGAAACAGAGTTTTAAGAGTACATGGAATATGGAAAATTATTTTTAGGAACTTTAAAATAAAAAAACTATATTATTGTTATTTGAATAAAATATGAGTATTTTTTTTTATTAGCTTCACGCTGTGCGCCTAGTGTTAAGACACTCCGTTCCCCACTTTCTGCCGAATTCTGGAGGCATTGTGTGTTTAATGGCAGAACGCAACGCCGCGCTTAACCTCGACACCATAGCGAAGAAATGGAAATATAAATTTAAGTTAATATTTCATCTCCTCGAGTGGGGATCGAACCCACAACCAGTCGGTTTTGCAGTCACACCTCGTGCCGCTGCGCCGCGACCGGCCTCAAATAAGTAATTTAAAATCAATATAATAAAATATATGTAACTTCATAAACAGCACTTCACTGTCGATTTAATTTTTCAAAAATTTAACTAAACACGAGTATAATAATATATATTAAATTTTTAACATTAAAATAGATTTTATATATTAATTAAAATGTATAGAAGAATAGAGATTGTTTGTGACACAGGTGCACAAGCGTGTGATTGTAAACGCGATAGGTTGTGGGTTTGATTCCCGCTCGAAATAACTATTTAATACTATCATTTCTTTGCTCTGCTTCCAAAGTAAAGTGCATCGTTGAGTTCTGCTACTCAATTAGGCTGAGAATGGAGGAACGGAGATTCTTATCACTATGTTTCCTTTGTCTACCCTGCTGTGTGCGGGATATAGCGTGAAACTTAAAAAACAGACATATATCATCAGATTCATACAAAAATAACAAAAAAAAAACATAATCCACTTGCCATTCCATAACACCATCGCTACGGTGCACGTCGACTCAAGCACAGTGTTCGCGGCCGCCTCAGGTCTGAGAACCAGTTCCGTTCTTTATAGTGTAGACTGTAGACCGCCTGCGCTGCAGCTTGCGTAGAGTGACCATAAATATTATATTTAACGTAAACGTACAATATATTAGGATATTTAGTAGAGAACGGAGAGTGAGAATTGAGAACAGAGTGTGTTTGTTCTCTGGTAAAGTTAAGAAAAAACTATGAAAACATTTTACGCTTCGTCTCTCATTGCAGACCCGAATTTAATAGGTTGCGTGTTCAGTGATGTAAAGTCTATGGCGCACTTTTCATGATAGAAAGAAAAGTCTAAAAATACACATCAATTTAAGCATTGCGCTTTCAGTCATACGGAGTTCTATTAGGCTTCTAGTAACACGACTACATAATATATTATATTATGGAAAATAAAGCGTCTTACCTATTACAAGGTTCTCACTGACTGCTCTGATATGTGTGTGAAAAAAATATACTTATATAAAGTATACTTATATATAGTATTTTCCACAATGGTGAATTTTGTATCTCATAAATATCAGGGTAAGCCGAGGGAATCTAATATTAAGACACTCCGTTTCCCACTTTCCGCTGAAATTTGGAGGCATTGCGTGTTGAGTGATAGAACTCAAGGCCGTGCTTAGTATTAATCTTTTTTTAGCATCCTAGTATAAGTATGTATTAATAATATGAGTCTCGTATATAATATTGATATGAAAATTCTTAAGGATATCGAAAGTATGGTCACAGTAGCACAGATACATATACGACTAGAATAATGAATCGAAACTAGCTATTTTCTTGAACTCTCTTCCACAGTGTAACGAGTAGTTAATTAAAAACAGAATTACTTTTCTAAATGGATTTAATACGAATTAAAATATTTTTGGGTATCGATATCTAAGTTGTATATTCTAATTAAGATCCAAAGTGAACCTAAGGATAACTTATCAAATTTTGAGAAGAAAATAAATAAAAATCCTACTTTTCAAAGAGGATCAGTCATTTTTAGGGTTCCGTGCCTCGAAAGGAAACAACGTAACCCTTATAGGATCACATTGTTGTCCGTCCGTCTGTCCGTCTGTCAAGACCCTTTTTCTCGGGAACGCGTGGAGGTATCAAGCTGAAAATAAATACTCAGGTCTACTGCCCCTATGGAGCATTGAAACTTTTGAAATTTGTTACGAAGCAACGTGTTAACGTGTATATATAGATCAAGGAAAAATTACGAAAAATTAAAATTGATTATTATTTCATAGATAAAATGATTACAAACATACATTTGTAGTTCATTTCTTGCAAAATGAGTGCTTATGCCCGCAAAGTTAAGTTTGTCAACTTAAATAAGTTTTGCTTCCCGTTGACTACAATCGTGAAATTGGTACGGAATCTCGGTGGATGAGTCCAACTCGCACTTAACCGGTTTTTTTTAAACCAAACAGTGATATAACGTGTTAAGTGCCGGAACGTAACCTAACATTACGACTCCACCTAGGAATGAAATATATTTGAAATAAATATATGGTTTCTCCGAATGAATGTGAGCCTTAAAATTAAAGCTAATAATAATTTATAAAAAAACATGTTTTTATACACCAAGTCTTAAAATGTTGTGTAGAATGTGCTGGAATCATAAACTATACGACTTATTTCCTGTCTATACTTCTATAACCTCTGAGGAGTTATGCTATTGAGGTCTAGCCTTCGTCATCAGACCAGCTTGATGATAAAATTAGGATAAAATTATTGTATAGTGTGTTCATGATCAGCTTCACGCTGTATGCCGCTCACAGCAGGGTAGGCAGAGGGAACCTAGTGTTAAGATACTCCGTTCCCCACTTTCTGCCGAATTCTGAAGGCATTGCGTGTTGGGTGGCAGAACTCAACGCCGCGCTTAACCTCGACACCAGAGCGAAGAAATGGAAATATAAATTTAAGTAAATATTTCATCTCCTCGAGTGGGGATCGAACCCACAACCAGTCGGTTTTGCAGTCATACCTCGTGCCGCTGCGCCACGACTACAGAATATCCTTTGTGACATAAAAATGAAAAATGAATTTTGTCCACTTCCCATCGAGAAGCCGAGTGTTCCGTCCTTTTTTAACTTACACATAAAACATTTATCTGTCCTTATCAACAAACAATGGCATATCATCTACTATAAAAAGAGAAAGATAAGATAGTGCTTTAAAGATTAAAATGTATAAAGTATCGATAAAATTATAATTTAATAAAAAAAAACTACGAAATTCGGCGAGAAGTGGGAAATGGAAGTGTCATAATGGGAACGGAGTGTTTTAGCATTAGGTTCCCAGGTTACATCAGCCTACCATGTTATGTGCGAAATATAGCGTGAAGCTAAAAAAATATAAAAACTTATATTTTCATCCTAAAAAAGTATCATAAAATTGTCATTATTAAAATGCATTTTAAATACATAGTATGAGTTATAAAGGTATATTTCTTTACCTTAGCTATTGGGTATCTCACTCAGGCCAAGAGTACTTGTTCATATGAACCATTCCAATTCTTCTTAAAATCAGCTTCACGCTGTATCCCGCACACAGCAGGGTAGGCAGAGGGAACCCAGTGTTAAGACACTCCGTTCCCCACTTTCCACCAAGTTCTGGAGGTATTGCGTGTTGAGTGGTGGATCTCAACGCCGCGCTTTGCCTCGACAATGAAGCGAAAGAAATGAAAATATAAATGTAAATAAATATGTCATCTCCTCGAGTGGGGATCAAACCCACAACCAGTCGATTTTGCAGTCACACTTTGTGCCCCTGCGTCACGACAGGCCTCTCCAATTCTTCTTCTTTATAGGTATTTTTATGTCACAGCGGATATATTTATAATTTTATTGGCGTAAAACTGTAAACGTAAAGTTATCAAAGACATATTAAATCTATCATTGTAAAAGTTACCTGTTTTTATTGAAGCAGATACTGTGATTTGAAAACACGGCATCGCGCGTTGATATTACCAGAGAAAGTTGACGTAAAACTATAAATATTGAAAGACGTGACGTAGGAAATGCTATATCTTCAGTAATACCATTAGAACATGAAAGGTCCGTTTTTAAAAATATAGCAATATCTAATATAGTGCGAGTATGTCCAAGTTATAACAAGGAATTGAAATGTAGGTCTTTTTAAGCTAAAGTTTTTAAGTTTTAATCAATTTGATACTATATATAGCACAATGTATTTAAATATATTATATTATAATTATATTATCGAGGCTAGTCCCAGCGCAGGGGCACAAACGTGTGATTGTATACGCGACTAGTTGTGAGTTCGATTCCTACTTGGGCAAATGAAATATTTAATATTTTCATTTCTTCGCTCTGGTGTCGAGGTAAACTGCGTTATTAAATTCCGCTACTCAACCCATTATGCCTCTACAATACGGCGGAAACTGAGGAGCAGATCGTATTGACACTAGGGTCCCTCTTTCTACCCTGCTTCATTTACTTACCGCTTCATGCGAGATACAGCGTGAAGATGAAACAAAAAAAAAAAACATTATGGCTTTAAAGTATGTACCTATCTATTAAAATTCAATTAATCCTTAACCACTAAATCTTTGACGAACATAATATGTATAATTATCCTACACAAGCTTAAAAACAATATATATATATATATATATATATATATATATATATATATATATATATATATATATATATATATATATATATATATATATATATATATATATATACACATATATCGACATCATTCTATCGACTGATTCCCAGCGGACGGCCGCTACCATAAAAAATACTTTATCGAGCACGAGGCAGCCTAAAAAAACAGTCGCCCGGTAAGTCACTCGCGTCACGAGACGGTCACAAAGAGGAAAGTTATTATTTGCTTAGCACAAACCGACGGGGTCAAATTTTTAATGTTCATAGGTTTTGACTTAAATATAGATATATACTAGCGGCCCACACGCGGCTTCGCCTGCTTAAAAGTTATATAAAATCTTTAGATATTTGTAGCTCGTGTTATGTATGTATAAGCTTTATTACTGTGAAGTTTCATCTTAATCCGTTCAGCTATTTTTACTTGAAAGTGGAACAAACATCCTTATTCCATCCTTACAGACTTTCACATCTTACATATATATAATAAATCAGTAAAAATATTTTATCTGTACATTTAGTAATTGACTAAATGTAGAGACAAAATATTTTTACTGTTTTATTATACTGCAATGAATAGAGACTAAAATGGATAGAGGGACAATTAAAAAGAATAATAGAAAGCAAAAATATATTTTTATTAATTTCTTGTCTGCCTGCCTGTCTGTCGATATGTATGTCCACATTTTTCTCTGAAAGTACTGAACCGATTTTACTTAAAAGTTTCACCAATTGCTTTGTTTTAACTCAACTTAACTACTAAAGTTTGCTTCACCAAAATCGGTTTGCCTGCGAATGTTATATAGCAATCGCGCTGGTAAGATTCCTGGCTAAAGAATGACATTCGAAACGTCTTGGTTATATGACTGTTGATAAAAATATATATTTTTGAAGCACTATTATACAATATTTTATACAACAAAGTAGACAAAATTGAATTTTTAGTAGAGATTACCTTCATAAATCATAACAGTTAGTTTAAATCGTAATTCATTCAACACAGAGATAAAGAACGATTTGATCTTCAAAAGGATATCAAGCAAATATATAGTTTTTTTGGTTCGTTCGTTCGTTTGAAATAAATCTATATAAAAATGCCTAAAAACATCTTTTCTACGTGTACTCTGTAATAACTACATATTTACCAATTATACATTTAGCTAATAATATAATACATATACATGTTATGTGACTAATTTAAAAACTGTACAGGAGTTAATATGCAAACATTACAGTTATGTTACAATGAATATTATGAATCCTTACCCAAATTAACATTTAAGACTGTTTCTGAAGCAGTACATTAAATTATTAAGTGACATCAGGACATTTAACAGAGCTTTAAAAAACATAACATAGGTAAGAAGAACGTAATGTTACAAAAATATATACATATAATAAATAATTAGCTTTATATATATATATTATGAATATCAAATACCAATATACAGAATCACAGTATTTTTTAGTTTGAAACAATCAAAAATTCTTATAGAATTTACGATAATGTCGTAAAAAATCATATTAGAATATTATAGATTAAAATAATAAGACAAATCATATTAGAAGTCATTTTAGTTGTCAATCAATTCTGCTTTTTAAATCAATAATCATGTATTTTAGGCGGGCGAAGCCGTGGGCGGGCCGCTAGTTTATAATATTGGTATGATTTTGGTGTAAGATTTAGAAAAAGAAGCATTTTCTTTTAGAAAAAATCACCTTTTTTTTATATTTTTTATTTTTAAAGACAACATTTAAATAAAAGAATGTAGTGATGTATCTTTATATATTGTCCTCGGTAGGGAGATATAACGTCGCAATACTTCTTATTGAAACTGTGAACTGAAATTATATACTCAACATGCAATGCCTCCAGAATTCCAAAATTGGCGGGTGGGGAATGGAGTGTCTTAACACTTGCCCTACTGCGTGCGAGATAAAGAAAGCGTAAAGCTGATTTTTTTTACAAAAGAAAAAAAAACGTTAATTAAATTAATTTTGCGTGTGCCGATTTATTCTAAAATAATGTAGGTACGTAATTTATTATGTAAATATTTATGTCAAAAAAAAAAAAAAATAGTATAATCATTTAATGTTTACCAAAGTAGTAATTTGCAAAAGTCATCTCTGATTAGTGCTTGCATAAAAATCACTTGTTTTAATAATATATTGTCACTATCACTTGTTTTAATAATATAATAATATATAATCCACTACATTATAGGAAAAAAGCTTAAAATACCATATACGGCATTCTATTTATGGTATATTACATTCGTATTTTATAAATTAGGAACATAGGCACTTACATATATAGGTATGTACATCCGCTATGAGGTTGTAGGTTCGATTTACACTCGAGGAAATGAGATATTTCAAATTTTCATTTTTTGGCTCTGGTGTCGTGGCAAAACGCGGATTGAATTTCGCTACTCAACACACAATACGCTGTAGAATTTGGCAGAAAGTGGAGAGCGGAGTGCCTTAACTCTATGCTCCCTCTGTGTACCCTGCTAAAAAAGACATTCGTATTTTGTACATTAGGTATGTAGGTACTGTACAAAGCATCGATATCGACGTATACATAGGTATATCCATAATGTACACTGTAGCGCAATTAAAGATTTTCTTACCATATAAGGAAACACAATAATTCTTACAACCACAATTATTAAGCTATTCATTAACGGTAAACACAAATTATGTAAATTTTAATACAAATTACACTTTTCTATATAAAAATACCAAAAAAATCTCATGTTATCAAGGGAGCTAAATCTAACAAACTTATTTATCTGGACGTATCATGCCATCTTTTATTATTGAGCATGCGCGTCCCTCCCGCTGTGGCCACGCCCTCACCGAGGGGGTGAAATGAGAGGGTTGGTATCCGATAAGGCACCCCCAACGGGAGCGTAGGCTCCGGTTAAAGGGGAAGAATATCTTGTTAGATCACTTTTACATATATTTTTTATAATATTCGTTATTTACTTGGTATTTTATATTGAGTTTTCTAGTTATTTAAGCATTTAATTAATAGACTACCGGTTGACCTAGAATTATTAAATTTGGCGGATAGTATTTACAGGTAATACTAATTCAGGAATAATTTTTTTTATACGATACATTTGTGGTTAAATCCTAAAAAATAAAAGGCTAATCTAAGCTTGAATTTCACAAAAAACTCGAGACCTCTAATTTTTGTACGGAACCCTTGGTGGGAGAACCCGACTCGCGCTTGAACGGTTTTTTATATATGTATTTACCAAGTATGATGTGCGTACCATACTTAAAATACTATATAGTTTACAAACATCAGACTGCAAATGAGCCAATACTCCCTGGTGGTTCTAGTCCATAACGCCCAATATTAATAACCTATCTCCAACGTCAATCTTAGATTGTTTCATATATCTATCCTATCTAGAGATTGGATTGATATATGAAACAATCTAAGATTGACGTTGGAGATAGGTTATTAATATTGGGCGTAATAAATCATCTGTTTGAACTTATAAATTAGTAAAGAGGTTGATTCCTTAGTTCAGATTGCCCTCTCCTAACCCTCTAGATACGTGAGTTTTTCTTTTCATTCTTTCGAATGAAAAGAAAAAATATATTCGCAAATGTAATATGTCTGTATAGTGTCTTCAAATCTTTTTGATATCAGTTATCTATTTTTAAACATTTTTTAAAGTGTAATTCCACACTTAGGAAAGAAAAATACTTATTTAGAAAACATATAAAAATTTGAACGTAGCGGGACTCGAACCCGCGCCTCATGGAAACTGACCAGGCGCTCTGACCACTAAGCCATACGTTCTCATCAAGCCACGTCGAAATTTTTATACGCTTGTTACAACTTATTTATGTTGTTAGTATCTCTGTAGGGAGATTTTTACAAATTTCCGCTACCCAAAGATAATTACTTAGAATTATCGTTTGACAAAAGAGAATACCATTTTTTTAAATATTTTTATACATATTTATTCGTTTTCTAAATAAGTATTAGTTATCTCATACTAAGACTTAACTGTGCTTCCGTTTGTCTATCTATCCATCTGTCACCTGCTGGCTGTGTCTCGCGCCTGGCTGAATATGTGAAAGTTGAAATTTTCAAGCATAATGTACTTCTCTTGTCGCTATAACGAGAAATAATTTAAATAGGATAAAAAAGATGTTTAAAGTGGCTCGCTTATGCTTGTAATATTAACAAAATATTTATTTACTTACTAAAACTAATAATTAAATTAAAATAAAACGAATATCCATTTCTTTGCTCTGGTGTCGAGGCAAAACGCGGCGTTGAGATCTGCCATTTATTGCCTCCAGATTACGGCGGAATTGATTCGGAATCGGTAGGGAACAAAGTGTCTTAACACTGGGTTCCTTCTGTCTACCCTGCTGTTTGGCTAAAAATATAGCGTAAAGCAGATTTTTATTTTTAAAACTAAATTAGGTGGCCATACAACAAACGTGATTTTTTGTTATTTTTATTGATAGTGGCACCTTCTTACGCGACTCCGACTCGCACTTAGCTGGTTTGCATTTATTTGTTCTCAGTTTTGCTCGAATTGAATTACAACTCACAGCCGCAGAGTCCAGCCATCGAGTATAGTTTAACCGTATATGTTGTGTCCATAAAATCCAAGGACATTACTAAATCAAAATAAAATAAATCAGCTTCACGCTGTATCCCGCACACAGCAGGGTAGGCAGAGGGAACCTAGTGTTAAGACACTCAGTTCCCCACTTTCTGCCGAATTCTGGAGGCATTGCGTATTGAGTGGCAGAACTCAACGCTGCGCTTAACCTCGACACCAGAGCTAAAGAATGGAAATATAAATTTAAGTAAATATTTCATTTCCTCGAGTGGAGATCCAACCCACAACCAGTCGATTTTACAGTCACACCTCGTGCCGCTGTGCCACGACTGGCCTCTATAAGGACATTATTCGATTTTTTTTAAATTATTTAGTACATATAAAAAGATACCCGCAAGCAATTGTAATAATATAATATATACAGTTAGCAATGCTGTTTAATGTTAGGAATATTATGTTGGTTACGTATAGATTCCTATACGACACTTACGCATCACGCCACTATGACGCGATAGCGTCATCAATTATTATTATTCTACCCTGCAACTTATTTGTGAACGATGATATAAAAGGCTGCACGGGGGTTGTACATTCAGTCTTGACTCTGGTGTGGTTCAGAGTACTACTCGTACTCTGCCACATAACCTCGACTACTCAGGTAATTGATTATTTAGCTTATCAATTATTATCGTAACTATGAATGTGGTTAACACCTATTTGTAATTGCACTGGGCTGGAGCAGTGAAGGCGAGTGTTGATATTTTTTTTTATGGAAAAGACAAGGCAAACGAGCTTTCGGGTCACCTGATGGTAAGTGATCACCGCCGCCCACGACCCCGTGCAACACCAGAGGAGCTACAGGTGCTTTGCCTGCCTGTAATGTGGGTAGGACTCCGGAGCCTGGCATTACGTGATGCGAAACGCAGTGGCATAAAGCCACTACTTCACGCCGGTTTTAAATGCCGGGGGTGGTAATGATCCGGTCGAGTCTGCCCATGCGTGTTGTCATTGCTGGCGACGTGACTCTACCACACGTACTTTAGTCGCCTCTTACGACACCACCAGTACCAGGATGATCCTATTCACACGGCCGAGATGATATATCGGATAGGGATCCCTGAAGCCTACACCTGTGGTATAACGATAAGTACTTTGTGTTAATTAATTTATATTAAGTTATGTGATTATTATGTTCCTTAATTTAATAATGTTCCATAATTTAAGTTTTGTACATGTTTAAATGCAATTTTAACCAAATTGTTACTTTACTATTTGTTGTATTGTTTTTATTTAATAAATTTCTAACCTGTTTCCTAAATATACATACATACATTAAATCAAAATTCTCTCAAAACGATTCGTATAGAAAATTAACAAAATTATTAGCAAAAACCAACAAAATCCATACATACTACCACACGAACACAAGTAAACATTATTTATTACCCAGTAACAATCAACGTCCTCCAGACCGGAGTAAACTACAAAATGGCTGTACCGTACATCGTATAGAATTTACGATATACGATCCGGACTTCGGTAATGAGAACTGGTCGCCGGCGGGCAAACACATAAACACCAGCAAATTAGATCAATAATGCTGACACCGTATTAGTGGTTAGTGGCGCACAGTGGAGTGTTGCCTTCGTTTCTCCATTGATTTCGTTTGATTGATAAATTTGGAAGTTATGTTTGGTCCGAATTATGTTTTATTGTGTTTTATAAATCAAAATAAATAATCCCGCACCACATAATAATACATAGTGTTAAGACACTGCGTTCCCCACTTTCTGCCGAATCCGTTCAAGTAGTCGCTGTCAAATTGTCAAAAATTTGTGTAAATATTTATACTGTGGAGAAATTTCCCACAGCGATCATGAATTACGACCAAAATATGATTGATAACTAGAACTACCTATAGGAGCATTTGGACCGAAACGACGCCTACCTTTTTTTTTCTTAAGATTTTTTTTGTATTTAAAATTTTTTTTTTAGCTTCACGCTGTATCCCGCACATAGGTAGGCAGGGCAGGGTAGGCAGAGGGAACCTAGTGTTAAGACACTCTGTTCCCCACTTTCTGCCGAATTCTGGAGGCGTTGCGTGTTGAGTGGCAGAACTCGACGCCGCGCTTTGCCTCGACACTAGAGCGAAGAAATGGAAATATAAATTTAAGTTAATATTTCATCTCCTCGAGTGGGGATCGAACCTACAACCAGTCGGTTTTACAGTCACATTTTGTGCCGCTGCGCCACGACTGGCTTGGATTATATTGAATCTATATTTTTATAATAATATAGAAACAGCCAAAAAGTAATTTATATGGAAAGAGGCTGTGGTGGTGCAGTGGAACAGGGTATGTTAGTTGACAAATTAGATCAATAACGCTGACACCGTATAAGTGGCGCACAGTGGAGTGTTGTCTTCATTGCACCATTGATTTCGTTTGATTCATAAATTTGGAAGTTTGTAATGTATTGCACCGGTATTTTTGTAGAATCAGTCTAGAGGTAGTTTATATAAATGATTTTATGGATATGGCTGTCGTGGTGCAGTGGGGCAGAGCACGGCTTTACAGCTGCGAGTTAGGTCACAAATAGCGGTGATTATAAATTTATTTTCATTTCCTCACAAAGTAGGGAATAGTATGTGTTGACAGTAGGTATCCTGCTATGAGGGAAAAATCGATTAGCTGCTTTTGTTTTTTTTAATTGTGTTGTAATTATGGTAGAAAAATATTTTTAAATATTTTCTTTTAATATACCAAATTTATACTAAATGTACTTATGTGCCATAATATTTCAGTAGAAAGTCTAATCGAATTAAATGCAATTTTCACTACTGTATTATAGCAAACATTAAATAGCTTAAACTGTATTTTTTATTTCATTTAAGATTACCTCAAACACTTGCCCAAACAATATCTTGAAATTTTGTAATTAGTTTTATTTTTAATATTAAAAGAATCGTATTTATTGTATTTTTCAATCAGGGCTTGTTCGCGTTCCACATGGAACTGAATCCGGGAAACTAGCCTATATCCCGGATACAAGAAATTTATCAGGAAGATGAGAACTGTGATCTTGTGGAAATTGACTATATCAACAAAATAGATCCCTGGGTCCCGGGGCAGAAGCGATCACCGTACAAAGATTTATTTAAAATTAAGTTAGTTTTAATTCAAATACTTTGTATAAACCATATATATAGGTCTATCGTGATAACTTTTTTTTTATTTTATTCATATAGGGAAATGAATTGATATCTTAGTCAAACAAGCCATACAGAAAATATATGAATAACGAATAACGATACAAGCTATAAGTACATACTAATGTCCTTCTAATATTCATTTGATTGTGGTTCTTATAATATGAAAAAGTACAAAATTACCGCCACCGATCGTCGGGAAGATGCTTCGGTTAATCCTGTGTCCAACGTTCGATGTCATAAGATGAATAAATAATAATTTTATATTTTTATATTTATTATTTATTTTATAATTATATAATTTTATTTATGTAAGGTATTATGGTATAAAGCTTAGGTATACAATTATATTCTTTCTCATTTCAGAGTTTGCGTTGACAATGATCTAAAGTTAAAAATCAAGATTCAAATAAACATTGTCATAATTTTATTTTTTATTTCTTAGTACCTATACCTAAAAACATACTCGAGAAATTATAAACATCTATGAAAAAATATATCTTTGCAATTTTAAACAAGTTCAAATAGATTTTTATTAAGTTTTATTGTGCGGTTTATAATATGTTATAAATATAAAAATAAACAAAAAGTAATGTTTTTGTTATTTTAAAATTCTTTAAGGTTATCGAGGTATTAAAATTGTTTTAATAATGAAAAACTATTGTTAAAATCTTACACCGCCATCTTAACATTATCTGTAGCCACATCTTTACTCGCCATCTGTGAGCATATATCAGTACTAAGACACTTTTATCGATCATTGTATTGAATCAATATAAATAGGTCGATAGATGGCGCTGTATCTACGATTTAAACTAGAGAGTAAGTATAGTTCTTATTAAAAGTTATAGAGGGCAGTATCAAAAATATTAAAATATCATAATTAGTTGGCAATACAAATAGTTAAGTTACGCATTCATATTTCTCAAAAATTGAGCTAAAAGTGAGGTATGTAGGAGAACCGGAGACTTTCGCGCATCCGGAGAGAGGTCTGTGTTTAGGGTTGGAAGCAAACTGACTGGTTTGATTGATTGACTGAGCGAAAAGTGGAGAACGGAAACTCCATTTTTCGCCATCTGGAAAAAAATGTGAAGCTGCTTCACAAAAACCCAAAAATTAAACCTTAAAAATTTTAGCTTTTTAATAAAAAAAATATTAAAGAACTTAAGTAAAAACTTAAGTTTTTTAATAATTTTATAAGTCAAAATAATTTAAAAAAAAAACATAAAGAGATAAGAAGCTACCTATTCATTTTCCAAAAAATATTCCGTGATTGTTCTCTTTTATAAAGAATATTTATTCAATTGTAGGACACATTTTTGTTTGAGGCCAGTCGTGGCGCAGCGGCACAAGATGTGACTGTAAAACTGACTGGTTGTGGGTTCGAACCCCACTCGAAGAGATGAAATACTTACTTAAATTTACATTTCCAATTCTTCGCTCTGGCGTCGAGGTTAAGCGCGGCGTTGAGCTCTGCCACTCAACACGCAATGCCTCCAGAATTCGGCAGAAAGTGGGGAACGGAGTGTCTTAACACAAGGTTCCCTCTGCCTACCCTGCTGTGTGCGGGATACAGCGTGAAGCTAATTTAATTTTTAATTTTTTTTATTTTTGTTTTTAATATTAAATAAAATAATGTTTAAATATAACAATTTGACATGTTAAATAGAAATAAATCTAAATATCTTTAAGTAACTCCGCCCGCTAAATTGTCAATTTCCTCCTTCAGGCTGCCACCCCAAAAATTTGCATGCAGAAGCACCACTTCAAAGGTTCCGAGTTCAACCGTTCCGAGCTTTCCGAATACTCTATTATAGAAAACCTTTCACAATTTTGAACTCTATTCTAATACAATAAAGTTGAAATTTATATATCACTCAAATTTCAATACTACCATACCTTGCTGTGCAAAATAAAACCTTAATATTTTATAGTTAGAGCTATAATCAAATGTATACGATAAAATAGGCAATATTAGAGATAAAGTGACGGTATGAAGATCAGTTTATATGAAAAGCGAGTTGCTGTGGGGTGATTTAACACAATTTTGTACCGGTGAATGAGTTTTTGGTAGCCGCCAGCGATCTGTTCTTGTAACGTTTCAAATTTTTATATAACAAAAAAAGAAATATTTTATATGTTGCAACCTTTTTTTATTTATACCTGAAATTAATCATTAATTGATCAGCTTCACGCTGTATCCCGCACATAGCAGGTTAGGCAAAGGGAAGTTGGGAATCTAATGTTAAGGCACTTCGTTCCCATTAAGACACTCCGTTCCTCACTGTCCGCCAAATTTTTGAGGCATTGCGTGTTGAATGACTGAATTCAACGCCAGGCGTGAAAATGAAAAACATTAGTTAAATATATTATGTACTCGACTGAGAATCGAACCCACAACCTATTCCGCTTATAGTCGCAAGTGCTGGGCCTCGACTGGCCCCTAAAACGAAAAATCGAGTGTCTCAAGATTCTCCTTGTATACACTAAAACTGCAAACCTAATTACTTCCAACAAATATAAGTGTGACTGTAAAACCGACTGGTTGTGGGTTCGATCCCCACTCGAGGAGATAAAATATTTACTTAAATTTCTATTTCCATGTCTTCGCTCTGGTGTCGAGGAACTCAACGCCGCGCTTAAGAGTTCTGCCACTTAACATGCAATGCCTCCAGAATTTAGCAGAAAGTGGGGAACGGAGTGTCTTAACAGTATGTTCCCTCTGCCTACCCTGCTGTGTGCGGGATACAGCGTGAAGCTGAGATATAAATCAATATTAAATACATACGAGAGATCGCGCGATCCCCTTACATAATAAAAGGCCTGTACCGATAAACACGCACCTATTATAGAACCGTGATCCGATCTGACACGGCGCGGCGTTAAACGACTGATACGTTATCGTTTGTCGGCGTCATCCGTTCTTCCCTTCAGTTGGTTGACAGATATATTGTATTTAATTCTTCTATTTAGTAGTACTAGTCATTTGCATTAGCGATTGCAAAGCGTTTGTCGTTAAGATAGTAATGTTTTTTTTTATATATTTTTTTATTTTATAAAGGCCTACGATGCTTGATTTTGTAGAAGTTAGGAAGGATTCGTTAAAATTTGTTTTTTTTTTATTTATGTAGAGACAGACTTTGTAGGAGATATTTTTAATTATAATTTATATAAATATATAAGCACTTCTCGCATTGAAAACTTCAAAAAACTTCTAAAAATAGTCTATCCTGGAATTTCTTATTCTAAGTTATGCATTTTTTTTTTGTCAGTAGCCACTGATAATATTTCTTTTCATTTTTCCTTTCCACAATCAACAATTGTGCGGACAGATTAGTTATTTTTTTTTAATTAACACATAGGTTGTGATCTGGTTGTATCGCAGGGGCACAAAATTTGGCTGATTGTGGGTTCAATCCCCACGCGATGCCGTCATCATATAAAGAAATATTTATATAAATTTATATTTTCATTTCTTCGCCCTAAATATGCCAAAAAGCTTCCAAAATTTGGCGGAAATCGGAGCGACTTAATATTGGGTCCCCAGTGGGAACCCTTTTTACAGCAGCGTAGTCAGTGGGAACTTCCCACTACGTCCGACTAGTGGGACTACGCTGCTGTAAATAGGTACAACAGTGCGTGAAGCTGATTTTTTTAATAAAAGATTGAGTGAAAACTATTTTTTTAAATTGGTTAAAATTTTATAAAAACTTACTGACAAACCTACAGGTGAAATTGTGGGCCAAAGCTATTATTTTGTATATAGAAGATCCACCTTGCGTCTTGATATTATATGAGAAGAGATATAAAATCATAAATCAACATCGAACCAACAGATAAGTTTCCTTGTTACCGTTCAAGTAGTCGCTGTCAAATTGTCAAAATTTTGTGTAAATATTTATACAGTGGAGAAATTTCCCACAGCGATCATGAATTACGACTAAAATATGATTGATAACTAGAACTACCTATAGGAGCATTTGGACCGAAACGACGCCTACCTTTTTTTTCTTCTTAAGATTTTTTTTTGTATTTAATTTTTTTTTTTAGCTTCACGCTGTATCCCGCACACAGCAGGGTAGGCAGAGGGAACCTAGTGTTAAGACACTCCGTTCCCCACTTTCTGCCGAATTCTGGAGGCATTGCGTGTTGAGTGGCAAACTCAACGCCGCGCTTAATCTCGACACCAGAGCGAAGAAATGGAAATATAAATTTAAGTAAATATTTCATCTCCATCATTTTTCTAGCTTCACGCTTAATTCCTATCGGAATATTCAGGGTAAAAGCAGCGCCAATCGCTACACCTACCTCTTTTGCCTCGTCTACTGTCATTAACCTCTGTACATGCCCTCTGAAAAGAGGTTGTTAGAAGCAAATTGTGACTGGTATAATATGAGAAGATGATATCTCGTGGAATATTGTCGTTATCTTATTTGATAGACGACAGTAAATAAGAGTAATTTAATAGAACATGAAAACGCGAAGAAATTTTCGCACGATCGTTACTCTTATCTTATCAGTGTTGATACAATAATTATGGACTCAAAATGTCGATCTGCCTTATCAGGTGAAGCATGAATTAATAAAATACATAAAAAATCATAACCCTCCTTTTTGCTTCGCCGTAGTCGGGTAAGAATGGTATATGCGGAGTAAACTTTATTGTGAAAAAAAAAATAATTACAACACATTTAATTATAATATTTAAAATATAAATATTTTGAATTTACATCAAAACTCGAAAACAGGCTAGCAAATTGAGAAAGAATTGATAGTTATAGGTGTTTATTACTTTTACATATATAGCCAAATATGGGTAATACATAAAAGTAATAAGACTATTGATCACATATGAGACCAGTCGTGGCGTAGGGGCACGAAGTGTGACTATAAAAGCGATTGGTGGTGTCTCTGGTGTCGAGGCAAAGCGCGGCATTGAGTTCCGCACGCACTCAACACGCAATGCCTCCAGAATTCGGCGGAAAGAGGGGAACGTAGTGTCTAAATAGGTTCCAATTTAGACAGATGTTTATTTTCATAATCTGGACATCCACTAAGAAAGGATTTTGAAAAATTTTAAGCCTAGAGGGATGAAATAGGGGTTGAAAGTTTGTATGGATTTTTTTTTAAATCGGCACCGATTTCTATAAATTTTGAAATTCAGACTTAAAAATATTTCATTCAACACGTGTTTCATGGTTTTTTAGAATTCACCCCTAAGGGTGCAAAGAAGCAGGCGAAGCTGCTCTCGCTTAGTATTAAACTAAAAGTCTACTATCTTTTCTTTTAAAAAAGTTTCATAGTCTGTCATTGATGACATCATATTATGGCCTAATCAAATAAGTACGTAGTAGCTAATTCTATCATAAATACTAAAGGCTACTTATCTAAAAGACAAATTTTGTCACCTTTTCTAGTACATTGAATCATTAATTGTTTATATCTATAAGGAAATACATTTCTGTATAAATCTACTCCACAATCGACTTTTCTAAGGATTTGTAAATTATAATCTCTTACTCATTTTATTTTCTGCATACCTATAAATAATTAAGTTATAAAGCATATTTTGACAACTAGCTTCACGCTGTATCCCGCTTATAGCAGGATAGGTAGAGGGACCCAGTGTTAAGACACTGCATAATTATTATAAGTTAATTATTATAACATACCTAAACAACAACTCAACAAACTAATATAAAATATAGCTTAGGTATAATATAGGAAGAACGAAGTTGTTCGACTTTATTTTGAAATTATTGCAGGTATTTTTTTCTTGCTAGCTTACTTAAATGCTTTTTTTTTAGGGTTCCGTACTTTTTAAGGACCTTTTCATAAGATCACTTTCTTGTCAGTCTGTCTGTCAAGAACCATTATCACAGGAACGCTTGGAGATATCGAGTTGAAATTATACTCAGATCTACGGTAAATTTCCTGAAAAAATCTAGTATCGTATCGTCTTTCTATATTTACTTTTAAAAAACATATGGACGTTTATGTTGCAAAAAAATGGGTATTTGGAGACTATAAAGGGAATCAAAATTAATAAGGTACTTGCGGTTGACCTACAGTTATGAAATTTGGCAGCTAGACAAGTAGTACTAGTTTAGGAAAAAATCTGAAACTTATACATTTATGGTTGAATTCTAAAAAATAATGGCCTTGAAAGATTTGGTATTAAATCCGCCACTTGTTCAAGTGAGATATGAGATGAAAGGCTCTGACTATGCTAAACTTGAATTTCAGTAAAAGTTCGAGACCTCCAATTTTAGTATGGAACTCTCGGTGGGCGAGCTCGACTCTGTCCGGTTTTTTTAACTCTAACTACAATAACCTACAAAAATTCAAACTTGTTATTATAAAATAAAAAGGTCTACATTTAATCTATAAATTTATAAATAAAAATTATGATATCAATTACATTAATAAAACATAAGCAACTCCGTGACGAATACTTATCAAATAGCGATGATGTTTCGATGATTAATTTGATAATTCTAAAAATATATCAGTACCTAATAGGTACTTACCTAATTACTTACTGCAACTTATGCATGCGATAATTCATATATATATGTGCGCTTATCTCGTAGCTACCTCAAGGATATTTAATTTGAACTCTATTTTATACCTCACGTAAAAAGTGGAGAACGGAGTGTTTTAACACTAGGTTCCCTTTGCCTACCCTGTGTGCGGTATACAGCGTGAAGCTGATTTTGTATCTCTTTAGTAATTATAGGGTAAACAGAGTGACCCAGTCATAAGCTATTCTCTCCTCCACCCTCCATTCATTTTATTATATAACATTATGAGTAGAGCAACCAATCGACACAAGAAACACAAAATAACAAGTTGTAATATATTGTAACCAGACCTGAAAGACAATTTTTTTTCATAGTTGCAACAAAAAAGTTAAGGTCATATTATTAAAAAGGTATGGTTGTATTATTAAAAAGTTATGGATATATTCTTTTTGATATTATCGTTTTTATACAGTCTTAATCTGGTTGTGAGATTTTAGCTGTTTTGATAAAAAATACATGAAAAAGCCGCCTTCACTGGTGACCTATCGAGTTTGAGACTTGACTGATAAGATGATCACTACGTTCCCATGCAGAGGACACGGTAGCGTGGATAGTACTATGTAAATAAATGGTATCTTAAATTGTAAATACTAACAAAAATAAACAAAATATACATTTGTAATAAATTATGAATCTAGAAAAAAAGTTTATATGAGAATGTACAGCTGGAAATGGACTTTTTATCCAGATCGTAGAATTATCTCTTTTTTAAGCTTCATGCTGTATCCTAGATATAGCTGAGTAGAGTAGAATAGCCCAATGTAATTATTCCGTTCTCTATTTTCCTTCTGAATTCTCTCCGAATCCGCGAGTGGGGATCGAATCTACAACCATCACTTTTACAATTAAATGATATTTCAATGTCACGATGGCCTCATAAAACATATTTCCGTAAACAATACCTATTTTCATAATAATAAAAATATTTTTTTCACATTTTCATTAGTCAGATTCGAATTTGCAATAACTAAATAATAAAAAAAATAGTCAAAATAACTGGATTTATGTTAAAAAGATTCATAATTTTATTCAAAAAACTATTTTTCATCTTATAAACAGATGTGGGCTTAAGCTGTCTTTATCTATACAAGCTTGTGGATGTTTATAGGTATATCATATCACATGGATATATTTATAGATATTAGTTAATACACTTTATCGTCAAAACAGTTTATTGACGCACTTTTAAAATATATAATGTTTACAATAACAAGAAATTAAAATATAAATATAAATTAAAAGGCCTGATTCGATTCGAAAAAGGAATTCGATTCGATTCCCACTGGAAGATATGTAGTGGTAATGATGCAAAGCGCAGCGTTGAGGTCTCTCACTCAAAACACAATGCCTCCAGAAATCTGCGGAAACCACGGAACGGAATATCTTTACATTAGGTTCCCTCTGCCTACTCAGCTGTATGCGGGATGCAGCGTGGTGCAACTGCTAGTTATGAAGTTCTTAGATGAATTGCAACCTTAACTTCTTTTACACCTTATAAAAATATTTAAATTAGTAGAAAACAGAGAACGGAGAGATTAGTTATATTACTAATATATATTAGGTATATGAAGAAAATATTTCGTTTCCGAACTGAATTATCGTAAAATTTACGCACTAGCTAATATTTACTAAACACATAATATGTTTATCTATTAAAATGATCGTGGGAAATTTAAAGTCTTAAATACAAACTTCCACTTTGTGAAATATAATGTACGTTCATTTCAGAAAACGCGAATTATTACTGAGTTCTCTTCACTTACCTCTCTGTCTCCCTCTCTCTCTCTCTCCCGTAATAACGCAAAGGATAAAGAGGTAGAAAAAATAAATAAATTATGAAATAAAAAAATACATAAAATTGTCGTATGTGGCAGAACTAATGTAAATCAGAATATTTTATAGTCAAATAAACAATTTTAACCTAAAGACGATATCATGGCAGATATCTCCATTGTTATTATTATTATTATTCCAATCTATAATAATTATGTTTTTTTTAATATTTGTATGTATCGTATATTAAAAATAGGCGAAACTTTTCAGCTTTCTTTTCACTTGCACACATCAGGGTAGGTAAAGGGTATCTAGAACTACTCGTACGACACTCCGTTCTCCACTTTCCGCCGAATTCTTGAGGCATTGCGTATTGAGTGGCGGAACTTAACACCGCGCTTATGTGCGACTGTAAAATCGAATGGTTGTGGGCTCGATCCCCACTCGATGAAATTAAATATTTATTTAGATAAATATTTAATTTCATGGAAAAACGCGGCGTTGAGTTCCGCCACTCAACACGCAATGCCTCCAGACCTCCTACTCTACCAGACCTCTAGGTGGAAAGTACTCCTCTAGACCTCTAGGTGGAAAGTGGGGGACGGAGTGTCTTAACACTAGGTTCCCTCAGTCTACCCTGTTGTGTGCGGAATACAGCGTGAAGCTGAAAAAAATATATTAATAATAATTATCACCTTAAAATAATAATAATTCTAGCAAAAAGCAAACGCCGTCATATCTAAGAAACGCAGTTTTAGTTTGTTTTTTTAAGCGGCGGGCACCGTGGCGTGCTCCGTCCACGCGCCAGAGTTGTAAAACCATTTATGTATAAACAAAAGCAAAAATAATACAAAAATATGTGAATTCTTTACGGATCGTAACAGAAGTAAAATTCGTCAGGTCCCTTAATGGCGGACTTCTTAGAGATTTTTACTCAGCGTTTATTGCGTCATTTGATTTTTTTTTAATAGTTAGTTATGACCAAATTTTCAAACATTTATAGGTTAGGTAGTGTAAAAAATTTAAATATTTCTATTCTAATTGTAAGGCGAAATAAGTTTTGTTTGTAATAATATTTTTTTGTGCAATAATAATAATATCCTTGTCCTTGTTTTTTGTGAATGTTTGTGAGTTCTTATAGCACTGTATAACTATATACCTAACGTACTGAAATAATATGAATATGTGCGATGTTTAATAAATATGTTATTTGTTTTTGTACAAATTAAATGTAATAGAAAATAATTATAACATACGATTCGTGGAATAGTTTTTCAAAAATTTTATATATATTTTTTTCTATATTTATTTTATTATTTTCATTAATAATTATGTTTTCCATTATTGCATGAAGGTAAAGAAAAGTATTTGTGTTAATTAATAGGCATAGAAGGCCTACTATATATCCCGCCCATAGGCAGTAAGAATTTGGAAACACAGTGTTAAGGGGTACGGAGTAACGGTATATACAAGGTATTATACAATAAACGGTACAAGGGCGTCAAGGGCGCCCCCCGCATGACTAGTGCCTATGCTTGCGGCCGTAAACAGAGCGTTAAATTATTTTAAATTTACATTTTGTCAAAAAGTACACACTCAAATTACATGTTATAAAACCAGCCATATCCTTATAAAATATCCTTGATAATGAAATAGCTTCCTCTCGTAAGTTTCAATATCTTTATCAAATAAAAAATATTGCAATATCACCTTTCAATATTCAATATTTTTTTGTCAAAATGCCTTATTGTAACTTATTTATAAGAGATAGATATACGGTATCCCGGACTTGTTAAGAACTAATAAAATAGAACATTACTTTCATATAATATACTGACATATATTTTACAATTTTTGCAGCGCACGCGCTTAAAGCACTTCGATGGCTTTCATCATAATAACACTGTTTATGTTATATAGCCTATAACACTACTAAAGAACAAAGCTTTCATACAAAATCAAAAATAAGTAAATTAGACAAGAACAGATTGGATTTACTTCCAGAGATCTTAGTGCTTAAACAAACAAACAAACAAACTCTTCCGCTTTATTATAATAGTATAGATATTATTCTACTTTCACTTAATTATAACACTGTATAACCAATATAAGGAAAAAAAAGCATATAATAAAATTATCTCAAATTTTCATATACTTGCAAGTTAAAGTTAACTACCCCAATATAAACAAACGTTACGTGATTACGATACTTAAATAAATTCGTCCAGCATCAGCGGGGTGCAAGAACAAAGATCATTGTAAACGCAATATAACACGCGTTAAATGCATCGCTATTTGTTCGGACAACACAGAATGACTTTTAGAAATGGCATACAGAGAAGTAAATCAAAAATTGAAAAATTTAAAAACAAAATCGCGACTTAAAAAGGTGCCTATCTTGTTTTGGAAAAGTGATTGTAGCTCTTGAACTGCCAATCCGATTTTTATATAACATAGCTAAGAACTATCGAAATTAACAAGGTTTTCGATTTAAAAAAAGAGCACTCAAACCACGACGGCGGCTGTTCTTATGTACGTATTTATTTATTTATCTATATTTTATCAAATTTAAAATAAAAAAAACAATTCAACATTTTAAAAAGTACCCAGAGTTAATTGACATTGTAGTAACAGATCGAAAATTTTATAACTACCCTATAATCCTAAGTTTATAACGAATTATAATATTATTATTGTAGTTAAAGTGCAAAATTTTCTCTAACTTCACGTTTCTCTAAACAATTAAGTATGCTTACCTGTGACAAGGCCAAAAAATATAATTCACTAAATCAATTTCACAAAAAAAAACAGTTTCCCGCTGCATACCGCATATAGTAGGGTAGGCAAAGGGAACCTAGTGTTAATCCACTCCGTTCCCCACTTTTGGCTGCATTTTTGAGGACTTTTGGCTTGTAGCCACAGCGAAAAAAAGAGAAAATAAGAATAAATAAAAAATCATACCCCCGAATGGAGATCGAACCCCCAAGCATAACAGTTACATCACTTGTGCTCTGACGCCACAACGATCTAAATAACAAAAAAAAAAAACAATTTGACGCAACTTCCAAAAAAAAAAGTTATTCTATAGCACATATAATTAACGTGGACACATTAGTACAAACAAAACAAACAAGCGAGCAAACAAAAGGGACACAATGCGACGCTCATGCGATGTTTTGTTAACAACGGAAAACCATTTAAAATTATTATTGGCGAAGCGAAGCGAGGCGAGGCGAGAAACAAGACTTTTTATGTTACTGAGAAACTGCTTTTTGTTGCAAATGACTTTTAATGTTATGACTTTTATAGAATAGAATTGAATAATATAGAAGTTTACTTAAAAAAATGGGAAAAAATACTTAAGAACTTATACTGAATCAGCTTTTAAGTGTAGTGAAATAACTGGGAGTTGTATATGATTCAAGAGATGTTCTAAATCCCCCAGGGCTCTTATAGCTGGTACAGTTGATTACGGATTATCTCGGCAATTGGGCAAAAATTGTGGTTTGTTCCACACGTGTTTTAACACTAAGTTCCCTCTGCCTTCCTATGCTGCTGCTATTAAATATGAAGCTTGAATGGGTGGCAGTTGTTATAGAGTTCAGAAGAAAATAGATAAACAGATTCATATTGATTGTTGTTTGTAAAAAAAAATTGTTTCAATTTTTAATAAGAAATTCAATATTTAAAATTTTCATTACTTCGTTCTAACATCGAGTTAGAACAGCGTTGAGTTCCGCCACTCAACACGCAATACCTCCAGAATACGACGGAAAATAGAGAACGGAATGCTTTAACACAAGATTCCCTCTGCCTACCCTGTTGCATGCGGGATACAGCGTGCAACCTATTAAAACAGGCTGCGAATAGCAGGTGACAACATGTATTGAATACAACAATCTTTTCATTCCACTATATATAAAATAGTCTAAACTTATACAATTTAAATATATTACCAATCGTAAATTTGACCTTCCGTTTTTATAGCCATTGCCACCCTTTCAGATTTAAATCATAAATAAAATCGATTTAGAATCGCTCGGTTTTACAACGCCTTTAGAAAACAATTACGTTAAATTTTTTACTCTACGAAATTAAATGTTTATAACACGATTTACTTTAAGTGTGTTTTGTTAACCATGCTACTTTGTAATATCTATGGAAAAATATATCTAAACTCGACTTTAAGCCTTGATAATAAGGAGATATGGAAAATCGATTTTTTTGTGTAAATAACTAAAGTGTTTCAGTGATTGACATTTACGGTGACTCCCAAATAAAATTTATAGTTTTGATAATTCGGCGAACGATCTTTTTTTTTAGAACCCTTTAGGTGGTTGTGGATGAGCTTGGAGACGTTTTTTTTAATTGGACATGTGCTTTTTGTTAATTTTTTTTTCAGCTTCACGCTGTATCCCGCATGTTGCAGATTGAGCTTAGTGTTAAAACTCTCCACTTTTCGCCGAATTCTGGAGGCATTGTGTATTGAAAGGTGGAATTCAACGCTGCGCTTTAGCTTTAGTTAGTATTTGTCCTGTCATAAGAGACGACCACATATATAACTGATTTTTACTGAATTGTAAGCAAATCTGAATATACGTATCGCCATATAACATATCTTTAACAGTACACGACAATTATAAATTCAAATTTTACTTATGAAGTCTGGATATTTAATATTTTCATAATATACCCATATTGAATATGGGTATATTATGGATATATAAAATAGCTATACATAACAGTATATAGTACAAATTTAAAAAATATAAAAAAAATCAACTCTCAACTTTACTATTATTTAGAAATCGTAGGTTAGGTTCGATTCCCGCTACGTTCAAATTTTTATACGATTTCTAAATAAGTATTTTTCTTTCCTAAGTGTGGAATAACACTTTAAAAATGTTAAAAATATTCACTATACTACTCTTTCACCGTAGAGCGAAGCGAAAACGTCAAAAAAAGCGAACATATTTCAAAACCACCCTCAGAACATAAGTAGCATGACAGGCTAATCATAGTTGAAACTACTTTAAATTCTTTAAAACGCGAAACACATGTAGACTGCTATTGCGTTATCTCGAAGTCATTTACTATTGAGATAGCTGCGCACTTACGCACTTAAGAGATGAGAATTTTGGTCACCTTTGGGTAATAAAAGTGTTAGAAAATATTTAAAGTTTCGTGTATTTTTCGCAAATAATAATTTAAGCAGAGAGATTTGTCTACAAAATATTTTTTGTAAATTATTTGTATGAAAAATAAAAGTACTAAATTTATATTAAGTTACGAAGAGACTTCGACGACACTATACACGATACACTTAGTGTATACATCGAGTGTAATATATCAATTAATATCTTATGAGGCCAGTCATACATAGCGCATGGGCACAATGTGTGACTGTAAAAACGACGGGTTGTGGGTTCGGTCCACTCCAGGAGGTGAAATATTTATTTGAATTTATATTCCCATTTCTTCGCTCTGTGTGTTGAGGTAAAGCGCGGCGTTGAGTTCTGCCACTCAACACGCAACGCCTCCAGAACCCGGCGGAAGGTGGGGAATGGAGTGTCTTAACACTAGGTACCCTCTGCCTACCCTGCTGTGTGCGGGATAATAAGACAGCGTGAAGCTGAATAAGAAGAAGTATTAGTATCTTATATAGCTGGAAACTTCTGTACAGCTTTGACATTTTACAGCTTGAACACTATTTTTGTATTCTTAAAAAGTGACACAAAAAATCTATACAAGTATAAACAGTAAGTAAATACATTAATGTCTGACGTTTAGATCGGAATCCTTCAATTTATCGTAGTTGATTTCGATATCTGTTTTTCGCCCGAATTAAAGTAACCGAAATTGTTGAGGGGCAGAACTCAACGATGAACTTTCATGTGTTTATAAGTAAGTAAACACCTAGACTAATTTAAAAAATAATACATTATTTAGTTTTTTTTTTAATTTACACGCTTTTTCCCGCAAATATCACGGTGCAGGTGGGTAGCTAAATATGTTAATAATTCATTATTATCAGAAAAAAAAAAACAACTTTCGAGAAAGACATTTTCAAAAATTTAAAGCATTATCCAGCTTCTTACAATCGCTTCACAATCTTACACTGTACTTGAGAAAGCGATAAAAGAGTGAAAATGTTCACAGGGTAGGTGTTCAATTTTAAGAGGACGCGTGTTTATTTTTGACACTTGAAGCTCACTAAAAGGTTTCTACATGTTTTATGACATATTTTATCTATAGATACACTTATATTTTTAGAACCATTTGTTAATAATAAAAAAATACATTCTTTTAATAATTATAAATTGAATTATAATTAACACGAACTTAACACGAACAGAATGGGCTAAGTTTAGAGAAGAGAGCTTATCAAGCAGAAGTTACTACTTAATATTGTCTATTATTTTATAGATAGATATATTTTACGTATAAAAAAATAAACACAAACATATTAAAAATACTATATAAATATATTTTTTTTATCGTCACTGTATCCCGCAAATAGCAGAGTAGGGGAAAAAAATCCGGAGGCATTGCGTGTTGAGTGGCGGAACTAAACGCCGCGCATGCCCACGACACCGGAGGGAAGAAACGATAATTAATAATAACATTTAAATTTCAAACTTTATTTATTACTCAGGCAATTGATTTTGAATCACCAAAATCCCAGGGCGGGTGTGATTAAACAAAATAAAAGTGAAACTCAATCGGTGGGCGTCTGGCATCTGGCGGTGATAACGTTCACTGCAGATCGTCATTACGATCGCTGACGATGATATGTTTTTTTTTATAATTTGACGCCTCCTACATTGTAGAGTGGGATGAGATATTTTTTTTAACGTCATCGCGTATCCCGGGATGGGTAGAGGGAACCTAGTGTTATGATTCTCTGTTCCCCATTTTACGTCGAATTCTTGAGGCATTGCGTGTTGTTTGGCGGAATTCAACGCCGCGCTTTGTCACGACATCAGAACAAAGAATTGAAAATATTACGTATTTTATTTCCTCGAGTGGCAATCGAACCCAAGACGTTTCACGTTTACAGTCACACTTTGTGCCGTTGCGCCACCACTTAATGGAGCGGAATATTTTAGTGGTTATTTTTTCAGTTCTTCATAGATAAGATTTACAATACATTTTAAGTATTTATGATACTTATATATATAAATATCATAAAACACAAAAAAATCACAAAATAAAAAAACAATTTTATTAAATAGGTATTTTTATAAATAAATAATCTCTTTCTGTTGTTATAAAATTTAAAATACCAAAAGGTATCATTCCAGCTACCAAATAATAATACATCACGACGCTAATGATCCATCATCAGGAATCCAGCACCAGGAATTTTATATTTTTCTTAGCTAATTTCACTCATAATTTGCACCATGCAGGATTATCTTTTGACATTTCGATGAATCGATTTATATCGAAACTACCGAAATGCGAACGGACTGTTAGGTGGCATCGAATTTCAACATGTGTTTGTTTATTTTTTTGCAGATTACATGCATTTCTACTCAAAACGCTATCGAAATTTTTCGGTTCTGATAACTAAAACGTAACGTATAGTAGGTATATTTTTATTATTATTTAAATAAAAAAGAGGCCAGTCAGTGGCACGAAGTGTGACTATAAAACCGACTGGTTATAGGTTCGATCCACACTCGAGGAAATGGAATATTTACTTAAATTTATATTTCTATTTCTTCGCTCTGGTGTCAAGGCTAAGCGCGGCGTTGAGTTCTGCCACTTAACACGCAATGCCTCCAGAATTCGGCAAAAAGTGGCGAACGGAGTGTCTTTGCACTAGGTTCCCTCGCCTACCCTGCTGTGCGCGGGATACTGCGTGAAGCTGATTTTATTATTATATAATAATAATGAAAATATACTACTATAGTTATAGATTTTATCGACAGTACAATATTACTATTGGTATATCAAATATTGAAATTGTTATTTCATGTATAGAAAATAATATATTTTTATTATAAAATAAATATTAACATGAAAGTAATTTAAATCAATTCTTTAAATGTAATTATCATGGTCAATGATTTAGATTTTAAAAATATAGGATTTTTTAAGAAATTCGAATAATTTTACTTCAGTGTGTAACAGTATGTACCTTGAGTATAGGTAAAAAAATAAATAAATAAATAAAATAAAATATGCATGGCAATGCACATAAATAACATAGTTAATTATGAATAATACAAACTATATATTTTGAATAAAATATTAATCGAGACGAGTTCGTGTATTGTCGTCCCGAGTGTCGCGACCGTCGTTTCGTATATATAGGAGGTGGTGATGCTCGGAAGGCAGCGGTCGAGTCGAACTATTAAGTACTACGGTACAAATGAATATGATGCACATAAAGACTCGTACCAAATGTATAATAAATATAATGTGATAATTTGAAGTCTATCATGGCACGATCTTTTAGGATCGAATTTCTTATAAAGGCAATATATGTGTAGGAGCGACACATATTGTGGATCTTTGATCCATATTATAATATTGAATGTTGCTTGACGTCGCGAAGGCTGACGTGATGGGCTTATGCGAACTGTTATAGCGACATTAACTATGTCGTGGCTGATGCCGTCTCGCAGTATGCTCGCGATACGTAAGCTATGTTTGTATGGCGTTGGTCATTGATATATTATATACCACGTCTATGACTTGGTATACGAGTAGTAGGTGTGTGGTGCTATTTTATGTCCCAGCTCCGGTGTATGTAGTAGTGTCCGCCTTCATACGGGTGTGTGGTGCTATTTTATGTCCTGGAACTCTGGTGTATGTAGTAGTGTCCGCCTACGGTTCGAGACACGACTGTGGGGTGTGTGCCGTGCGTTTATTTAACATATCGGCCGCCTTGCGGTAGTGCGTTCGTTCCAACGACTTATATTGATCTCACAAATCAATCAACATCACGAATCACTATTCTAATACAATCTTAATATAAACAAGCGTAACAAGTACCTTCGGAAAGATCACACACAAACGTCCCGGAGGGTTCAACGATGACTGTAAAGCCACGGTCTGGTCGGAACTCACGGTGTAGGGCGGGGAGGGGCCCGTACTCTTTCTTCCTCTTATTATAACTAGTTCGCAGTTATAGTGGAGGGGAAGATAGGACGCGCTCTTGGCTTATCTTCGGACGAGCTTCGAGTTATGACGATGTTATATTGTCGAGTCTACAGTTATCTAAATAACTGACACAAGAACAACTTCTGATGGCAAATATCTTATTAAAGCGATACCTTCTAATGGCATAATATGGAATTCTTAACACTGTTTCCTCTGAATCTCTAAAAGATTTTGGGTTCTTCACGATCACAACTATAAAGAGTTCTAACCACTAAACACATCACGAGCCAAGGCATTATTTATTAAATAATATTTTAAAAGGTGTTTGGGATATCAGTTACAATTTGGTGCCGTGACCAGGATGATCAAAACGGCTTTACATTAAATATTTTATCGTAGGCTTTTGCCTACAATTTGGTGCCGTGACCAGGATGATCAAAACGGCTTTACATTAAATATTTTATCGTAGGCTTTTGCCTACAATTTGGTGCCGTGACCAGGATGATCAAAACGGCTTTACATTAAATATTTTATCGTAGGCTTTTGCCTACAATTTGGTGCCGTGACCAGGATGGTCAAACAAACGGCTTTGTAATAAAATACAAATATATACAAATAGGCATACGCCTACAATTTGTTGTCCGTGAAATGGAATGAGATAGAGGAGGTTTACAGTGTAAGGAATATTCATGTTTGGGGATTGTGAAAACAAAGTATAGTGAGGTTGGGGGGTTGCCCAATCTGGGGGTTGATAATAAATAAATAAATAAATGTAAATTCTATTTCGATGAACTCCATAGAATTTAGGGGGTTGAATGTAACAGTATATACCTTGAGTATAGGTAAAAAAATAAATAAATAAATAAAATAAAATATGCATGGCAATGCACATAAATAACATAGTTAATTATGAATAATACAAACTATATATTTTGAATAAAATATTAATCGAGACGAGTTCGTGTATTGTCGTCCCGAGTGTCGCGACCGTCGTTTCGTATATATAGGAGGTGGTGATGCTCGGAAGGCAGCGGTCGAGTCGAACTATTAAGTACTACGGTACAAATGAATATGATGCACATAAAGACTCGTACCAAATGTATAATAAATATAATGTGATAATTTGAAGTCTATCATGGCACGATCTTTTAGGATCGAATTTCTTATAAAGGCAATATATGTGTAGGAGCGACACATATTGTGGATCTTTGATCCATATTATAATATTGAATGTTGCTTGACGTCGCGAAGGCTGACGTGATGGGCTTATGCGAACTGTTATAGCGACATTAACTATGTCGTGGCTGATGCCGTCTCGCAGTATGCTCGCGATACGTAAGCTATGTTTGTATGGCGTTGGTCATTGATATATTATATACCACGTCTATGACTTGGTATACGAGTAGTAGGTGTGTGGTGCTATTTTATGTCCCAGCTCCGGTGTATGTAGTAGTGTCCGCCTTCATACGGGTGTGTGGTGCTATTTTATGTCCTGGAACTCTGGTGTATGTAGTAGTGTCCGCCTACGGTTCGAGACACGACTGTGGGGTGTGTGCCGTGCGTTTATTTAACATATCGGCCGCCTTGCGGTAGTGCGTTCGTTCCAACGACTTATATTGATCTCACAAATCAATCAACATCACGAATCACTATTCTAATACAATCTTAATATAAACAAGCGTAACAAGTACCTTCGGAAAGATCACACACAAACGTCCCGGAGGGTTCAACGATGACTGTAAAGCCACGGTCTGGTCGGAACTCACGGTGTAGGGCGGGGAGGGGCCCGTACTCTTTCTTCCTCTTATTATAACTAGTTCGCAGTTATAGTGGAGGGGAAGATAGGACGCGCTCTTGGCTTATCTTCGGACGAGCTTCGAGTTATGACGATGTTATATTGTCGAGTCTACAGTTATCTAAATAACTGACACAAGAACAACTTCTGATGGCAAATATCTTATTAAAGCGATACCTTCTAATGGCATAATATGGAATTCTTAACACTGTTTCCTCTGAATCTCTAAAAGATTTTGGGTTCTTCACGATCACAACTATAAAGAGTTCTAACCACTAAACACATCACGAGCCAAGGCATTATTTATTAAATAATATTTTAAAAGGTGTTTGGGATATCAGTTACAAGTGACACATATACGATATCCTTCAGCTTATCATCCAGTTCAGTATAATGTAATAAACAATAGAATGGCTTAATAATGACTCAAATCTATATACAATGTTTCATACTTAATTAAATAACAGTATTACTTGGACATTCTTTTAATTTTTCCATAAAGGACCTTCAATTTACAAACAAAAGTGACATCCCGTTCCAAAAAATTAAAGAACTAATAATGTAAAATGGGAAAGAGACAACGGAGATTGAAAATAAGGTACCATGCGTGACCATCCATTGTAGGGGAACCCCGCCAGGCTACAGTTATCACGCTATTGACACCATAATTACTTTTGGTGTGTATATTTTTTGTTTACTTATTGAAAACGGTCACAACAGGCACGCTTACGCCCCACGCGTCCCAACAATAATCAAAGCACCACCGCATTTTGTCAAAATTTCGGTTTCTAAATTCTTAGAACGATTCCTTTGGAAATATTTCTCAGTTTTAAACTCCGTTATACAACGCTCTGTTGACAGTTAACCTGTTTTTTTTTTCAACTAAATTTATGAGTAGTAATAAATATTCAAAATTGGTACAGTTTATTGGAGCAGACTTCTATAGTAGTTAACAGTTCTTACTTTCGTCGAATTGTTGTGCCATAAACAGTAGGTGAATGTTTCGATTTCATAGGTTAATGTGTTTTCACTGGACCATCGTTTTTTTATATAACAGATGTTTATATTTATTTACAATATAATTTTTTAGAGTAAAAAAAAAACAATAGAGAAATAAAATGGTCATATTCTTAATATATTATGTTCATTTTATGTAGACGCATAATTGACACACAGAAATTTACTCTTTTTTATTCTAGTGGAGAACGGAGTGTCTTAACACTAGGTTCCCTCTGTCTACCAATCTGACGAAGCTGACTAATTCTAAACATCATTGTATATATTATGTTATCATTGTATATATTATGTTATAGAAACATTTAATACAAAAACGCGAACGCAAATATATCTCTTTCACTCATTTTCCCTTTTACAAGCTTTTATTTGACATGCCGTATTAGTGCGTGTATTAGTTTATTTGAAATCTTGCAAGCTAAAATTGATACACTTCCCAGTGTCCGATTGAACTGGATTTTGAAATTTGGATTACAATTTCAGTTCTTATAACAATAAAATTACATATAATCAATATTGGTGTCAATCAAAAATGGCCGCTACAACAACATACAATTTTTTCCACAACCTATGTAATATGGTAGTCTAAAGAAAGACAAACATAACAGTAAGTCTTACCGTTTGAAAAAGTTTGTTTTTATAAAGTTTTTGCTAATTAATATTTATTTATAGTTCAATATTAAGTATACAATTACAATCAAAAACGAACCATAGTTAAAATAAAATAGTCATTATTATCTGTATTATTAAAAAATATATACTGCCATTCGACTATACGAAAGTACTTGCCAAAATTAAAAAGATATTTGAACAAAGAATATGTAGAATTTATATTTATATAATAGAAAACAATATATAAAATTATATTAATAATAAATAATACAAACAATTTTTATTTATTTTTTATTTCAATTATAAAAATTATGTAACATATCGTCATCCACTACTTTCAATCTAAATAAGTAACTTATTACCGACGTATCACCATATATATGGCCTACAAGAGTCGAAGTCAAAGTCAGGTCAGCTAACTAGTATTCCAATACAAGATTAAATTAAATCGTTACATCGATATATAGTCTTCTCTTATATATAAAATCAGTACCGAATCATCAATCACGAGAAAGTAAAACCTATTATACACCTAAATAGAATATGTGAGACAATAAACAAATCTAAAAAGAAATGAGAACGGAGAAATGCGCCAGTGAAAGTAGTGACTCTTGAAAAATATGCGTTACTAATGTTAAATGCAAACAGAATTTCACTTTTACATCCTAATTACTCTTTCTCTACCCTTTCAGAACATTATTTACGATCTCTATTCGCAAAGGTGGAGAACAAAGCCTTTATTTTAAACAAAGGAGTGCAACTCTTTCTTCTTTGATTCATTTAGCGGTCCCCTTTTAACCGTTGCAATTGCCATACAGTTGTGACTATACGGTCCTTACTGTAAAAGGGTAAATATTTCTTAGTATATTATTGTAGTTAAATTTTGAACTCTATTTTACAATAATTGTAGGAAATTATGAAAAAAGTTTTGAACCTTTTTTTGTTATATTCTTGACCTTGTATTGATAATTATGTTTTCGGAAAACAGTTACGCGATTTGTTGCGAACAGTTTTAGCATTATTGCGTTTTATGTTTGCAATTTAGAAACCCTTTGGCAAGCCTTTAACTAATAAAATTTCAATTGTATTTTTTAAATAAATTATAGTTATGTTTTTTTTTTTTTTGGTGAAGTTTGCTAAAAGGGTTGCTATAAAAGCCTATACTTTAAATAACTGGCGATTTTAAGAAACTATTAGTGATTTTTTTTAAACTGTTTTTTCTTTGCAAAATCATTAAATAGTAATTTTAGGGATGAATACTTTAAAATATCAAAAAAAAATCATTGTATATAGGAGTTTATTTTTTTAATGTTTACACGTAACAGTATACTTTTTTAGAAATTTGAGTGTTGCTAATTATATAATTAATGTCTTTGAGAAAAAAATATATAATAGTGGAAACTTAACATCGACTGGAATATTTTTTAACTTAATAAAGTCATGTAGGTACTTATTATAAGCACTTGTATTTATAGTATAGTATAGTACTATAGTAGTAAAGTAGTAATATCTATGTGTAAATTAGTACAATAGTTGAAATTGATTGATTATTGAAATATATCATTTACACTTTATTATTAAGTAAGATTTTTAGCTTAAGCTATTTTGTCTATTTTACAAATTTAACTTGGAACATTTTTTAAATGAGTCAAATTAGCCAAAAAACATTTTGATCGTTTTGGATTTTTGTACCGATACTATTAGTTTAATATAGCAACAAAATTTCAAATGATACCGAAAATCGCGGTGATATATCTCTTAATATAAAAATTCAGAGCTCCCCTTTTGACATACGTATTTTCTCGGTGTCTAGAAGAATATTTTCACTACAATTTTAAAAAAAGCAAAAAAACATAACATTACATTACGTATATATTCTAAATATATTAAAATACCTTCTAATTTGACATGCAATTTATTCTGCCATGTTAATAACAACCAAGCGTTGCTAAGCAAAACGTCACCCAAAATGAACTTGCTTGCTTGATATTCATCCTTATGAACATAATTATAATAGTCACTTTTAGCATTTTATCTAGATTGAAACTATAGTTTATTGTATAACATTCTAATAAATAATTAAGAAGATGTCACTGATTCGAAATGACCTAGCCTTCGGGCGGCATAGTATGACCGACGCGAATGGGCAAAATTTTTCATACATTTACGAAATATTGTTAATTTTTATGTAATTATTTGCTGTTTATAATTAATTTAAACTACACTTTGGTTCTCTTCTTCTTTTTATTTATTTATTTGTTTATCTTCTTATTCTTTTCTTGGCGCGGTGTAAAGTTTGGTCCTGCGCTACATGCCCGCTACTTTTTATTTAATGTTTATCTATACTATTGAAAATTGATTGAAACACACATATTTAAAACTTACCTTCGAAAGTTATTTCAACATCAAGGAAATTTAATAAAGATAATTTTCGGCTTTTATCTATACTAATAGGTATAATAAAGTGGAAGAGTTTGTTTGTTTGTTTAAACGTTAAGATCTCTGGATCTACTGGTCCGATGATGATGTAATATTAGTTAGTCTTAAATAGCGAAATAACTATAATAATGAACGCCATCGAAGCATATAGTAAAATATATGTCAGTACATTGTATGGAAGAAATGTTCTATTTTATTAGTTCTAAAAAAAGACCGTGGTACGATATATCTCTCTTATAAATAAGTCACAATAAGATATTTTGTGATAAAAAAATAATTGAAAATTGCAAAGGTGATATTTCAACGTTTTTTATTTGATAAAGATATTGAAACTTACGAGCGAAAGTTATTCCATCATCAAGGAATTTTTATGAAGAAATGCTTTGTCTTTTATAGCATGTAATTTGGACGTATACTTTTTGAGAAAATATAAATTTTAGATAATTCAACGCTCCGTTTACGGCCGCAAGTGTAGGCATGAGTCCAGCGGGGGGCGCCCTTGCCGCCGATTTCATCCTCGCAAGCAGCCATGTTAGTGCTTGCAGTTTCTCAAAATTATTGAATGTATAAATTATTATAATTATAAAATTTATATTGATTATCTTATGGAAAATGCAGGATAATAAAACAGTTATAAGTGGTATGTCAGCGAAGCCGCGAATGGGCCCCTAGTATATTCATATAGGTAAGTAGACAGAGGTAACGTACTATCAATATATTATATGATAAATTATCTGAGTGGTTTTCATTTTGACACTTCTGAATTAATCAAAGATAGAAATAATTAGAAAATTAGTTTTAATCAACCGCCTTAATTATCACTTCAGCTTCAATTAATATATAAAGCGTAATACTGATTTGAAACAATCATCATCAGTTGTGGGTTCGATTCCCACTCGGGGAATGAAAGAATTAATCAGGAGTGTCTCAACACTAGGTTCCCTCTGCCTATATACAAGATACAGCGTAAAACTAAGAAATATTAAGTAATTATGACAAATTATCGTAACATCACGACGTCATTTATTTAGGAATATAACAATATAAAGCGGAATTAGAACTTAAATGTCAGTTAATACAAACCAATACATCATTCCACATCAGAACACGGCGTTGACTATTAAAATATATCCTGTCCACGGAGCAGAAATCACGATTGCTTTGAAATTTATATATATGCTTTTTGTATATAACACAAGTGACAATTGCCTTTCGGTACGCGTCAAATAAATGTCCTGCAGCTTTCCATTACCAAGTTTGGATATTAATAAAAAAAAACGTGTGCTAAGTAAAATTGAGTTTTATTATCTCGAAATAAGATCGCTGTTCATTTTATGAGATACATACTAAAATTGTAAACCGTAATTCCGTTGCTAACATAAGAAATTAGCGAAAACTGATCTTATAGCTATGGAAATAAGGGTTGTTAATTTATATGAACTGTTTCATATAAGATGGTCGTATTAACGCTAGCATAATGTTTGGGCATTGAGCATCCCCTGTTTGTACAACAAATTAGTTCCATTATACCCTTGTAAAGGGAGGAAATATTGTTATAACAGGGAGGGTTTGTATGGAGTTCAGGATTGTATCGTTAAACGTGATTTGTGATGGATTTTTTTGTCGACAGTACTGATTTGGATTCATTTAGTTTTAATTAGTTGTCACGGCGTGTTATTGTGAGCGTGACGGTTGTGGGTTCGATTTTTATTCGATGTAATGTATTATTTCATTTTCTTTGCTCCGGTAACAAGGCAAAGCGCGGTGTTGAGTTCCGTTACTCAACACGTTAAGTTCCGAAGACAGAGCGACAAATGTTTTTATCATACGTTCCTTCTGTCTTTTATATATGGGATATAGCTTTAAGTTAAAAAATGTTTTTGGTTTTAATTATAACTATTTGATTCATAGGGTGGCGTTGAGCTCCGCCACGCATCACGCAAGGCTGGTTGGGTTACTTTATTTTACAAGCATTTCTTGGTATGTGAAGTATGTTTAAAAATATACGTATATCATCTCGACTGCTTTACTATATCAATATATTGTAATGATAACAATTACTAAGTAACAAAATTGAACATTATCACTTCAACTAATTTTAAATTTAATATCAAAAATAATATTCCCATAATTTTCGTCGTCAAAAAATAAAAAAACTTTAACACAGCTCTACATTAAAAATAATTGCATAACATAACACATTTTACATATTAAAATTCACATTGCAGGTACCTAAAACGTTTGAAATTTAGAACAACTACTACCAGCGCGTGTAAGCAAAAGCTAAAACAATAGGTTTTGAACCCATCGGCAACTCTTAAAACTATTTGTATGGAACATTCAATAGAGCATCAAATGGCGGTCATAAACATCCATTTTTCAGTACAATAAACTAATTCGTTCCTACTGTTTCTATGGATTGTAAACTTCCGATTTGTAAACGCTTTACCATTAGCGGTGCCTTTGAGACGTTGCTAGTATTTTTGCGAGGCAAATGCTAAATATTCATCTGAAATGCAATATTGTAGGCGAAATTAGAAAACTTTTCTACGGCTTTCTCTCTTTTTTTCTGTTTATTGCGCAAATGGTTTGTGAAATTTTGATAAAAAATACACTTTAGGATTTTGAATGCGCAATAAAATCTGCAATGTTCGCTTTTTGTGTTAAGTTAAATTTCTTTTAAGAAGAGAAATGGGCCTATATAATAATTTAATAGTTATAAAATGAAACAAATATATTAATTTACTAAAGTTTCCTACAACACCTGGTATATATTATTATATTTGTATAAGAATATATTTATGAAACTAAATAACATATACAACTTTTCCTTTTGTATTAAAGCTCATATAAATTATATATTTTTTTAAGGAACCTGGGAACCTAGTATTAAGGCATTAAGTCCCCATCAAGATACTTCCATTTTCAACTTTCCACCGAATTTTTGCGTGCTGAGTACCGGAACTCAACGTCGCGCTTTGCTAAATTGTAAAACATTATACATTAATAAAGACTATCTATCTAATAAAACACATACTTCCTGTATGTTATCATTAACATAAAATAACACATTTATATTATTTTAATAGGATTTTACAAAGTTTTATGTAAAATATTGGTTAAGTTATTCTTAGTTAAGTTATCTTCCACTTAAAATATTAAACTTCGCACTCATATGTTTGACACGTTACACGTCGCCAAAAATAAGTATAGATAAGATTATTTTAAGATTGTGTTAAAAATTTAAAGTAGGTGTTCAGTTGTAGCGACTAATTTAATTTTTAGAAGTCTACGATACCTACGGGTAATTTTGTAATTATACCTTTATTTTTCTGTTTCACGCTATATCCCGCAGTTAGCAGTGTCGTCAGAGGGAATTTGGGAACCTAAGGTTAAGACATTCCATTCCTATTAAGACAAATCTATTCATCACTTTCCATTGATTCACAATAGTTTTAATTTTTCTAATTATATTACTTTCAAATGTAACTAAGTTAGTATTTTACATTGAAAAGACGATTTCTGTTTATTCCACAACAGAACTCTTTCTAAGAAAAAAAAAATCAACACTTAACCCTAGTGCTGTCCATATAAAAAAATAATATCGAGACCAATAAAACGTAACAGATCTTCGAAATAGTCATTTAAAATGGAATATTTCTAAAGGACAACAAAAACAAATACTTTCCACGTGTATTTCGGGTGCTCCAATACAGTTAGAAAACGGTTCAGGTTCAACTTTATGGTGCAATTTCTATAGTTTTATAACCCGCTACTTTCTTTCCGTTACTCCGGTTAAAGAGAGCCGACAGTTAGTTCTTCTTTTGTTCGGTTTAACTGAACCGTTCGTCTCTTTTGATTATATTTTGAACTATATTTGCAAAACTTTCTTTTATGACACCGATAATTTGCGAAACGGTTATTTTGTTATTGTTTTTTTTTTGTAAACTCTGAACTAATTTATATTTTAGCGTTATTTTTAGGTTGTTTCTATTTCTAACGGTAATAAATGTTAAATGTTTACAATGATCGTTTTGTTGTATTAAAATGTTATAATTACATATAGCTATTATATTAATTTAGTTTGAGAAATCAAAAATTATGTTTATTTTGAACTAATGATGAGATTCGTTACATCTGTCCCCTAAAATGTCCAATATTCTTGCAAAATTATCTTTCAAATTGATACAAGCTATATATTGTGTCGTCTTGAATATTTTTTTATATTTAAATAATCTTTTATTCATTTAGTAATCATTTTATTTATTGTTTAAGAGAAAGAAAAAAGTAATGATGACGCTGTTTTGATACTGTTGGGTACATTTCTAGTCGGTGCTTTACAAATTGTTTTAAAAAATATATTTTCTTGAGATTATACAAAATACAGTAAAGAATAAATTTAAATTGTAAGTGGAGTGTCTTAAGACTAGGTTCGCTTTGCCTATCCTGCTGTATGCGGGATACAGCGTGATGCGTTTAGTAAATTTAAATATCGGTATATTCTCTTTATTTTGCAATTTAATATCACAAACAATAGTTTATTTTAAAAAAAACCAATACGCTATAGAACTTTATACCTACTTAGCTCCACAAATAAACCGAATAGAATCACTTCGATAACCTACAACAGCCATACAAAAAGTTTTCAATTGTAAACATTCAAAACTCAAGTGTTGACAATTAAAAATAATATTAATTTTAATTATCAACTTTAACTCCATTATAATAAGGGATATATTGCTTTCTAAACAAATCGTAATTCACATTAAATTATAGGTGACAATTGTAGCAAAAATTAAACGCTGTGTGGTCTGCGTATAGAAGTAGCTTCAATTTCTATGAAAGTCAAAATGCATGTAATTGCGTCACACAAAATCTATTGAACTCTTATTTTTTTTTATTATTTTTTTTTGTGCTTTTTAAGCTAACATATAGCGGTAGTTGAAGTGCGAAACCTTTTAATAATGGAGTGACAAATAACACCCCACGAGTGTGATCTGTGGCAAAATGGACATAAATGATTTTATAGTTGAATGATTTTTTTCTTATATTTCTAATGTTTGGGGAAAGCAAGCTTTGTGGAAAAAAATGTGCGTTAAAAAGGAATAATCGAAAATCGTTGTGTATTTTATTATTATATTTATTTAGTTCGTTTCGTAAGAGAGATCAAGAATTCGATTTTATTTCGTTCGAATTTTTTGAAGAATAATAAATATTTTGTTAGTATCCTATAGGTTCCTTGAAAATATTACTTCTTGTTACTTAATTGATTCAAAACAGCTTCACGCAGTATCCCGCACACAACAGGGTAGGCAGAGGTACCTAGAGTTAAATAACGGAGTTTCCTATTTTCCGCCGAATTCTGGAGGCATTACGTGTTGGAGTGGTGAAAGTCAACGCTACGCTTTGCAGCGACACCAGAACGAAAAAAATGGAAATATAACATTTAAATAAATATTTAATATCTTCGAGTGGGGATCGAACTCACAACCAGTCTTATTTACTGTCAATATATATATATATATATATATATATATATATATATATATATATATATATATATATATATATATATATATATATATATATATATATATATATATATTTAGGGTCACGCTATATCCCTCATATAGTAGGGCAGGCAGATATTTATTATTTTCCCTCTGCCTAACCTGCTGTGTGCGGGATAAAGCGCGAAGCTGATTTAATTTCATTTTTTTACAGAAAAGATACTGCTGAAAGTGTACTATTTATAGGTGGTTTTTTATAGGTATATACGAAACCAATACAAATTCTAAAATCTCTATTTAACACTTAGTCATGCAGCCTACCCATTTTTTTTCAATAACTACTTCTAAAATAATGGGTATCATTCAATAATCCTAAGGTAGAAATTTTGCGGTTCTGAAGTTTCATTCATAAACCGAGTAAAGTAAATATTTGGCTTAAAAACAAAATCTACGTGTTAATGAGAAATTAACTCTATTTTATAGTAAATACAACTCTTTTTTGATTGTTCTAAATGTGAAGTAAACTAAAAAAGAGTTTTAGCACACAGTGACGCCACTTGCGACCACCCAGGATGTGTTTTTTTTTGCATTGATGTAATATTCCAGTTTGTTTTACGTACTGTTAACAGCTTTAACTTAAATAAAATGTACCCTTTCATACAGATATATGAAGCATTTTTTTAATAATAAGTCAAAATGTATGAAAAAAAAACGAATATAATTTAAGGAAATAATTAAAATATCTAAGCGTGTGTGTGGTGTAGAAAATAGAGATCGGAGTGACTTAGCACTAGATTCCCTCTGACTATATCGCTATGCTGGTAAAGGCATGAAGCTCTTTAATATTTGAAAACACTATTTGGAGGGCATCTAGTAAATACTTCCTACAATAGCTTTTATTTTTGTATGTATTTTATATATATGTAAACAATTTTTCCCAAGCGTGTGTTTGTAAACGCGACGGTCGTGGATTCACTCGGGAGAATTATTATACGTGGAATTGAGTTCCTTCAATCAATACATAATCGAAAATTTGGTGGAAAATGGGAAACGGAGTTTCTTAACAAAAGGTTCCCTCTGCCAATTCTGCTAATAGCGGAACACCGCAAAATGCAATTAAAGTTTAATGAAAAATAACATCATAAATCATTTTTTTTATGTTTTTAATAGCATAGCCAACGTGATGCCACGCTCAAAGCACGTTTCTTAACCAGAGCAAGGAAAAGAAAATAACTGATTTTCCCAAGTGGGAATCAAACCCATAACTACTTCAAATAAAAATCAAAATAATTATTTATCATATTGAAACCATCAAAACATACTTCAGCATCTCTTCATTTAATATTTTTGAAAAAAAAAACCTATTAATATAAAACATATGGAAGTTATTAAGCATCTACTCGTATGGCCGTGATTATCTACATATACTACAGATATCGCAACTGAAAGCACTCCTGGCTGCTGATTATGCCAGTTCCATTACACTACAACACCGATACATTAGCCGCCGCCATTTAATCTGGTTGTTACAAGTGAGAGGATGAAGCGTTTTTTTAATTGTTTATATATATATTTTTTAATATCATTTGCATATATAAAGAGGAGTGTCGGGACGCTGGGGCAGAAGCGTGTGACTGTGACTGTAAGCGCGATATATAGTGAGTTCGATTCCCAATTGAGGAAATTAAATATTTAATATTTTCAATTGTTCGATATGGTGTCGAAGTAAACTGCGGTGATTATTTTCTGATATATGTCTAACGATTGAAGAACTACTTTGCAAAAGCATGTTTCTTTGAAATTATATTTATTAAATCATAAGAAAAGAAAAGACACTTCTTAGAATTCCATCACGCCGCCGCGTTGCAGAGACAACAGCTCGTAGTAGTTGCTGCCCAAGCTCCTTTTTATATGTAACTAAATAATCTGTTCTTTAATAATCTTAATGTGTAAACACTCTTTTCTATTCATTTAATTAACTTACTATTTTAACGAATTATCTACTTATATGTTATGTTATCATCATTTTTTTTAACAGATGCGGCTGTGGCGTAGTGACACAAGCATGTCACTGTGATCGCGACGGTTGTAGATTCGATGTCCAATCGGGGAAATTATTACTTATTAATATTTTTATTCCTTCGCTCTGGTAATAAGGCAAAGCGTTGCATTGACTTCCGCCACTCAACACGAAATGTCTCAAAAAAAATCCGGAAAGTGGAAAATTAAGTATCTTAACACTAGGTTCCCTCAGTCCACAGAAAGACGAAAAAAAAATTAAAGTTATTACAATTGTACCACAACATCATCAGAATTATACATTGCAGCGATACGCCCGTTTTGATAATGACTGTCATAATAGAGTTGACACGCTTGATACTTTTATTGGTGTCTTTACACGATAATGTCATAAAATTAGATAAAATATAGGTTAGATCTCCTATTTTAATATATTTTGCAGAAGTAAATCATATAATACATGTTCATTTCATATTTCAATTAATTTAAGAGAGTTGAATTTGAGTTCCGCCACGCAACACTGCTTTATAATGCCTCCAGAATTCGGTGGAAAGTGAGGAACGGAGTATCTTAACATTACGTTCAATCTGCCTACCCTGCTGTGTGCGGGATGCAGCGTGAAACTGATACCTTGAATATAAATAGATTATATAAAGGTACGTCGTTGAGTTACGCTATCTATACTGCCAACATCTCACAGATTTTTCAGGCGAAAAAATGTTTAATTTGCCACAAAGTTTTCTCTTTATACTGTACTGTAGGTTTCTACAGTATAATACGCCAAATACAAACGACAATGTGTTTTATTTTATAAACTTTTATCTTTTCACTGAAAATTGTAACAAAATCTTTAATATTTTTGTTAGTATTAATAGATTGATAAGTTAATTGATGAAGATAAAATTAAAAGATCTTATTGTAGGTATAGTTTAGTAATTCAGATTTAATCAATTAATGACATTTTCTACAGAAGTGTTTATATTTTTATTAAATATTTTATTAATTATTTGTAAGAGTAATGGCCGCCGTTGACTGCAAACAGGATGGTTCTGGATTCGATTTCCACACTGACACATAAAGAGGAACTAATATTTTTAGTAAGAATGTGAATATTACAAATGTTAATTACAAACCTAATAAATTAAATAATTTTAAAATACAGCCAAAACTTTTATTCGTCCACCGATCGAGAAACAATTTAGAATTTATTTTTTCCTCAGCATTTATTGTTATTATATTACTAATATATTAATAAAAACCACCAATAAACATAATAATAAGTGAATTAAGACATTTTACCTAAAATAGTATAAGATCAAAGGCGTCACTATAAAAATATTAAATGTAATCGGCTTCACGCTGTATCCCGCACACAGCAGGGTAGGCAGAGGGAACCTAGTGTTAAGACACTCCTTTCCCCACTTTCTGCCGAATTCTGGAGGCATTGCGTGTTGAGTGGCAGAACTGAACGCCGCGCTTAGCCTCGACACCAGAGCGAAGAAATGGAAATATAAATTTAAGTAAGTATTTCATCTCTTCGAGTGGGGATCGAACCCAAAACCAGTCGGTTTTACAGTCACACCTCGTGCCGCTGCGCAACGACCGGCCTCCATAGTCACTATAAAAAATACTAGCGTCCATATCGGCTACCGTTACAGTTGTCGGCGTTTCTGATCTAACCTTATCAGACGTCGGTCTCTTTGATCGCTTATCAGACACTTTAGTATATTATTTATCAACTACTACCTGTGTATTGTTCGGTTTTAACATAATGGAGGATGTGTCACAATAATCGATGTTCGGTTTTATCGATTCGATTGCAAATTGCCGGTTTTAATGCGAGGTTAATGTTGTGTTCTGTTAATTTAACGTTTCTTTCCTAAGTGTGGAATAACACTTTAAAAATGTTTAAAAAATAATTTAACGTTTTTGTTTTGTATTATTAAATTATATCAAATCAGCTTCACGCTGTATCCCGCACACAGCAGGGTAGGGACAGGGAACCTAGTGTTAAGACACTCCGTTCCCCATTTTTTGCCGAATTCTGGAGGCATTGAGTGGCAGAAATCAACGCCCCGCTTAACCTCGACACTAGAGCGAAGAAATGGAAATATAAATATAAGTAAATATTTCATTTTCTGGGATCGAACCCAAAACCAGTCGATTTTACAGTCACACCTCGTGCCTCGTGCCTTGTACCTCGTTTTGTATTATGTTCTTACGGTTTTGGAAATATTGGGAGTTTAGTTCAAATTATACACTATTAGTATAAACTATATATTTTAATATAATTTTGTATTTATTCACTATCCTTTTATATATGTCACTCAACAAGAAATACCTCGAAAAACTCGATGGAAAATAGGGAACGGAATGTTTTAACACTCGGTCCCCTCTGTCTATCCTACTATATTCCGCATATGGTAGGGTAGGCAGAGGGTACCTAAATAAAAATAAAGCCATATTTTAGCGTATAAAAATGGTAAAATACATAAAGGTTTGATACAATACCTACCTATCTATGTATAGCTTTTCATATACTCAAAAACAAAATAAAATTTTAACCAAAAAGATTTTTATTTTCTTTTAAACAAACTTTAATTGTGAATATAAAGAACAATAGGTATATATTTGCAAGACCATTGTTCCTAAAACTTTTCATTTTAGTGAATACATTGCATATTTTTTGTATATGCTAACTAGCACTCCGTTTTATTATTCTCTACGCAAATTCTGAGAAAGGTCAAAGTGCTCTAAGGTTACCTTTGAGTCTTATCAATTTTCAGGAATTGCTTGAACGAGATCCTTTGTTTAGGTATTCCTTGTTGATAGCGTCGGCATTTCAAAAGTAACAGTGGCAACTGGGGCGCCTTAATACTATTGTTTCTATTGTAAACAATTATTTAGTTTACTAACTCCGTCGGCCCTTTTGTTCTGTCGGCGTTCACAGAAGAACTGGCTGATTGCTGTTTTCCTGTGTGCTTTGATGACTGTCGAAACTTTACCTGGTGGATCAGTTGTTAGGTGCACTAAAATGTTTTGCCAATTTTTTTTATGACAATTCTTTATTGTCTATTGATAAATACAATATTATAAAAGGAACAGCCTTGTTTTTCTAGTTTTATACATTTTCAAGGGAAAGAAACATAAAATTAAACGAAATTATTAAATTATATAACAAATAAAATGTATGAATGAGGGTGTTGAGGCGCAGGGGTACTCACGTGTGAATGAAATACGACGGTTGTGGGTTCGATGTCCATTCGGGGAAATGGATTATTCTTTATTAATATTTTTATTTCTTCGCTATGGTACCAAGTAAAAAGCGCTGATATCCACCATCCAATACGCAATGTTACGAAAATTCGGCGGTAAGTGGGCAACGAAGTTTTCTAGCGCTGAGTTTCCTCTGCTCTGCCCTGCTTTATGCGGGATACAGCGTGAAGCTGAAAGAAAAAAAATATAAAATCAGATTAATTATTAATAAAACATATTCTGTGCCTTTACTTATAATTATAAAATAATTAACGATAATCTTTTAATTGATTATATTACACGATCAAATTACGATAATAAGAAACTAGTAAATATTAATCTTAACTGTAATGAATTAATAACAATTTTATATGAAAAAAAGTTGAAAAGAGACTTTTATGCGACTTAAAATGAATTTTTTTCTTAAGCTTCACGCTGTACCCCGTATGTAGCAAATTAGGCGAAGAGAGCCTAGTTTTAGAATTCTGGAGACAAGGCACGTTGAGTGGCGGAACTCAACGTCGCGCTTTGCCTCGCCACCAAAATGAAGAAATGAAAATATTTAATATTTCATTTCCTCGAGTGGGAATCGAACCCACAACCTGTTACGTTTGCATTTACATGCTAGTGCCCCTTACTGGTACGACTGGCCTCGCATATAGAATTAATTACCTACATCTTTAATCAATTATGATATAATTTGTTAAAGGTCTCAATTATGTAATGTCATAGAAACTGTATAATATCAATTAGGATCTCATGCAATTTAGAATACCTAATTTATAAGTACATAATCTGTTTAATTGTTTATGATTAATTAATTATTGTATAATATATAGATGCAAAGGTATATGAGTGCAATTCTGTTATTTTTTTTAACTTAACGCTGTTTCCCGCATATATCAGCGAAAACAGAAAGGACCTGGGAACCTAGTGTTAAAATATTCTGTTCCTATAAAGACACTTCTGTTCCCCACTTGTACTTCCCCCACACCACCAGAGAAAATATTAAATATACCACCAGATGAAAATATTAAATATTTCATTCTCACGAGTGGGAATCAAACTCATAGTCACCGCCTTTACACACAGTCGCACGCCCACCGGTCATGTTAGAAACAAATTATGTTTATAATAATCTTATATAGAGATTGAAAAAGTTATCTTTGGAATCGAGCTCCAAATATATTTAAAATGATATTTAAAAACTCCGAGGGATGTAGATGTAGTAATACCGGGATGGGGTATTGAAGTCATTTTTTCTTTGATGTGATAAATTATGTTAAAAACCAAATCAACTTTTTAAGTATGAATATTTAAAATTCAATTGAATAAACAATTTTATTATATCAAATATTTTAAAATACGAAAAGTACCTACTATTATATTAAAATTTCTTGTAACAGCGAAACTAGGCACTAAAAGTATGACGCATAACATGCAGCTAGCCTTGTTTACATATTATTTTAGAATTTACCTATTTACCTGGTTTACTATAAAACAAATTTTAAGCCTACTTTTAAAAATACCTACTGAGACCGATTTGGCGGTATTTTCTTTTGTATCACATATATTTCATTTTAAGTGTTATTAAATATAAATTTAAATACATTTAAGCGTAATATATAAAGTTAACCCTTACATAAATCAAAATAATATTTAAATCGTCATAACGCTAGTTACCTCCACATATAATATTACAATGCTGAGTGACCTATTATTTAGGTCATTTAGTTGCTTAGTAACACAGAGAAGACGTTAAGTCAGAGAATATAGATTTTGGGCAATATCACTTCTTTGGTAATGTCAATATCTATTCAAATTATCTAAAACATATCAAAATGTTTATGATTCTTTAATTTTTCATTAAAAAAAATTGTACCAAATAGATGACTCTATATGTAGAGTAAGAAAAACACAAAAAACATAAAAACCTATCAAAACGACAAACCAAAAACAAACATCCACAACAAATCGACCATATCACCACAACGTATTGCGCAAATTCTATACAAAAAGCGCCATACGATTCATTAATACCTTTAGTTTCCACAAAGTGGACATAGCCGTATGTCACATATATGGAATTGGGTGCGCGCGCGCAAACAGTCAGGTGAGCTCGACACGCGGCCCCCTTTGTGCCACGATCAAAGAGACCGACGCAAACATAAAACACTACACTCTAAAACGTCATAACTAAACCTTCTATATAGAATTTTATACTTTGTAGAGTTATATATAGAATAAAATTTTTCTAATAACTTTTTTTGAGTTGTATCATTTTACTTTGAGTTTTGGTAGCCGGCTGCTTTACAACCAGACACCTTGTTGAGTCTAGGAGTAAGCTTGTTAATAGTTAAGAAATGGCCATACGGCATTGAATACTTTGAAAGGTTATGCCTTAATTGAGCAATATAGAGGATGAGAATCGAATTTCGTAAGATTTTGTGTTTCTAATGAGGTAGATTGGCACTCTTGATATGCTTAATTCGTTTCTTACGGTTGTCTGATAAGGTATTTATTTATATAAAAATTTACATGAACAAATATATAAAATATTTCTTTTTATTTTATTTGCTTGAAGTAGGTAGGTATAGCATGTAGAGTCAATTCTAGGTATAATATTACATAAGCGATCGCGATATACGCTGTAATAATACGATAATTTTATTATACATTGATTTTTATTATTTATCAATTAAAAAAATATTATATATGGAAAGGTAAGTCTATTTTTTCATTCTGGTACCGAGGTAAAACGCGGCTTTTAGTTCCGCCACGTAATACGCAATGTCTCCAGTTACGGGGGAAAGTGGAGAATGGAGTGTCTTAACATAAAATTCCATCTGTCTACCATGCTATTCACAAAATATATGGTAAAACTGAAAAAAAAGGAATCTGTTGTGACAAAAACGTTTTACATACAAATTATTAATTTAATAACTAAGTACATTGTGATTGCGTTTGAATGAGTGTACATATAAATTTTTAAGTAATGTAATTACATATATTACTTACATACTATATGAATTAAGGATTAACAAACAAATTTACTTACATAAGTAGCTTAATAGTAATTTCAAGAAACTACTTTTTAGAAATAAGGTATCTTTGAGACTTTTTCAATAAATTATCCTATGTTTTACTCACCAACTAAGCTTAATAGCTTATTAAAATTATAGAATAACTTCTTTTTTAATGTATGTATGGTGTTGTATATATTTTTGTAGTATTATATTTAAAAAATATACCTTTTACTACAAGTTGGTAGGTATAGATGCCGATATGACTCTATTGGAATTTCTCTAACTAATTGCAGGTTAAATTTTTTATTGTACGAATGTTTATCTAAAGTGTGAGTTTCCCCCGAACACGAAATATTCTGAAAATAGTAAAAAGCAGACTCTTAATTTAGATTAGTCGCATAGCCTCTCTACCTAACTCACTGAAATACATGAAAAATTTCATATAAATAACGGTTAAATAATAATCATATTTTTATTAATTAAAATATTATTATTGCATAGCCATATTTAAGAATTATTTTAGTACCTAGAAAGATATGATAATACTAAAGTGATGAAAGAAATATATTGTAAAGCTTGCTCTACACTTGATATCCAATATTTTATTTTCTTTAAAAACATGCAAGTATATATAATTTAATATAAAGAAACTACGCAGTAATAGGATTTTTTGACTTATTTGCTTAAAATATATCTTAATACTATTATTAAATAATCACAGTATTAAAGAATCACATTTTGCAAAGTTCTAATTTTCAAGTAAACTGACACCAAAGACAAGACTATTTAGTTTAAGTTTGTCTGTTGTGGATACTTAGGCCATTTAGATGAAATCATAAAAACTCATTTTTATTTATATCTTTGAAAATTAACATTATTTTTAATTATATGAATAAAGTAACAACTTAGTTTTAAAAAAATCACCAAAATAATATAAGAAATACAAAAGTATTTTAATTTCAAATATATATTGTTTTAAAAGATGAAGTAAAAACATTTTTATTTTAATAAGGAAGTTTTAAAATAATTGACATCTCATAGTCCAACCTTAACACAATATTTTCATATATGGGTACATTACAATTTTTTTTTACTAAATAAGGCTTATAATTACATTAATACATTTACATACCCAAAACCGTTGTATACGTTTTAGTTGAAAGTGAAATATTATTATTATTATTAGAAAAGATTTTCTTACAAATTTACACTAAAAATTATGCCGCAGTAGACTAATAATTGTCTATATTTATACAATAGATAGGTATATAGGAAAAAAGAGTCTTTACAAAGGCCCCAATTTGTATAAAGACGTGCCTAAACGCAATTATAAAAGCAATTCGCTCACCTAATAGCTTCAGCTACGGGCACGGTGTCACCAAAAATTAGCATAAACGACTCTACATTTGAAACGTCATATGTTACAAAATAATTGATTTCGACAAAGTTGTAACATCGTGCATAATTGTTTACAGATGGAACCTTGCCAGTAGGTGATGGTACGGTGGTTGGGGCATTTCGGGTTGATATCCGATCGATGGTTAAGGCCGAGCTGTGTAAGCCCCGCCTTTTGGGAGGCGCGTGGCTGCTTCGTCAGCCGACACAAGCGCTGGTAGACGCGGCTTCTTTGATCCCCTCCACAAGTCACCCTCGATAACGAAGTTACAACGCACACTAACTCATATACCTCTGCGCGCTCTCGCTAGCCGGTTGTGAGCAACCGGTTTAGTTAGTGACCAGTGACTAGTGTCTGTGTTTTTGTTTCTATGGATTGTACTGTTTTGGAAATGGAAGACAAACCGTACAGTGTTGACAGTTCTGATGATATCAATATTGAGGAGGAGGAAGAGGATCATATTGAAGAGAGTCATAGTAAGTGTAGTTTTATTTATTAATATTATCTCTATATTTTAAATTCACATTTGTTTTTTTGTAAATTTAATTTAGTTTTTTTGTTGTTATTACTTTTTAAAATAGTTAAATACGTTTCATGTGTTTCTAGCAATTGGTCATTTTTTATTTCACGTTAGATTATTTAAAGTTCATAATTTAGGGCTATTATATTTAAATTTATGCCTTTACGCTTTGTGGATATAACTATATTTTTAAACGTTTAATTACCCGATTTAGATTATATAAATAAAATAAGACAATTTCCTTTTCTTTGTGTTATAGAATTCATATTCTAAATTGTGCCTACATTATATTCACAGGTTACCCACCAGACTTCCCAATCGAAGCTATAGTGAAATTGGAGAGGCCATCGCCACCTCTACCTACACCTCCGCATACTCCGACAGACGACACTCCCCCCGCTGTCGTAGTGTCGAGACACCAGGCAGCTTGGTCCCAATATCCTGTTCAAAACAGACCAATGCAGAACCCCTATCCTTACGAGAAGCAAGCCCCCAACTACACATATACTAATATGCCGTATGTCCAGCCACAAGTCGCTACCCTTCCCCCGTCGGCACCATATCACGCGATGCTAGTAAACCAATGGATAAGAAATGCAGCTTTATACCATCACACCTTGAGATATCCTTCAATGGCCCAAAGAATGCCAGGAAGAAACCCTCCTCCCATGCGAGCCCCAGGAGTACCAGGAACTCGACCGAAGAAGCAATTCATATGCAAATATTGCAATCGGCAGTTCACCAAATCCTACAATTTACTAATTCATGAAAGGACACACACGGATGAAAGGCCATACTCTTGCGATATTTGTGGAAAAGCATTCCGAAGACAGGATCACCTCAGAGATCATAGGTAGGTCTAGTTTTTTTATTTATTTTATATATTTTTATATTCAAATCACAGATGTATGTAGTTGATACAAACTCAATAAGCATAAATCTCTTACTAAAGTTACTAATCAATTACAATCACGAGAACCTCAGATTTAATTTAATGTTTCCTTTCTAATACCAACAACGTGATTTAAGGCTTGTTTCAACGAGGCTTTGTTGGCGATAACGGAAAAAAATAAAAAAAAATAAAAGTGTAAACCTTTTTGTGAGGTCGCGAGGCGGCCGCACGCGCTTTTACCACAACCGGTTTGAGTACTTTACGGACACCATATCTATCTTGCTTCGCCATGGAACAAATTACATGTTCAATTTCTATGCTTTTACGAAATATTTTTTTCCTGCATACAGCAGAGTAGGCAGAGGGAACATAGTGTTAAGACACTTCGTTACCGATTTTCCACCAATTTCTGGAGGCATTATGTGTTGAATTTAGGACGCTTGTACCCCAGTGCCACGACTGGTCTCTTAACAAAACAATTAATTTAAAATATCCCTATTCATTAAACATGATTAGCATTCTCGTTAAGAATGATCTATACTCGCAGCGTCGTAATATAATCTCTCATTTAAATATTTACGCAGTTTCTCACGATTTTCTCACCTCTTAAAGTGAAAGCGACCATCAACTTACCCTAATTTTCTTTTTTACAGATATATTCACTCAAAGGAGAAGCCGTTTAAGTGTACTGAATGTGGAAAAGGTTTCTGCCAGTCCAGAACTTTGGCGGTGCACAAGATCTTACACATGGAAGAGTCTCCCCACAAGTGTCCCGTTTGCAACAAGAGTTTTAACCAACGGTCTAACTTGAAAACTCATCTACTTACTCATAGCGAAGCAAATAAACACCACATTGAACATTTAGAAGGCTGCCAAGAAGTTTCCTCGACCAGCCAAGCCTCAGAAAGCCCTTTACTGGATCTTTCACATAAGCCGTCACCATCGCCACAGCAGTACCAGCACCTACCTGAATCCCCAGTGGAACCCCCAAAGAGAACATTAGGGTTTTCAATAGAAGATATAATGAAACGTTAAATATAGTATAGAATAGATTTGTTACAAATGAGACAACTCGCTCCGTTAAGCAATCAACTATTGAATAATTGTTTTTATGTAAATTTTTCTGAGTCCGTCGCGTCGAGTTCTTTTTGATTGCACATAATTTTAGATAGATTTAAATTATAAAACCAAAGAAATATCTCATTTTCCAATTTCAAAATTTCTTTGAATTTCTCTATCTTATTGTATTTTCTGTTATTATAAATTCGATAGTTCTAATTGTAGTGAATTGATCTTCGTTCAAAGACTGATATTGTTTTATTATTGTTACGTTTCTTAGATATTTATTTATTGTGATAGTTTCTCAGTGTAGATTAGTATGACTAAAGTTACCAAAAAGTATTACCTTTTATAATGTATTAGTTTATTCCAAAACTTGTGGCTATGATATCTCAAATCACGTTCAAATTAGTACCTTTTAATATTTTAACGAATAACATAAGTTGTACTTAGATAAAAGATTTCTTGTAAATATTTATATGTAAATTCTTACTGTTCCTGTATATAGTATTTAAGTTGAAATTAGTTTTAAGATTATGAGGCTATTGGTGAAAAGAATATAAAGATCCAAAATTAATTAAATATATTTATGTTGTTTTATTTCCTTTTTGTGATAATAGATAAATATACTGAAATTACAATAAATTCAAATATGAGCATTACTGAAGGATAGAAAGCCTGAATATATTTTTTAATCTTTAACATGTAGTTAAACAAGACACAACTTACAAAAAAAAATTATATAATACAATACAACAAATTAAAAAAAACAGCTTTTTCCTATATCTACTAAATCAGCTATATTCCGCACACAGCGGCGCAGGCAGACGGAACTTAGTGCTGGGTCACTCTGTTCTCCACTTTTCTATAAAACATAATAAATATTTAGATAAAATAACATATCTAGAGTATTAGGTACCGTATATTAGTGAAAAACATAGTTCATGGACAATGCCAATTAGAAAGGCTCATGCGTGTAATAGCTTCGTGCGATATTATAAACACTATTACGAAGGGAACGCAACCTAGAAAATTAATTATAATCATATGTTAGACGGACGGACAAACGAAAGTGAGTAAATGATGGCACAAATTATACATTATTAAGGCTATTTTTTTAATTCGAAATAGTCATGTTAAGTTTTGGAGTTTTTTTTTGTTTTTTAATATTTTGTTTTGTTGATATTTACTGAAGAAATAAGAGTTGAGCTGCAGGAACACGAACGTGAGATTGTAAACGTAACAAGCTGTTGGTTCGATTCCCATTCGGAGAAATGAAATATTATATACGAAACGAAGCGAGGTAGCGAGGCAAACCCCGGCGTTGAGTTACGCTACTCAAATCTCAGTGCCGAAAATTTGGCGGAAAGTATGGAATGGAGTGTCCTAATATTGAGTTCCCAGGTTTCTTTTATTGACTATGCTATGTACGGACACAGCGTGAAGCTGAAAGAAAAAGAAACTTTTAAAAAGAGGCTTTTATAGTAATATTTTTATAGTTTCAATCATAAGACATTCACATACACTATATATGAATAAATATATTATATTGCATTAATATATTATTAACGAATCTAAACACATTTTAACACAAAACCAATGTTAATTTTAATAATTACTACAAAATTAAATAAAACACTAAATTAGACAAATCTTCCTGTCGTTTTATATGGTAAGAAACATTTACATACATTTTAAGTGTGTCGACAGCTAGTAATTATTAATAATTATTTCATAAATGATTTTAATGATAATACAACACAAGTATATTAGAATTATGTAAATTTGAAACGTTACGCCATCTAGTAGATGGTGCTTGAACTGTCAAATGTCACTAACTTCAACACGATGTCGCTACAGGTCTTACGTAAACATAATTTTAACTAAATTTTAGAAGGAAAGTCCATATAAAGTGTATTTTGGACACTAGCCACTGTAAACGCGAGAGATAATGGGTTCGATTCCCATTCGAGGAAATAAAATATTTAATAGGAGTGAAACTCCCTCGCTCTGGTAAGAAGACAAATGGCGGTGTTAAGTCCCGACATTACACGCGATTTTCGCTAAGTGCAGAATACGGCGTGAAACTAACAAAATTAACAAAACAAAAATTACCTGGTATTTAAATATAAGAACAGGATTACATTAAACCAAAGCAGTGACAATGTTTTTATTACTTTGTCACACGTAATGATTCATGCAGCTGCAAGCTTAAAACTTCAAATCAGATTACGATAAAAGCTGGTATAATTTTTTTTAAACCAAATATATTTACGATTCCGTCGTGGCGCAGTGGCACAAGCGTGTGACTGTAAACGGGACTATTGTGAATTCAATTTCCTTTAAGGAAAATTAATTATTATTCATGAATATCTTCATTTCTTCGTACTGGTAACAGGGCAAAAAGCGCAGCATTGAGTTCCGCCACCCAACACGCTATGCCTGTAAAATTCGGCGGAAAGTTGAGAACACAGTGTCTTAACACAAGGTTCCCTACCTACACTGCCACACGCGGGTTACAGCGTGAAGCCATATTTAAAAAAAACCAAATATTTTGTTTAATCGATCATTTACAGGAATTAGAAGCATAGAATTGCCTAAGATTAGTCCGCTTTGACAGATGTTGCGAGTCTCTCGCAACTTCTTGCCAGTGCCCGCAATTTGCCAGTCAATGAAAATTGCACAAATCCGTTCTGATTGAGGGCTAATAGCTGACGAAATCGCTCGCCCGCCTTTCCCAGGACTATTTCGAATGTATCCCGAAATCGATTTCGAATAATCGCTCGAATGTTCTCTTCACTCTTTTGTCCCAATTAAAAGCAATTCAGTGAGGATTAAAGTCGAATTTGTAGGGCTTAGCCGCCATATTTCAAGTGATTTCGCCTGTCATGCGCCCGCGCAGACTGACTGACGTTCGTGTTGATTTATGAGCGCGCCTTATTGATTTATCGAATGTAATTAGGCGGTTCTATTCGATTATACGTATCGATTTTGTTTAATTAATAAGTAGCTTCGACTTTTCTATGAGGTAGTTTTGAATGGAGGTAGTTTTAAACTGTTTGTAATTGACGGTTGTAAATTAAATTTTATTGGATTTTATGAGTTTTCTTTTCTTTTACTTTTTCTAGTCGGGATATTAATAAATATAGTTTAACTATTTCAGTAAGTACTTCTTCGCGTTGTACTGAATATTTTCGCTTCGCTCGATGTTACAAAAAAGATTTTGAAGTATTTTAGAAAATATTTTTTTTATGGCTCTTCCAAAAATAACTTAAATTACTAACTCAATTTAATGTTATCTATATAACAAAAAATAGAACTAAGTTTTGAATATGTGAATAGCAAATAATTAGCATATTTCTACATTCACTTGATTTATATGTCACTATCTCACAAATTAAAATAATTTACGGGTTACAGTAGAAAGTTTATTTCAAATATTTATATTTCTAACCCATACCAGTAATACAAGCATGTGTTGATTAGATTTGTTACAAAATTCAAGATCATGAGGCCAGTCGTGGCGCAGAGGCACGAAGTGTGACTGTAGAACCGGCTGGTTGTGGGTTCGATCCCCACTCGAGGAGATGAAATATCATTAGATATATTTCCATTTCTTCGCTCTGGTATCAAGGCTAAGCGCGGCGTTGGACTCTGCCACTCTACACGCAATGCCTCCAGAATTCGGCAGCAAGTGGGGAACGGAGTGTCTTAACACTAGGTCCCCTCTGCCTACCTTGCTGTGTGCGGGATACAGCGTGAAGCTGATTCAGATTTTTTATTTATTCAAGATCATAATGTACATCTCGCGTGCTAATATAGAGATTTCTAAATATAATAAAATTACTTAATGAAGATCACATCGCCCGTAGCGACGTAACGACCAACTGAAGTAGCACTAGAACTAACGAATTATTTTTAGATTTATTACTTTTAGGAAGGTATGTATGATGTTTGATTATAATATAATATCGTATGATTGAAAGACGTTTTGATGGAGATTTATGTTTAGCTCTAAGCGAGGTTTTAGTTTTTGATCCGATTATTTTTTATCGTGCGGAGCTGTTGTTTCTGCGTTTGGCGTTATAATTGTTAAGTGATTTGGGGTTTTTTTAATCGGTTATAATAATTTGTGTTGGGATCTATCTATAGTTCGTTTAACATACGGCATTTTAGATATAACCATCTGTATGGAAAATGAAAAAGTGCATAAAGAGATTAAAAAAAGTATAATTTCAAAACCTAAACAACTCGCAGAAAAGAACAATTAGGTATTAAATTAATTAAAGCCGTCGTAACGCATGGCCAGAACCTTCGGACTGTAAACGCGACGGTTGTGAGTTCGATTCTCAATCTGGGGAATGAAATATATTACATTTTCATTTGGTCCTTCGCTCGCAGTATTAAGTTCTGCCACTCACCAACTAAAATAGAAAACGGAGAAGGAAACCTCTTCACACTAGATTCTTTCTGCTGATCAAACTAAAAAGAAAACTTGTAAATATTATAAATAAGCATTTCAGAAAATTGTTTTATAATAAACCAAATATTAAAACAAAATTATTAATACATTAGTATATTAGCCCTAAATATATTATTGTACTCTTCGCACGCGCCACCAGGTGCACGCGATATGGATTGGCATCTGTCAATCATCGTATCGAATATAATGGGTTCGATTTCAGCCAATTAGATGGACGGACGCACCTACCGATGAAATGTAGAATTTAATTTTGTGAGGTTGAATATATATGAGAAGGTTTTTTTTACGTTTTTAAAATTATAATGTTGTTTATATGTTAACGAAAGAGAATATTTAGAAATATATATTTAAAAAAAAATTAGGCCACTCGCGGCGCAGCGGGACAAAGTGTGACTGTAAAACCGACTGGTTGCGGGTTCGTTTCCCATTTGAGGAAATGAAATATTTACTTAAAAGCATATTTACACTTCCTTCGCTCTGGTGTCGAGGCATTGAGTTCTGCCACTCAACACGCCTCCAGAGTTCGACAGAAACTGGGGAACGGAGTGTCTTAACACTAGGTTCCCTCTGCCTACCCTGCTGTATGCGGGATGCAGCGTGAAGCTGATTTTTTTTATATTTAAGTAATCGATATAATGAAACCATAGGACTTAATTGGCTAGAGCACTTCGATGGTTTTCACGAAGCCCCGGTTTAAAATCCTATCATGTTTGAATTTTATTTTTAGCATTATATTTTAGTTTTTTATCTTAATAATTTTAGGTGTAATCAGAGATAAGAACGATACATTAATATATAAGGAATTACAATAAGCAAGCAATGTTAAAGAAATAAAAAGAATACGAATAAGTAAAAAAATGTAGATAACTGTTATTTTCATTTTTATTTCAAAATCTAGTTAGTAAGTTCGATTACTACAAAATAAATTATAATTGATATATGTCAAGTTTCCCTTATGTCAAAAATATTTCAAAGATCCTTGCTCAGAAGAAATGACAAAAGTATTAAAATCGCTATTAGGCAAGTGATAAAAGCTGTGACAAAACTATGTTCGAGACGTCACGTCAAATTGAAAAGGGCAAGGTTGGTTTATATTAGAAAGGAAAATATATATTTTTTCTTAGATTTTTTTTTTTGGGAAAGATTTACTTTAATATTAATATATTTTAAGCTACTTATATTAAAAATCCTATACCAATACCTTGACTTATAAAACAAAATACATAATCTAATCAAAGCAAACCTAAGGTGTTAAAATACAATATCTAAAATAACTTAAAAAATATATATTTTTACAAACAAATACAATAGACATAACGGATTCATATTTACTTAAAAATGTATCCTCTTAACGTGGATACTTACCGTTAATCTTTGAAAATCACAACAAGGCGAAATTAAGACCTACAGATTATAATTTTTTAAACAGGTAGTACAAAGTAGATATGTGTATATACATATTTATGAATAATAACAGTTTAATCTTTTTCTTCTAGTCGCGATGGTCGTGGGTTTGATACTCGTTGAAGACAATTTGTTCTATTCTGTATTGTTATTTGATTACGGCGTTCCGAACGTAGGTATCAGTTGAGCATTTATCCTTTTGCTAATGTCACTCGGTATGTAAGACTCATTAAAAAAAATTACAGTAAAAAAGAAATATTATTATTACAGAATAGGAGAATAAGGTAATATCGATGGTTAGATCTTGTTCTGTAGCCTTGTGTCAAAATACAGTGCAGTTGAATATTTCTAACAATATTAATATATAAACATGCAAATGTTTCGCCAAAAAAGGAGAAAATAGAGTTTTTTTTTCTATATACAATAAGTAAATATAAAGAAATTAAAGAAATATGATAAATAAAACAATAGCAATATACCCAATAAAACACACGAACAAACGTCAAGAATGACAGCCTCTTAAAAAAAACGGGAGATTCTATGAAGGAGTGCGGTTTTAAAATTTTTTACTAAGAAAAACACGTTGCGTGCGTATAATTACATAGATGTATTTTTAATTTGTAATTGTTCAAAATTTTTAGAACTAACAATTAACCGGATAACTATAGAAGGGTTCGAGAAATCTCTCAATCAGCTGCAACAAAAATCAGGTAAAGCGAAATGTTTCTCAAAATAGGCGTATAATTATGAGGAATCAAACCGTGGACCCTGTGGTCGGTGCCGGCTATTAAATTTAGCTCAAATGCGGTTATAATAGTCCCGAAATCTTTGTAAAATACAACAAAATAAATGTAATTTTATTGTGACTTCAAAATTATTTTCATATTTTTTTTGGTAGCGTGCCTTCCGCTTAAATTTTTGTTTTGTTCGACGTTTTAATAATAAAAATGTATTATTTTGACAGTTTTATGTTGAAATATTGCTAAAATGGTATGCGATCTTGCTATGTGTAAGGGACATGTGGGATATGAGTGCATTTTAATAGATTTAGAGAATAGTGATTTTTTATAATATTCTACTTAGAGCGTTATCATTTATTGTAGTATATAGAATATTGCAATAAATTTCAGTGTTAATTGTATTCATTAACAATTATTGTCATTGTGCGACAGCAAAATAACACTTGGGAAACAATTATATTTTCCGCTGTGGTAAAATAAAACCTTGAGTCACGTAGATGTATAGCCTCAAATTCAAAGAGAAAGGTGAGAGCGTAGTGTTTTGACACTAGATATCTTAGTCCACTTCTGTAAAGGAAAAAAAACTATTGTTGTAGATGAAGAATAGAACTTTTAACAGACTTCAATAAATGTAGGTATATTAAATAATGATTTTTTACACTCCCGTCAAAGTTCAAACATTTATTTAAAATTAAATCATAAAACCATGATTTAAACCTTTTTTTTCTTAATTACTTTTTAAATCATTATAGAATCAGTATTAAATGTCATAAATTATATATAGATCATATATGAAATCTAATTAACTAAAGCTACTATTACCATTTGGCAACATTTTGTCTATTATCAAAATACGTCTATTATTAAATTCTTGCAAAACAAAATTAAACTACTAGGCAATTCTAACAAAATTACCCAAAAGTAATTCTGATATTAACTAATAGGTGATTTACTGGCGCCACCGATTCGAACCCCCACCCTTAACGGTCAACCGCAAACTAATCAAATACCCTGTCATTACGCTATAATAATTCTAAAATGATTTCGTGGGATACGACAGGAAGGAAAATTAGTAAAAGTGCACGAGATTATAAATTAAATGTTTGGCAGTACCACCAGTAGATTATTAAAAAAAAATTAAAATTAATTAAAAATAATAATAATTAAATTTAAGAAAATCTAAAATTCTGTTTAAAAAAATTATAATTATTTTTTTTACCTTTTTGTTCGGTCTTGCAAGGAAAAAAAGGCTTTTTATCTTTTTTCTTATATAGAACTAAATTGATATTACGAAATCAATTTTAGTATAAGGCAGTCGTGGCGCAGGGGCACAATGGTGTGACTGTAACGCGACGGTTGTGGGTTCGAACCCCATTTCTCGATTAACCTTGTTACAACGAGTATTTGACCATTTAACTTTTATCATATTTTAAATATATATTTTCAATTAATATCAATATCTATTACTTTTAATAAAAAATATATAAGTACATATATATTCAACATATACTATCAATACAACATTTTAATACTTCTGACTTAATAATCTTTGTTGAAATACAAGGTGTTTACGGTCGACATGTCAAAAATTATGGCAACCTTCCGTCGGTTTCGCTTCAAACGACCTATCATTAACCAGGGCAACCTTTTTAGTTTTTGCACTATTTTATGAATGAACATTAATGGTTACGGTTGCAAAATTGTGATTTCATTGTATTTTTATATAGCAAAAAACCGGCGAAATTCTAGTCTCTGAATCATTCGTTATTGCTGTCATTATTAATATTTGTGTTTAACTTGTATCATTATATTTTGTTCGTGTTTTTTTTTAGTAAGACAGAACTTAGTAAGCCGCCGCGCTTTGTTCTATTGCAGGTCCGATAGAAATTTGAACCTATAAGAGTCATCAAATATTGATCTCATTTCGAGGCCAGTCGTGGCGCAAGGGCAAGGCTTTGCGTGTGCAGTGCAACAAGAGCAAAGTGTGACTGTAAACGCGACTGGTTGTGGGTTCGATCCCTACTCGAGGAAACGAAATATGTATTTACATTTATTTTTTCATTTCTTTGCTCTAGTGTCAAAACGCGGTGTTGACTTCCACCACTCAACACGCAACACCTCCCGAATTCGGCGGAAAGTGGGGAACGGTGTGCTTAAACACTACGATCCCTTTGCCTACCCTGATGTGTGCGGAATACAGTGTCAAGCTGATTTAATTTTGATGTTATTTTATTTTAATCTATTGGTCTATATATAGATAAACAAGTAGTTTTACGTTATATTCCGATTTTAGCTGCAGCTAAAGCAGCTAAATTCGGATTAGATTCCCTCTGGAACCTAGTGCAAAAACATGCCGTTCTTTACTGTTCATTCGTTCGTACGTATATGGTGGAACTCAAGGCTTGTCTTTGTCTTGTTATAAAAGCAATGTAATATAATAACTCATTCTTCTGAGTGGAAATCGAACCGAAAATAAAAGTAAATATGCACGCATTATAACTAATCGAATTTTATATCATATTGCTTAACCTATTTAGACACATTTTTTCATTATTTAAAATGAAAAAAAAAATAATGTTTTTCACTAGTATAAACATTATGTATGTCACGATTTCCTAATAACCTACGATAACACCGCGTTTGTGAGACACATTTTCCACATGAAATTACAATAATAGATAAACGACCAAGATTTCAGTCAAAGGTGCCCTTAACTCCTGCTTTTTAGTAAGAAAGATAAAATTTTATGGGCTATGGACACGTGCCCTATTTTTTTTGTAAACAAATAGCTGTTACCCTTGTTACTATATTTTAGCTTGTAAAGTTAGGTATATTAATATAGATTTATTTCTTAACGCATTTTCCCGCATTTAACAGGACATTTCTTCGCTAGATAGTGTCTAAGCAAAGCGCGGCGTTGAATTCTGCCACTCAACACGCAATACCTTCAGAATTCGGCAGATAGTGGAGAATGGAGTTTCTTAACACTAGGTTCCCTCTGCCTACCCTGCTGTGTGCGGGATACAGCGTGAAGCTTTAAAAAAACAGGACAGATAGAAGATTCTTAATGCTCTATTTTTGTCAACGCCGCGCTAATCATTACCTCAAGCAAGAATCGAAATTACAAACACTGCGTTTACTACAAGAAGCAGTACCACTATGCCACGATGACCTCTATATTCAAGAAATAAAAAATATATATATTGTACTGAATGTGACAATAAACTTTGTCTTTTCCAACAATTACATAAAATATTTCAACTTTGTCTTTTCTAACAATTACATAAAATATTGGCCTTCACTTTTGCTTTCCATATAATATGCAGGAAAAAACGTGAAACTTAAAAAATATATTGGATTATTATATTTTGGTACTTTATATATTTTATATTTATGATTTTATGAGTATATTTTATTTATTTTGAATAAGAATGAGGCTGAAAAACAGATAGTAGACGTAAAGGTGTTACAAAATTCACTGAGCCCCCTTCCTTGTATCTACCGTTTTCATTTCTTTATATTTTTTTTTGTTTAGTTGTAATTTTTTTTTGTTTAACCCTATAGTTTGATTATTAATAGTTTTTATGTAAAATGGTAATATTTTTTTTGAGTCTAAATTTTATATCTTTCAATCTCTTTTTACATTAGAACATTTCTATTAATAAAATATTGTTATAACTATCTTTAAGGAATTAAAATACAACACAATCAAGCAAATTCACTATTCTCTTAGATTTTTTTTGTATTATATATAACCAAAAAAAACTCGCTCATCAATGTTAATATAATCGGTCCTAGATTGACTTAGTGACCTCAAAAAAAACCCACAAAAATCACCTGCAACAGCTACACCCAAAAACATTAAGCGCTGGCTCACGACTCGCCCCAAGCCAAGATGGTTATTAGGGATGTGCCAAGCACCTGTGTGAATATTTTCATAATCCACCTAATTAGAGGTTTGCGGATCTTCCCAAAGAACGCCGAAAGCCAAACGGTTGAGCCCCACTGTGGGGGCAATAAATTGTTCGACATTTGACCCCGCGGACCGAGTTTTTAGGGAATTCGCCCTCTAGCTGTCTTCATCCGTTGGAGCCTTTTGGAAAGTCCACAGTGTAATATCGAAAGAAATGACTTACTGATTGAAATAAATTAGGCAATTTGAAATGAATTTATATCAGCAATTACTTTTATGGTCAAGTAGGGTCATTATTTATATGTTGCTAGTTTATTTATATTTGTATGGATTTGATTACGCTTTTTGAAAAATATTTTTCTTCTGTGATTCGGTATCTGGAATACAATATACTTTAACTATATTTTTTACAAATTAAGTAAATAATCAATGAACAGAACGGAAAGATTTTTAATTATTTTACGAAAATCTAAATCAAATTATATTAGGTATACTTACCTAAATTACCTGTTATACCTAAGAAACGTGTAATAGTTAAAACCTATACAAAGTTAATTAGTAATAAGTAAAAACCAACAAAATTAACACACTCATTTGCGTCAAATAGCAATTTTTGAGAACAAAACACGAATTGAGGCTGTTCCTTGTAATATTACACCTCCAGTCCACGCTAGTCCCACATAAATTCCACAGCTTGGTTGCTCTGTGCTCACTAATGTCGAATATATTTATCGCGGTGATCGTCAACCGTGGCAGCTCGCCTAAGGCAACCCGCCTGGGCTGTACCTTTCCCACGTGTTCCGAATGCTCGGATTGCGTGTAACCTTTTGTACCTATTCCACTACATACAATTTATAAAGTTTCTTCATTATAAGAACTCCTCAATTCGGCAGTATCCCAACTTTTATGTTCCTCATTTTGTTTATCTGTGGCGCCGATGATGTATGGTATGGCATAGTGGGCACCATCGTGTATAGCTGCTTAAGTGGATCTACCGTTTGCTCCAGGCTAGATCTCGGTTCTCACCTTTGGCTTTATGACTGTGGGATTTGAGGTTTTTTTGAGATTTTTTTGTGGTAAATTAAATTTTTAAAGCTTCTTCCTATTTAGGATTTGGAAGGTTGTTTGGAACTGTATAAGTTTTGACAAAAAATTCGTTTATAAAGTCATTATTATAAATTATTCGATCATTGTTTTAATAATCTTTTAGTATAATATATTACTGCATTTGTTTAATAATTAAAACGAAATATGGACATTACGAAATTATAACGTACTTTTTGATTGATAAATTTATTTCGATTCGTTTCATACTATTTTGATGCTCAATTAGTAAATCTAACTGAATCCAAAAGAAAGTTTTACGTATAAGCTACATTAGCTTGTCCAGAAAACGCAAAATTTATAGGAAATTAATAAAGGCCAGTCACCGCGCAGTGGCACAAGCGTGTAAACGCGTTGTGGATTCGAGTCCCCGAAATGAAATTCTTAATATTTTCATTTCTGGTTCTCTGGTATCGAAATGAAGCGCAGCGTTGAGTTCCGCCACTCAACAAGCAATGCCTACTAATAATTTTGTATACTAGTGTCCTAACGCGGCGAAGCATACTCTGTCTACCCTGCTACTTGCAGGCTACAGCATGAAGCTGAAAAATAACTAGTTCTGGAAATTTGAGCAATTGATATTCCTAATGGAATCTTTATTTGTCAATCATATACACATGAATCAAGACAGTATGTAGCTACTACCTTTCTTTAATTTAAAATTTGAAACATACCAAAAGTTGTTCTAGACTGAGATCCTGATTCATCATAAAAAAAAATCGATTAAGCCCAGCCCATCGCTTTCCACCCACATTCCTACAGGTGATCATAAAGAAACATTTGTGTCTCAAGAATTTTCACCTATAAAAGGACAACGTAATGGGACCGTAATGGCTAGGCAATTACAATGCAAAGCCGATAGTGATTGCTGGCTTACGAATTATTCGGTAATCGATCGTTCACTGTAATAAAGGGATTTCTGTCTATAGAATTTATCGGAGGTTTGAGGTGTTTTGAGGTTGAGGCGAAGATGTTTTTTTTTGGAACGTTGATTAATAAGTTGGTTTGCTAGTTGTGGAGCAGAGGCATAAACTGTGACTGTAAACGTGACAGGTTGTGGGTTCGATCTCCTCTCGAGGAAATTGAATATTTAATAATTTTATTTCTTGGCATTGAAATAAAGGTGGAAGTAAAACAGGGACAAATAAGGATAAGATGATTTATAAGTATTTCAAGTATAGTTGATATTATGGTTAGAGGGCTAACTCTACATAACGTACATAAAACTTTTAATTTGGAAATAAAAAAAAATATTTTCACTGAGGCTGTTATGGCGTTAAGTTACGCGATATTGCGTGGTAAGGAAAGTCGGGAAGAAGTATCTTAAAACTACCCTAAACCTCTGCCTACTACGCTATATGTAGAAAAATATTTGCAAGATTTTATTAAGAAACTTTAGTTACAACTTTATACAAGCAATTCAGAAAAAGACGAATGTTACAACTAGTCTCAATAAATGAACATTGAAAGTGAGTAAGAACATTAAGTCTGACTTTTTGTTTGGATAATAACACTCTTTAACATATGAAGCATTTAGTTATAAGAAATTCTTCAAGTAAGTATAGTTTACTAAAGGAATGTTAATGTTGGAAGATTATTTAATACATTCCTGCGTATAATGGAATAATTTGATAGACTAAATTTAGAATATATTCTAATAACATGATTTTAAAGGTTATACGGCGTTGAGTTCCGCCACTCAATTTATAATGCCTCCATAATTCGGCGGAAACTGAGATACTGAAATTATCTAATTGATACGGAGTGTCTCATCACTAGGTTCCCTCTGTTTACTCTTCTATGAGCGGGATACAGCTTGAAGCTAAAAAAAAAATTGTTGTAAAAAAGACCATTTGACCAATTTTAGTATTATTTTTGAAATATATTTTACTTCAGTGGTATGTAGTGTCATAAATTTATGTAAAGGTACTTATTGTAATTCATTTAAAATGTAATGCGTTAATGCTTTATGTAATGCTTTTTAAATATATACCTAATTGTTACTTGTGATGTAGGTTCGATGATTATGCGTTCCGTTCTACTCGGGGAAATGATTTTATATTTTGCTACGATACTTACGACGCGACATCTCAAAAATTGGGCGAAAAACTAAACACTAGATTTTTCTATATATAAAGCGAATCTAATAAAAAATATAAGTAATATAGTCAATAATTCTTACCAAAAATTCTTATTACCAAAAAAAAAACAAAAATGGCACCAACCAAACTTAATCTAAAAAGTAATCCAGTAAACCCCAATACCCTATAATAAGATAGATTCCACCCAAACAGTCCCCAATACCGGCGTGAGAAAATAACCTTCGGCGCAACAGTGACCACTTCTTTATGATATATTGCCCTAAACGTGCCATTTAGCGCTTACGCATCCATTTCTAAGTATAGTGGGGCAAGTAGGGAAAAAAATGTAAACACAACATTGTACGAATTCAATAATTAGATTAAGTTTATAATGAGGGGGTGAGTCGCTCGCGGCGACGGCGCGCCGTTCGAATCCGCCCCATGGCGCCTTAGGCGGTCCCTTTTGACCTTATTTGTTTTAATTACCGACTATGGTCTTTAGGGCAGCAGGTAACTTTGTTCTAGCCGAAAATTGTGCCTAATTGGCGGTAGGTAACGTTTTGGTTAGGTCAGGAGTAGGCGGGTGCCTAGCTGTAATGGTAGCGGTAGAATGCTTATTACAGGAACAGTTTTTCTTAAAATTGTGAAGTGTTTGATAGATTTATTAAAGACATTGTGGCGTAGTGGGTATTGCTTGAAAGTAAACGCGGTGGTAGTGCGTTTGGTCCCCGCTCTGATATACAAAGTGCGGCGTTGCACACCTAAGGTCGCAAATTGGGCCGTAAAACATAGAACGGAATGTCTTAACGCTATGTTTTTTTTTCATATTCTTTCTCCATCCGGGCATAAAGCATGAAATTATCAGCTTACTGATTTAAAACAGATAGTTTCTATAAACAGTATCATTTCTTCAGGAAAATATTCGTGCTTCGACATTTTTGAAATATAATTCTGAATGTCCAACTAGCATGATTATTTTTATTTTTTTAGCTTCATACAATTAATTTTTTTAGGGTTCCGTACCTTTTAAGGAAAAAAGGAGCCCTTATAAGATCACTTTGTTGTCCGTTCGTCTGCCTGTCTGTCTGTCTGTCAAGAGCCTTTATCTAAATAACGCTTGGAGATATCGTGTTAAAATTCAAACCATATACTCAGATCTACGGCCCCATGATTTCTTGAAAAAAACGTATATCTACATTTTCCTAAAAAAAAATATGGCTGTTTATATCGCAAAAAACGTGTATTTCGACACTATAAAGGAAATCAAAATTAATAGGGTACTTTCACATGACTTAGAAATATGAAATTTGGTAACTAGCATCTACAGGTAGGCAGGTTCAGAAAAAAAACTAAAAACTATACATTTAGGGTCAAATCCTAAAGAATATTAGCCTTATAAGGGGGGCAGAATTTGGTAGTAAAGTCTTTAGTTCAAGTGATGAAAGGGCTTGGTGGACATATTTTATTCATTTATTAACCTAATTAAATTAATGACGCGCTAATTGTACGGAACCCTCGGTGGGTGAACTGGATTCACGTTTGTCCGGATTTTTATTTTTATAGTTATAAAAACGCTTTTGGCAACTATACCTAAATATAAGCAGAACATTAATTGTGTTGCATGCCGCAATTTATATTTATATAGATTGCATCTAAATTTTAATTGTATGTAATTGCAGTTAATAAGTAATAATTGGCTTTCCCACTTGTTAAAGCATTTTAATTAATGATACTTATACAGAATTCCAAACATTTCTTAAATATTTTTAAATATGGAGTGTTCCGCGACTCAGGACAAAAAAAGGAAAATGGAGTGACCTAACACTAAATGCTCAAATTAAAATCTTTACATTTAAATAAGAAACGATACAATTACAAGCAATGACAAGAAAAAAACTTAGTTAAAATACGATTTACCAACATCACTCACCCATCCAGTTCGGGCAGGTAATTTAAAATTACTTACAGATTATTGACAACTCATTTAAAATAGCTGAAACGGTTTTGCCCGGGGCTCTTGCGTTCAGTTTCTTGTTTACTTCGCGTCGAGTGCTCCTCATTCATCAATCCGGGCAGTGAACTTATGCAAATAAAAAAAAAAACAGTTTCACGCTGTATCCCGCATACAGTAGGGTAGGCAGAAGGAACCGAGTTTAAGCACTCCGTTCCTCTATTACCGCCTTATTTTTTAAGATATTGTGTATTTAGTGGCGGAAATCAACGCTTTTGTGTTGGTGCCAGAGCGAAGAAATTAAAATATGAAAAAAAAAATCCATTCCTCGAGTAGAGATCGAATTCACAACCGTCACGTTACAAACACTTTTCTTATCAATTTTTAAGTGTTATTCCACACTTAGAAAAGAAAAATACTTTTTACTTCTAAATAGTCACCCTCTTGAACCGCTGCGCCACGACGGCCTCAAGTTATGCAAAATAACAAATATTTTATATTTTCATTTTAGAAAACTATTCCACCATATATTTGGGACCAGTCATGGCGCAGCGGCACGAAGTGTGACTGTAAAACTGACTGGTTCGATCCCCACTCGAGGAAATAAAATATTTACTTAAACTTATATTTCCATTTCTTCGCTGTGGTGTCGAAGTTGAGCGCGGCGTTGAGTTCTGCCACTCAACACGCAATGCCTCCAGAATTCGGCAGAAAGTGGGTCTTAACACTAGGTTCCCTCTGCCTACCCTGCTGTGTGGAGGATACAGCGTGAAGCTGAAAAAAAAAAGTATTTGTTGTTTTTTTCTTTGTTCACGGTTCCAAAAAACAAAATATTACAATAAAATCTTCGTTTTTCGCGATTTTTACAAATTTTAAATAAAATAAAACTGAAAATTCTACAATTCAGTGTCGTTTCGCTAAATAATTTTATTTAAAACATAATATTATACAATTACGTATCATTCAAGACAATGAAAAGTTAAAAATAATATGAAAAAATAATATATAAATATATGAAACAATGTGTGTCGAATTGCGGAACTCAACACCGCGATTTGCCTCGCTACCAGAGCGTATAGAAATAAAAATAATAAATATTTTTTTTAATTTATCCTGGAGTGGGAATGGAATCCACAACTATGCACCACGACTAGCCTTAATATTGATTTAATATGATTTATTTAATTATAACTATTTATTTCACATTTACTTCTTTTATAAATTATTACATTCCTTAGGCGAAGCATGATTTTCAAATGGAAAACATTAGATAATGGATAGTTAAAATTATTTGATTTTTAGTATAATTTTAAAAAAATATACCTTCTTAATTCTTCTATATTCATATAATACGAGTATTTACGCCATATAAAATCCTATATGTTAATAAAGAACTTATCGCGGCTCCCGTCACGGCGGCTAGTCACGGTAACAAGAGAAATGTGCTATTTTTCAATTGAGAACGCCTCCTTGAGCAACGAAGATAGGCTGTACCGATTATGCCTTGTTATATATTACTGCTTTTCTTGAGATCTAAGATAGTTAAATTACTAAATACGATTTACTAATTGGAAATGGAAATGGTAGGTACACATGTATAAAGTTTTGATTATGTTGATAGTTGGTATAGTAAATGAATTATAATATAGTATTATTATTAAGGAATGGAGAAATATCATTGTACGCCTCCACGGCACACAGTGGCATAGAGTTTGATTATAAACTCGATGGTAGTGGATTCAAATCCCAATCTTTTAATAAATTTTCTTAATTTTTTAACTCTAGCATAAAGAGAAAGCGCGCTGTTGAGTTCCGCAATATCTATCTTATATACGCAATATCTCCAAAATTAAACAAGCGGTGGGAAACGGAGTGTTTTAAAACTGGGTTCCCCCTATTTACTCTGTTATATACTAGATATAGAATAAACCCTAAAAAAATATTATCAAAGAAAATAAAATCATTGTTTCTGAATTAATTAGGTATCTACTAATATTACCTAAGTATTCCAACAGACAATCTAGTATAAAATAAAATAAATATATCAGTACATACATTATTTCTCAAAACTCTCATATGTTTTCACCTACAATCAAATCTATATGACATTTATATAAGAACGTATGAGAACTGGCCGTATGAGGGTCAAAGTTCATATTACAAATTACAAGTCGGCACTGTACGTGATCTTGACAATTGGCTAAGAAGACAATGGGTGTCATCTCAGACGCTAATTTAATATCATATTCTGATATGTGATGGGGGAAAGTCGATGAAAGTTTATTTTAGTTTTAATAAATAACTATGGCATATATATATGTACATACTTTTTAGCTTTTTAGGCTTTACGCTGTATCCCGCGTATAGTCGGGTAGGCAGAGGGAACCTTGTACTGATAGACTCTGTTCTCCGGTAAGTTGTAGCGGTACCAAATTTCGTTGCGTGTTTTTGAAACAAAATAATGCTTTCTATCATACGTAATTATTATTTGCATTTGTGGGTTATTAAAAATTTTAAAAATTTTGTTAAGTAGTTAGGCCAGTCGTGGCGCAGGGGCACAACATGTGACTGTAAAACCGGCTGGTTGTGGGTTCGATCCCCACAACTAGCCGGAAAATTTAATTAAATATCACAATATTTCTCTTTAATACTAAGATACCGAATTGAAAAGACGATAGAAGCGGGTACGACATATTCAGGAATTGGCCCGCCCTGTTAAGAAAAAGCACAGCGTTCAGTTGCACCATACAAGACGTAGTGTCTCGAAGTTCCCTATTTACATGACTAAAAACATAATACTGAAACTAGAACATTCACAAACATATAATAAAATACAGCAATAAATTTCCATATCTACACACAACGTCAGCTCTAAAGCCTTCGTATGGCGTCATGGTTAAACTACGGTCGGGGTCAGAAAATGCATATCAGTATTACATAAGCCTGATCTGATTGCACCTACTCGTGGGCGTGACCGAATGGGCGGAATCGCATTCTAAAATTCAAATTACTAGTTGCGGCTCACGCGAACACTTGCGTATATAAAAAGTGAAGTTAAACTTGGTGAACGGAGTTGTAGCGGAACTAATTTAAGCTTAGTTAGTAAATGTTGTTATTTTTGTTTAATTTCACGCTGTACCCCGCATGTAGCAGGGTAGGTAGAGGGATCCTGGGAATCTAGTGATAAGATACTCTGTTTCCGTTAAGTTCTGTTCCCCACTTTCCACCGAATTCTGAAGGCATTTCGAGATGCGTGACGCGTGTAGAGTGACGGAACTTAACGTCGTGTTTTGCCTCATTATCAGAGAGAGGAAATAAAAATATTAAATATATAATTTCTATGAGTGGGAATAACTACCACAACATACACGTTTACCGTTGCACGCTTGTGCCTTGCGCCACGACTGGCTTCGTAATGTTTTTATTTAAAACTAAATGTTATAATAGTTAAGGACGATGTCCTTAAACTTAACGGAGCAGATAGGAAAAGTTGAAAGGCAAAGCAGAGCAATGAGAAGTAAACTTACAACATAGTGGTTGTAAGTTTACTTCCCATGGTGGGTTGTAAGTTTACTTCCCATCTAAGTTTTGTTATAGAAATTATTTCCATAGTCGACAAAGTGCGGCGTTCAGTCACGCTTCCAAAACGAAATGTTCTAAAATGAGGAGAAGCGGAAATCTGGTGGTGATATGACACTAGGTTTTATTTGTCTACTTGCCATAAATAAAAATCTGAAAGGATATAAAGGTATTGTAAAAATACTGTACTGCTATACAGTACATACATACATTATACAGAATGGTAAGTGACCGACCGAAAAATTTAGAGAAATAACATTGTGGATCAGTCATTTTGCGGTATGGTAGCTTGAAGTCAATTTCGTAAAACACTAATTTGCTGAATCCTAAAAAAATATCAGATTTTCCATATTGGCAACTGGCAATGGTTTGACGCAAAATCTTTTAGCTATTTCACTTTCACAAATACATAAAAATACAAATACACATTGAAAAACTATTCTTATTTTATACTATCCTTTATAAGAACTATATGAAAACAAAAATTGTGTATGCTTTTCAACAAAAAAAATAATAATATATATATTTAAAATAAAATTCTGCCATGGTCTTAGCAATCAGGACAATCCTGCATTAAAGTTTAATAAACTTATAGTCATAGTCTACCCAGACTATTCGGGAATCTGTCCAAATGAATAGATTGTAAAAAGTACATTTAATGCTCATATTATATTCTAAATGTGAAACATTTGAAAAAATTTTGCAGCTATCTCTAAGCAGTGTCGTACTTTATTATTTTCAAACAACGTTTGAACTATTAAAACAAAACCTAGTCATAATTTAGATTCAATTTGTTTCATAGGGTTTGCAAATATATTGTATCTTAAGAGGGCAACTTTACAGACCATAGAATATGACTGCTTTTAATTTTTCTACACTCAGGGCTGGAAACTTTTGGCATATTTATTTACAACAGCACCAATCCTATCAGATTTTAGTAGGCTCAATCCCTATCATCGGGACTCCAAATCGCTCTTTACGACCTTGACTCCACTATCTCAAATATTCTACAGAAGGTTTACCGACGATGATGCGCATCCAATTCATTCTTTTATAACATTTTGTATGGCAATGTATGCTTGGTAAATTTTTATGTGAAATTAAATAATCTATTTTCTTAGCAAAATTTGCCATATATTGCATATATAATATAAAAACTAAAGATTTGGGGATGTTACCATAAAGTTTTCGTGGAGAGCTCATATTTTTTAAAACAAAAAGCATATTTGCAATATGCATACTTTGTGCATGTTTTTAAAAAACATTAACAAAAAAATGCAACAATTTTTTTTGTTCCGCAGAGTTGTTAGCGTTTTCAAGCTTTATAACATAGAAATATATATAAATAAATAAAAAGAAACAACAATTTGTCAAAAACCTATCAGACAATAATCCATTAAAACATTTCTTTATCATTTTATTGCCCAAACATTTAATAAAAATAATCTTGCATGGCTAATATCTCAGCTTCACGCTGTCCCGCACACTGCAGGGTAGCCAGAGGGAACCTAGTGTTAAGACACTTCGTTCCCCACTTTCTGCCGTATTCTGGAGGCATTGCGTGTTGAGTGGCAGAACTCAACGCCGCGCTTGTCCTCGACACCAGAGCGAAGAAATGGAAATATACATTTAAGTAAATATTTCATCTCCTCGAGTGGGGATCGAACCCACAACCAGTCGGTTTACAGTCACACTTTGTGCCTCTGCGCCACGACTGGCCTCTATCTATCTACGGCTAATATCTCGAAAATGGTAAATTTACGGATCATATAATATAAGGTAAAGTAATGGACTCCTCTACCGACTGTTTAAGTTAGTCTGTAATTATACTGTATATAAAAAAATCGGTTTCGGTTTCGGCCGAACCTAAGAGCAAAGCCGAAGGTTCGGTTTCGATTTCTGTTTCAGCTGAAAACCTTGTTTCGGTCGGACACTATATAAAATACACAATTAAAAAACAAAACTCTATTATAAAGTAAAACGAAAAGAAAACATTTTGAGAATCACTAAATAATGACTCGATCGTATTAACAAATTTGTCGTATAAATCAATGTTAATTTAATTTAAGGCGGCCAAAGAAGGTGATATCGCGTGCTTACCGTCACTTAATACCAGCTTCCATTTACTTAAGGGATATCTCAATTTTATTCAATAAATTGAATTGATTGCTATAATAATCGTCATCAGTCATCGGACGTAGTGTTTTATTATTCCGTACTTCGCGTGTGGACCCGCTACTTGTGTTAGCACGCGATGTTTTTGTATTAAAAAAGTAAATATTCGCCTAAGGCCGTTTGTGTACACGTTGCAAGTGTATTTGTTGTTGTATATTATTTAGACTATAATAGTTTTTATGGTTGAGACAAGTCGAGGCGCAGTGGCACGAAGTGTGACTGTAGAACCGACTGGTTGTGGTTGTGGGTTCGATCCCCAGTCGAGGAGATGAAATATTTACTGAAATTTATATTTCCATTTCTTCGCTCTGCTGTCGAGCGCGGCGTTGAGTTCTGCCACTCACCACGCAATGCCTCAAGAATTCGGCAGAAAATGGGGAACGGAGTGCTGTGTGCGGAATACAGCGTGAAGAGGATTTTTGATTTAATTTTTAGTTTTTATGGATTTATAGTAGTAGAATAATGTTGTGATAGTTTTTTTTTTGGTTGAGTATTTTATAATTGAAATTTTTATGAGGCTTTTGTGGTGCAGGGACACTAGCATGCGACTGTAAACGAAACGTTTGTGGTTTTGATTCGCATTCAGGGGAGGGAAATATTTAATATTTCCTTGCTTTGTATATATTTGTCTTTTTTAACTTTACGCGGTATCGCACAGTGTGGTGTTAAAAAAAGAAAAGAAAAAAGGAGCATATCTACATAATATGCACATACATACGTGCAAGGAAAACTGCTGTATCCCGCACATAGCAGAGTGGGCAAAGGGAACCTGGTATCCTAGTGTTAAGACTCCGTTCCCGTTAAGACACTTCCGTTTCCCTTCCGAATTCTAGAGGCATTGCGTGAGTGGAATAAAATTAAACGCTTAATAAAATTCAATCAACATTTTTTATGATCGCTAACTATACATTATACCTAATGTATAGTAAACTTGTGAAATCTACTTTAAACATATAATATTCACTTTCCAATATATCCTATAAGTGATATCATTTACATACTCCAACCAAACGTTCCCAAGCACTTCCCCTAAAAGCGCTTATCGAAGCTTCTCACAGATCATGGGAACCTCAATCAGCTAAACTATTTTAATGTCCACCGATTACCAACAATCAATATCGTATTCCCACTGTACACTGTCATTAATGCTTATAACATTGTGTTTCGAACATTTGCAGGTTGATATTAGTTTTTTATTTTTTTTTTACAATTAAGTATTGTTTCTTCTGTGTATTAAAGACCGTTGTGGCGCAGTGGTACAACGTCTGACTGTATAGCGTGACGGTTGTGAGTTCGATTTCCAAGGGGAAGTAATTATTTATATTTCTTGCTCTGTATAACTTGCTCTGGTAACAAAACAAAGCACTGCAAGACAGAACCGATCTGTCGGAGTCCCGTTTCTGAACACACAGTGTCTCGAAAATTAGATGGAAAGTGAGGAACGGAGTGTATCAACACTAGGATATATCTGCCTAAGGATAAAAATTTTTGACCGAATTGTGAAGCTATAACTATTATACTTAGAGATATTTGAATTTCTATGGGATAAGCTTAGTGGTCTTTATGATCACTCTATTATTTAATTTCTGTCAATTTAAGAAATGCCTGGGTGACAGCACTCAACCCAAACGATGATGTATCATCGTTTGGGTTGAGTATATGTCTTTTTCTTCTGATGTCAAGTGTATATTTAGAAGATTTTGTTCAATACTTGAATAACACAAACCTACAATTTCTTCATTATATATTTCTTTTATAAGTTACGTAGGAATGAAATAATGAAAATCAGGAGTCTTGACTCACTGACTGTATCTCAAAATTTCTCGCAAAGATTAAAAATATAAGAACACCTTTGATTGTTGATTGCTTATATCGATCGACTCATACTAAATATTGCAGTCAATGGTGGCAGATTAAAATCTCTCTTGTCAGATTTAAATTCGATACACTACGAAATCTTTCATGCGATCTCATCCTAATATTTCGTGCAGGAAACACCTTTGCAGATATTTGACATACCTTTTTTCAGCTTCACACTGTATCCTGGATGTAGCAGGTTCTACAGAGAGACCTGGTGTTAAGACACTCCGTTTGCCACATTCTGCCATTCTCAATAATTATTATAAAGCTGAAGAGCATGTTTGGTTGAACGCACTTACCATAGAAACTATTGCTTCAATTTTTTTGCGTTATATAATCCATTTATCAAGGAGGTCTTTAGATTTTTCTAACCTATAGGCTATATCATGTCACGTTAATCTTTTTTGATTGATCCCAATATACCTGCGGAGAGAGCAGAGAGCACATTCAAAGTGTCCAAAGGCAGCTCTGCTCTTAGTTATTTGGCCTTGGCCAGGCGTGGCGCAGCGACGCGAAGCGTGACTGTAAAACCGACTGGTTGTGGGTTCGATCACCACTCGAGGAAATGAAATATTTACTTAAATTTATATTTCCATTTTTTCGCTCTGGTGTCGAGGCATAGCGCGGCGTTGAATTCGGCCACTCAACACACAATGCCTCCATAATTCGGCAGAAAGTGGGAAACGGAGTGTTTTAACACTAGGTTCCCTCTGTCTACCCTGCTGTGTGCGGGATACAGCGTGAAGCTGATCTTTTTTTATGAAACTTTGGACTGCATACTAGTAAATTTATTGGCCTTGTGCTCGTTACATTCGACTTATTAGGCCAGTCGTGTTGCAAGTGCATACATACGTGTGACTGTAACGCGACGGTTATGGGTTCGATTCCCATTCGGGGGAATGAATTCAATAATATTTTAATTTCTACGCTCTGGTAAAAAAATAACAGTCACCAATTATAATAATAAAACATTAATAAAATAACACAAGAATAAATGATATTTTGATTGTCGTGGGAAAAATATTTGCAGCGAAACTTTAAAAATCAAATAAGTTTATGAAGCGCATTCTTATTTCTTATTGTAGGTACAATGTCGATTATGTCGGACGCATCACCATTAGGAATTATATGAAGCTGTTAGTATATTTTGTGTTGTTTTGAGAAAGCAATTATGAAATGTATATCATTATAAATTTTCTTATTTTTAGTTACAGATTTTTAATTGAGTTATTTTTGTTTATCTATGTAAAATATTATGTAAAAGGAGAGAGAGAGATTTTTTGGATGAGAAATTCTTTATTTCTAATTAAAAAAACCTGTACCTTTTTATCAGAAATATAGTAAAGTAGATATTAAAAATCCTACTAAGATTTAAATTATATAGTGGTGAAGATAACGTACCTTACTCACAAAAATAAATAAAAAAAAATATAACTACCAGACATTTATTATAGGTCGAAAAGTTACAAAAAAAATTGAAAAGGTAAGAGTATTTAATATCATTACATTATATTAAAAAGAGAAATGGATTTTTTTCTTTAATTTTGATATATTTTTATATCTATATATAGTGAAAGAAATAATAATATATTAATCCAATAACTTCCCTTAAAAAGAAAATTTTACAAAAATTCAAACCAGTAATTTTATATGTTTTATCTAATCAATAATAAACATTAAATAGTATCTAATATTAAACTTACTAACCGTAAAGTAACAGCTCTTGTATATTCTAAATATTATCATTTTTTATCTGCATCAAGACAGCACGCGCTCTGGGTGTATTTTTTCACGTTTCTTCACGATTAGAACGAAACATCCGTCAGTTTCGTTACAAACTTAGAAATATAGATAACTGAAATCTTTAGGCAAAATGTAATATACAAAGCAAATGTTAAAAAGTTATTAAATTTATATTTTTATTCAGCTTCACGATGTATCCCGCACACAGCAGGGTAAGCAGAGGGAACCTAGTGTTAAGACACTCCGTTCCCCACTTTCCACGAATTTCTGGAGGCATTGCGTGTTGAGTGGCGGAGCTCAACACCGCGCTTTACTCTCGACACCAGAGCGAGGAAATGAAAATATAAATGTAAGTAAATATTTTATTTCCTCGAGTGGGGATCGAAGCCACAACCAGTCGATTTTACAGTCACACTATGTGCCCCTGTGCCACGACTGGCCTCTACAGAAAGATTTCTTTTAAGATTCATATAAGATTTTATATGAACGCCATATCTAAATGTTGGTACAATGTTGTACATTGATCGAAATGTGCAAACATGCGGCTCAGACCGCCTCGAACACGTGTTACATGAATTCTCACTGGATTGTATGAGCTTTACTTTTAAATACTTAAGGGGAAGTTCTTGGTTTGATTATTAAATGTATATTTATAAAAAAACGGTTAAGTTCGAGTCACAGACGCTTCCGTATCAATTTTTGAATTGTAAATCAACTGGAACGGAACGACTTAAAGAAATTGACAAACATAAATGTGCAAGCATATGCACTCCATTTTGTATGAAATTAACTACAAATATAAATTTGTAATAATCTTTTTTTATGAAATACCCAACCATTTTAATTTTTCGGATTTTTGCCTTTATTTGTATCATATGTTCTCACTTTGTGTTAAACTTCATAACTGTATGTCCACGAGAAGTAATCTATATGTTTTGATAACGCGGCGATAAAAGTGATGTTATAAGAGTTCTGTTTTTATAGTTTAGAGGTACCGAATCCTAAAAACATAATTCATAAATAAAAATATGGATAATTTTTCTGGACGTCTTATTTGTTTAATTCGGTTTTAGTCTCCAATGATCATCTAGCATCAACACATTTTAGTTTAGTACATATATCACATATCCAAGAATAGTCATTCTCTACACGGTGGTAAAGTGGAAAATGGTGTTTACCTAGTGTAGTATAATGTGAGGTGAGAAGACAAATATTTTTACGAGAATAAGGCTAGTGGGACTGATGAGATATCAGCCATTGTGTTGAGAAATTATGCGGATGAGCTGACTCTTGTATTAAAATGCTTTAAAGCCGGTAAACGTCGGTGTTATGCAAGGGTTAATGCTCTCTGTAACTCTGGTAATACTCCATGTAAATGACTTGCTTAATCCTGAAATCTTCGTTTACACAGATGACAGCTCTATTATAAAGAGTTACATAGCCAAAATAAATGCAAGTGGGCCTGAAATACAATAGCATAGGGTTAAAATGGTTGACACATTAATTTGAACCTCGAAGAAGTCGCCTATTGGGGAGGTGCTAATCTGGTCAAATTTAACGGCACTAAGACCCAGGCGTACCTGTTCACCACCGAAAAAGGCCGTTCTATTTGTCTCCCTCCTTTTGAAATGTAAACGACCATCTTAAACGACTTGGCATTCCTTAGTTCTAACATTAAATCCAGAGCTCAATGGGCTGCTAAGAAACTTGGCATCCTCTCCAACATGAGACATTACACCTGAACAAGCACAAGTAAGACCATGTTTTGAGTACTGCGGGATGGCTCTACTAAGTACCAATTACAGGCTTTAGAGTCGATTCAGAAACGACCCAGAAGGTTAATTAAAGACAAGACCCCCATTGATACTCAGCTGCAGAGCCTTAGACACTTGCATAGGATTGCCTCGTTGTCTGTTTTTAACGCATACATTTCGGAAAGCGTGCTCTGGAGTTGCACAACCTACTTCCCCCTGCCCCTTTTTACCACAGACCTCTACTTTTTTACCTCTAGGAATAAAGGTTCACACCATCCGCACATGTTAGAAATTTTAAATGTACGACCGAAACGCTTTGCAGCTACATTCTTCATTCGCGCTGCTAGAGATTGGAACTCATTGCCGGAGTCTGTATTTCCGATGTCATACAATGTGAGGGTCATCTAGAGTAGAGTGAATACCTACTTACTAGGCAAGCGTGTCATGCGGTGCGGCGATGCGGTCAAACGCAAGCTATATCTGGTGACAAGAGCCGTACTTCGCGATTCATCTTCAAAATATTAAATAATTCATTCCCCCGAGACCGAATCAAATCTACAACCGTCACACATACAGTCACATACTGCGCCACTACACCAAGGCGGCTTCAATGAAGGATTTTAATGTTTTCTATAATAATACCATTATTAGCACAATTTACTTAAAATTTGAGGCCAATCGTGGCGCAGTGGCACAAAGTAAATAAAAAAATATTTCCATTTCTTCGCTCTGGTGTCGAGGCAAAGCGCGGCGTTGAGTTCTGCCACTCAACACGCAATGCTTCCAGAATTCGGCAGAAAGTGGGGAACTGAGTGTCTTTAATATTAGGTTCCCCCTGCCTACCCTGCTGTGTGCAAGATACAGCATGAAGCTGATTACTTAAAATTAATTTGATTGCTGGGAACTCGATCCATAGCGAACTTCGCCTTAACATTCCAGAATGGAGACCCAGTGCCCTTGCGCGGGCTGATTGGAATTTATCGCTGGCAACTCGAGCGGTGCGGCGTCGCTTTGCGTTTGGCGTTTACAATGGCCCGATGAACTCTGTACTTTGAGACCCCGGCTAAAGACATTTTGGATGAAAAGAGAATTTAAATTGTATTTTCTTTTTGTAAATTAAATAATTTAAAATAAATTATTGGAAATATTTTAAATAAAGATCCTCAAAATGGATCGAAATTCTAAGCTTCAGAATCCTCAAAACATCGAAAACTCGAAAACTCGAACCTCGTATTTATAGACAGAAACTATACCTACCTCTGCTACGATGATCTCCAAGGGTTAGACCGTTTACTTGTAATTTGTTATTATTTTTCAAATATATTTGCAAAAAATAGTGACTATAGATAAAATGTAGAAGAAGAAAGAAAAATTGTTTATTGTTTTCTGAAATAGGGAAAATCTAATGAGAATAAATTATATATTTATGTTTCAATGGTGTCAATTTTTTTATCTGTTCTGTTTAATTACAACAGAGACAAAGGCATACATCAAGATCTAACACAATTTTGATAAATATATTACTGTTGGTATGTCATTTATCATACACTTTTACCAGTGATTAATCTTTAATTACATACCGAATTAAAAGCTAAGGTAAAAAATGCTATCTATTCTTTAAATCCTACATTACTACCATCATACAGCTTCACGGTGTATCCCTAGCGGGGTAGTCACCGAGAACGGAACGCCTAACACTACGGTCTCTGCATACCTCTATAACCTCGTCCACCGTCATCAACCTCTTCATACATGCCCTCCGATCCTCATGCTTCCAACTTCCGCGACCTTCCTCCAGTATATTAATACTGTGTTCTCGAAAGTCAACCGAGATCTTTTCCATCATAAATGTTTTTTGCCATTCTTCTCTAGTACCTGCTATTCTATGTATCTCTTCATTGCGAGTTCGGTCAGCTAAGATGACTCCGCATATATACTCCACAGCATTTATCTTTTATTCTTTTTCTGTGACAACAAACAACACTGTTCTGTGTACGGTCATTGCCGTTTTATTGATGCAGCTAAGTCATCATTAATCCTGTTACTGTCAGCAATACCCTCCCCGCGTCCATCTCCTATCTTTCTTCTCTATTGAACATACTTCCCAAATATACCACTTCATTTACTTGTTCTAACATCTTACCATTAACACTGAATTTGCATTCCGTCCTTTCTTCATTTCTTTCAAATACCAGAAGATTTGTCTTAATTACTTTTAGTATTATCTCATAGTCTATATAAATTGTACAAATGCATGGGCCACCAACAAGAAGACAAGATAGTCGTAGAATAATAGCCAAACTTATACTTGCGAGTGATCGCTAAAGTTAATTAAGTATAATATGTGTTAATTCTAATTAAAGAACATTTCTTTTTTGCTTCACGCGTATCCAAATGACAGGGTAGGTAACGGGAACTTAATGTTAAAACACTCCGTTCCCGAACAATGTGTCATTTATTGACAAGATAAGGGAAAACTTAATTGAGCTTTGTTTACTTAATTAAAATTAAAAGTACAGAAACATTAAAAACCTAAATTATAAATATTTAATTGTATATCGCTATTTATTTCAGTAGTATAATTATGTAATATTCTGTTTGTATATATATGTATGTATGTATGTACTTTGATAAATATTTTTTTTAAATTCACGCTGTATACCACATGTTGTGGGTAGGCAGAGCGAGCCTTTTGCTCCTACTTGCCTGAACTTAACGTCGCGCTTATTAAATATTTCATATTCTCGAGTGGAAATCAAACCCATAACCAGTCACTTTTACATGCTTATACCCATGCACCATAACTGGCCTCAAAATAAATATTTTGAATTAGTACAAATATAAATATCGTAATTTATATGAAAATAAATGAATATTTTAAACCTTCTTCTAATAAACAATTATTATCATGTTGTTGCCTCATAGTGTATAGTTAACTTTTGAGGCGCCATCTATCCCTTTTTAGTAGAACTAAAAATAAATTTACATAGTAGAATGGTCATATATATTAGTACCGTAATGGTCACATGGTTCGTATCCCATTATAGTACTATACATTATAGTACATATATTTAGTAAGTACATCGATATTTCTGTAGTTGTCTAACCGAATACCCGAATATCATCTACGTCCTTAAAATTGTATTCATCTAAATAATCGAAAGGAGAAGAACGCAGTGAATCACCACTAGTTTTTAGCTAGTATTCTAATTTTCTTTACTTTAAATATTTAAAATGTATTTTCTAAAAATGCATATAATCTGTATTCTAATGTATTGTGATTTTTTTTCTTAAAAGTAGGTACCATTATCTCTATAACCATACTATAACATACAACATCAATTTCTTACATACATTTTGTAAACGTGAACTTTCATCCGGTCAACTTCCACCACCTGTTAAACTCTAACAACGGATTTAAATTAAAAAAAAAAACACACACACACAGAGAAAACTAAATAAGATCGATAATGAAGTACCCACAACAAAAAAAATACGAAATGATTTATCGATAACATTCACACACTTGGCATTTATCTGAACGATCGAAGGTTATTATATAATTTAACACATATATTATATGCAAAACACCCAAAAGATTATCAGCTGTACAGGAAATCTTATTGTTTCCATCTTATTTACATATTTCATCTTGCACCGGGTCTGATCGATGTGAGATTGCCTTTTTGTTCGTGTATTGAAACACCATCGAATAAGGTTTAACAGTGTAGTTACTAACATAATAAAGGCTATGCATAAATCTGATTGTGTAGTTATATATTTTTTTAGTTTCACGCAGGTTCCGCATATAGCAGGGCAGTGAGAACGTAGTGAGAAGACTTTCCGTATTCCCCGTTTGCCATAATCCAAAATGAAAGTGGCGGAATTCAATGTCGTTCTTAGTGATTATATAAAGATATGTTATATAGAGTGGTCAATCGTAGCGCAAAGACACAAAATCACAGTGTGTCTGTAAAATCGATTGGTTGTGGGTTCGATTGCCACTCGAGGAAATTCAATATTTATTAAATTTTTTTACAACATTTTCTCGTTTTTGTGGCAAGCAAAAGTGGTTAACAGACTGTCGTAACACTAGGTTCCCTCTGCCTACTCTGCTGTGTGACAAATACAGCGTGAAGCTGATTTTTATTTGTATTATATAGAGATATATTTTAGTATTATACACTTGACTCTATCGCTCCTGTTTTCAATATTATGGATTTTTTTTTACATATTTAAAGTGTTATTCCACACTTAGGAAAGAAAAATATTTATAAAGAAAACGTATAAAAAATATTGTGGCGGTATTTGAACCCGCGCCTTTTTAGAAACCGTCCAAGTGCTCTGACCCTACAGAGATGCCAACAACATAAATAAGATGTAACAAACATATAAGCGATTTAAAAAATGTTTATTACTAATATATATTTCAATTTTATTCTTATTAAGAAAAACCTCTTTATGTTATAATAATAAATATCTTAAGAAACAAAAAGATACCATTTTTTCCTGCATTCATGTCATTGATCTAAATGAAACTTCAAATCAATCTATCATTATGGAAATTTTTGTTGATCCAAAAAATATATACCTATCTAAGTACACTATTGTATAGGTAACTAGATGACTGGTAGATTTAAATTACATTTTCGCCATGACGTGATAGCTGAAGCAAGGTGTGGTCTGTAGTGATGCAGATATCTATGTCGATTGTCAGAATATCGATAACTATATTGAATTATGCGATATGTGAATAATGTTCATTACAGTACATATTTTATAAAGCTTTGATTTACTTTATTTCTTTATTTTTAAATTTTTGATCAGCCGAAAGTAAGCTGTATTCACACTACACTTAAATATAAGTTTTTATATTGAAGAAAAAAGAAATGAACTTTCGTGTCACCTGATGGTAAATAATCACGCTACTAAAATAATCACAAGACGAAGAATTAAATACATTAAGTGAAGAATCATTAATTATTAAAATGAAATATGGATAAACTAAACTATGGGTAGTTTATGTGCGGCAAAATTAATTTTCAACTGACAATTTTTAACAAAAACAGCTATTAGCCCTTTATTGAATACCTATCCAAAAACATATTAATAAACCCACCAACTGCAATATATATATTCAATAATAATATTTTTTTCTTTCTATCGATAATATATTTGCGCATCACTAAACACTCGCGTGACCTCTGCCCTTCGGCCGTATCCACACATGCTTCGCCCGCGGCGATCCCGCCCCACATCTTTTTGGTATCAACGAAAAACTCGATACCGTACCGAATCTTTACATTTACTGATCGCCGATACGCCTTCTATAATTACTGACGTGACTTAGGTTTTGTCGTTTTTGTTGTTACGTTTTATGTGTTTTTAAAAACGTTACTTGCTAATTTTCAGTGCGGAGTCGTCGTGGCACAGGAACACAGATAAATGATTGTACCCCGACGTTTGTCGGTTCAATCCTCTCTCGGGGAAATGAATATACATATTTATTGATATTTTTATTTATTCGTTCTGGTACCACGGTGAAAGCGCGGCGTTGAATTCCGCCACTCAACCCGCAATGCCTCGAAAAATCAGCGGAAGGTGGGGAACGGATGGTTTTAACTAGTGTTAAGAACTTAATGGTTCACTCTCCCGATGCGATCCCGCATATAGCAAGGCAACAACACCTTGTTATATGCGGTATAAGAAAAAATAGGGATTGCTCGGTTATTAAAACAATGAAGGATTAGTTCAAAAAATCGTTAGTCCTGGGTGTTGTAGTGCAGTAGGGCAAAATATGACTGTAAACGCAATGGTCGCGAGTTTGATGCACACAACTATCGGGTTCTCTCATTCCCGCTCTGATAGACAGAAGGCGGTGTTATATTTTATCACTTAAGATGTCCTGAAAATGGGGTGAAACTGGGGAAAAGAATATCAAAACACTACCTTACACTCCCTGTACGGGAAGAAGCGTGACATAGGTTTTTTTAAAGTGCTTGCAATGTTAAAGTTTAGTAATGTCAAAATAAGTTTCAGTACAAACTACGTTATTAAATTAATATTTTTGTTATATTAGATATTTTATATAAAATATAATATTGAGGCCAGTCGTGGCACAAAGTGTGATTGTAAAACCGACTGATTGTGGGTTCGATCCCCACTCGAGGAGTTGGAATATTTATTTAAATTTATATTTGGGGAACGGAGTATCTTAATACTAGGTTCCCTCTGCCTACCCTGCTGTGTGCGGGATACAGCGTGAAGCTGATGATTTAATATTTTATATAAAACCCACACTCCAATAATAATAAACACAATTACATAAAATCCCGACATATCCGTCACGAGTCGTATAACATGACTTTGAGAAATATCATCTTTATATCACACGTATATATAAAAAACACAAAAGGAACACTATAACGAAGCACGCGATCAAAAAACATGTGCTCATCATTAAGATACCTTCAAGAATAATTCAAATTCCAAGCATTATTCTACCAACAATGGTTAAAGAGTCAGCTTGACTCAATTAAATCTTAATTCGTACAAAGGAGTCGATTAATGAAATTAAGTCGGCATTTACTCCTAACCATCAAATACCACAAAAGGTCTAAATAGTAACAATCAACAGAAAAGATCCTCGAAATCTGGTCCCAACAAAGGAACTAACTAACCCGAGCTATACAGTGACTATTAAAATTTAATGACATGATTTATTTGGAGAGAAAAAAAATATAAGAAAAGGGTAGGTTACGATCCATTTTTCATATAACGCAGTTGGTAGCAAACGGTCAAATAAAAAATGTTGAACAGACCGACACTTTATGAAAAACGGAGTCCGACTGTGAGCGGGCTTTGTCATCGGAGATAGAATTTATTCATGCTTACCTGTTAAGCCCCAGCCGTGAATAAACTATAAAGAATATTCCATTTTTCTGGATTCATATTGCATAAGGTGGTTGCAGGTTGAAAGTTTTGGGAGTGGTCGGAATTAGTTTTTTTTTTGGTTTTACGCTGTATTCCGCTTATAGAAACATAGGGAACGTTGGAACCTAGGGTTACGATACTTCCGTTCTTTACTTTTCGCCAAATTCTGGAGACATTGAGTCTTGAGTGGCAAAATTCAAATTCGCAGGCATCGAAATTACTTTGATTTCAAAAAGTACCTAAAAATTGAAACATATAAAAATATTGATTTAGTAATAAAAACGATCATTACAACATAAAAAAAAACAACAGATTCCAGATTTCAACATTCTTACTTTTTAAAATAATGTAATTCTTAACCCATTTTTTTATTTTCCCAAAAACCTTATAATACTTTCGTGCAGCTTCACATTATAAATAATATTTGGTCATTCTTTTAGTGGTAGCCGTCTCATTTATAATATTTTATAGAAATCAACAAAACACAGCCGAGAACATTAAACACCAGGCGTCGTCCCGTTTGTGCGTGGCGTTCACATATTTTCATTTCAAATTGGTTATGAATAACCTAATTTTTTGTCTCCGATTCCACATTTAATATGCAAATAGTTATAATATAGTTCGATTTTAATAAAAATTGTGATTCTAAAATGTTCGTACAGATATATTCATATATATCATATCGTATTTACTGAAATGCCGTCGTCGAGGCTATATACGTAGGGATATAGAGTTCGACTGTAAAATATGACGGTTATGGATTCGATTTCCATTCAGGGGACTGAAATATTTAATATTTGCATTTCCTCTCTCTCTGGTAACGATCCATAGCGCGGCGTTGAATTTCGCCACTTATCGCGCAATGCCTCAAGAGTTCGACGGAAAGTGGGGCCGGGAATGTATTAATAAGAAACGGAATGTTTTAAAACTAGGTTTTTAGGTTCCCTCTGCTTACCCTGTTATGTACAGGATACAATGTGAAGCCCAAAGTATCGTATAGACATTTGCTACAGTAAATAATCTGACCGTAAACGCGATGATTATGCCATTATTTTTTTATTACCCGTCTGAGCGGTCAGTCAACAGAGTATCTCCAAAAAATGTCTCAAATTCGGATGAAAGTAGACAACGTAGTGTTTTGACACTATTTTGCCTACTCTGACATTCTGGCTTTGTATATGGCCTGGCTAGTATATATTACTTATATGTTTATAAGCAGTTGTTAAACATGAGTTTCATTATAAATTGCAACGATTATTTTTATTCAAATTTGTAATTTAACCCTGTCTCTTGTCTCTTTTACCAGAATAAAATATCGATATATAGAATATATTTAATAAAATATAAAATAAAATATAAAATAAAATAAAATATAAAATATTTTATTAATCAATGTCATAAAAGAATACAATGTATAAAAGCCTTCATTTGTTGAAAAAGACCGTGAGATCAGACAGACGGAAAGTCGCCAAACAAATTTTTTATACGAACAAAAAAATACTAAGAGCAGAAACAATATTTTAGAAAAATTCCCAAATTTGTTAAGGTCATCGTGACTCCACGTTTTTTCACATGTCACCGTATATTGTGTTCTAGTCAAGAATAGTAGCGAAAACGACACTGACAAAAGATATTACGATAATATACCGAACAAAAGTTTTTTTTTGCCTCTGAAGTGGGATCAAAAAATTAAAATAAAATGTTGGATTTATATGAAAGAGCACCTGTCACTAATTACCACCTTTTGGCGGCGATATCTTTTGTGATAATAAAAAAAAATGTGGACGTTATGGGATCATTTCGAACGGAGGCTTGAGATTTATAAATAAAATTAAATGTTATATTATAGAAGAATTTAGAAACATTATAGGAAAGGTAAACAGTTCTGGAAATTATATAACTGTTTCTAAGAATTTAGAGAAGAACATAATTCTCTTAATATATTCTTACGATGGATTAACATGAAATATATTTTATATTAATCCATCGTTATATTCACGCTACCAAAAACACAAGAATGCTTTTATAATTAATTGTTAATAATAATTTTAGGTCAGTCGTGGCGAGTACAAGCCCACTTAGAAATTGAATATTTCCGTTTCCTCACTCTGTTAATTATGAAAAGAGCGGTGTTGAGTTCCGCCACTCAACAAGCATTGCAGAATTTGCCGGAAAGTGGAGTATGAAGTTTCTTAATGGGAACTAAGTATTGACATTAGGTTCCCAGGTTCCCTCTGCCTACTCTGCTACGTGCGTATTCCTCTAAATATTTTTTTTTACATTTTATTGAAATTGAACGCCCCTACAAACATTTACAATACAGTAATAGAAGGGCTTAATAATTACTTATTGCAAGAAATCTGCTCTTACACCCACGTAATAGTATTGGCTTTGTATTTTGTATGTTGCTATTATATGAGTGTAAAAGTATTTTTTTCATATTTCAAATGTTACTTAATAAGTATGCAGACGAAATTTCTTGTTAAGAAAGTCGGTTTCCCACTTTCCACGTGATGTATGGACATTGCGTTTTGAAAGGCGTAGTGCAAGGAAATGAAATTATTCCCCCGAGTGTGGATCGAACCCACAACTATCGTGTTTAAGTAAGTTAAGAAATATTTTGATTGCTGAGCAAATGGGAACATTTTAGAGTCAAAATTGCTTCAAGCTGACGTTGAATTGACAAACATCACTTAAGAAAAGCCTCACCGGAGCTATGGAGGCTATAAATACAGTAAATATTTATAATTTTGATATACTCTAAACTGTGAAATCAATCATCACTGTGCCCCGTGTAGGTTTTTTTTATTAAGTTAGTAGATAATAATAATAATAATAATAATAATACTTTATTGCACAAATGGTAATAAAACATACAGTTCATAACAGTAATTAAAAGATACACAAATGTGCAATGGCGGCCTTATCACTAAAAGCAATTTCTTACAGGCAACCATAAAATAACAAAGGATTTACTTCAAGCAAGAATACAGGAAGGTGCAAAAAGCATTGTTTTATAAATAAAATATAAAATAGTAAATACAAAACACAATAATTTTATACATACATATATAAATACATATACATACATACATACATACATATATACATACATACCTACATACATACATACATACATACATACAATATACTTACTTACATACATACAAACATATAGATATATATACAAACGTACACTTATTATCGTATTGTCCGTTCAAACATTTAATTTGAGATAGAACTCTTTAAGACGACGCTTAAATATTCCAATCGATTGTGATCGTCTTACTTCAATTGGCAGCCCATTCCATAGCTTCACTGTCTTAACAGTGAAAGAATCACTATAGCATTTAGATCGGCACAAAGGAATTTCAAGGATATGGTTAAGACGGGAGCGGAGGTTTTGGGAATGGAGAGTGTCAGACCCCAGAAACTTAAAACGCTCCTTGAGGTATGATGGAGAAACGGGATTGTAGAGGATGGTGTAAAGAAGGGTTAGGGCATGCAAATTACGCCTATGTTCTATTGTCAACCATTTGAGTTGGCTACGGTACTGTGACACATGGTCATGTTTTCTCAACCCAAAAATAAATCTTATTATAAGATTTTGCAGCCGTTCGAGCTTACACAGTAGTTCTTGAGATAGATCTAAGAAGCAAGAATCAGCATAGTCTAATATAGGTAGAAGAAGAGCATGGGCCAAAGATATTTTGGTCTTTAGGGGCAATAGATTCTTCCACCTTCTCAAACTACCTATAGTACAGAAAATCTTACGGCTAAGCTCAGACACGTGAGGCGACCAGCAAAATGCACTATCCATCCTGAGTCCCAAATTCTTAACACTCTCACTAACCTCTAAAGAAACATTATCAAATAAAACAAAGGGGAGAGGAGAACGTAATTTAGATAGCTGCTTAGAGTTACCAAATATACACACCTGAGACTTATTAGGGTTGATACAGAGCCCAAACGATTTACTCCAGTTGCTAATTGCTTGTAAGTCGGAATTAATTTTACTGATTGCACTGGAGATGTCGCTTACAGCTGCAGTTGTATATATTTGTAAGTCATCAGCGTAAAGATGGTAAGATGAAGATATATGTTGAGTGAGAGTGTTAATGAAAATGGAAAAGAGTAAAGGAGAGAGTACACCACCTTGCGGGACGCCAGCGTTGATAGCACATTCCGACGAATGCTTTCCGTCAAGTTTAATGCTTTGTGTGCGTCCATGTAGATAAGAGGAAAACCATTCAGTAGCTTGCGAGGAGAAATTAATAGTTTTTAAAATTGCTAACAAAATATCAAAATCTACCGTGTTAAAGGCATTCGAAAAATCTAATAGAACAAGTAAGGTTACTTGCTGGTTGTCAAAACTATATCTTATATCGTCACAAACTTTATTAAGAGCCGTAACTGTGCTATGCCCAGGACGGAAACCAGATTGGAAAGGGGACAGGATGTTATTATTGTGCAGGTATTTATACATTTGTTCATGAACTATGCGCTCAAAAACCTTAGATAGGAAGGGTAGTATAGAAATAGGACGATAGTTAGAGAAAGATGTTGGTTTGGATGTATATTTAAATTCATTCATTCATTTTAAAATTTTAAATATAGACACAATGATTATGATAATTATAGAAATGGTAGAATTATGTAGAATAAACTTAGAATAAACGATTTCCTTTTATAATAAAACTAAATAATAATAAATTGTAAAACTTACATAAACTTTATATGTAGAGTCAGTTGCGGCGCAGGGCACTGTTAACGCGATAGATAATGGGTTCGATTTCCAATCGAATATAGGAAAAAATTGATAACTTTCTTAATAAATTTAATAAATAAAAAGCATAAAATAACACAAACATGGTGCAGTTTTACATATTATGATTTTAGTAGGTACGTGATGGTCCTAGTTTCAAAATATACCTAAAGAAATAATAATAACTAAGTTCTACCATTATAAATTAGCTTCACGCTGTATCCCGCACACAGCAAAGTTGGCAGAGGAAACCTATTGTTAAGACACTCCGTTCCCCACTTCTGCCGAATTCTGAAGGCATTGCGTGTTGAGTGGCAGAATTCAACGCCGCGCTTAACCTTGACCCCAGAGTGAAGAAATGGAAATATAAGTTTTAAGTAAATATTTCATCTCCTCGATTGGGTATCGAACCCACAACCAGTCCGCTGCGCCACGACTGGCCCATTATCATAGTAGAAAGAGAATACTTAAAAACAATAAACCATACTTTATGGCATTATTATGACATTTCTATAATATATAATTAAATCTTTGATTTTTAAAAGCATGATTGAATAGAGATACATAATATTAGTGTCGTAGTATAAAGCAGATGTTGACCTCCGACCGCTGTCGACAGTGGGTGGAACATCGACCATGTTTAGTATAATTTTGATTGGACAACAATAAGCCTAAAAAGGTTATGTTAGATCATTCCGTGTTTTGAATACGTTGGCTTGGTACTATAATAAAATATATGTTGCGTTTATTAATAAGAACTTAAGATATTTTTTTTATTTCAGCTTCACGTTGTGTCCGGTATGTAATAGGTTATGCAGAGGGCGTGTAGAGTTAAGACACTCTGCTCCACTCTTTCCAATTCGCACTCTTTATCGAATTCTGGAGACTGCGTGTTGAGTGGTGGAACTCTACGCTACGCTTTGCCACGACTCCAGAACGAAGAAGTTAAAATGTTTCATTTTCTGGAAATCTACCTAGTAGAAAAATAATAAAATCAAAATATTGTATGTTGTTTTTTTTTAAACTGTGAGAAAATGTAGTTAATGCATATTTACAGTCGGACACTGTTCCATTGAGCTGTGATAAATAGCCTCATGTTACACTTGAATAAACTTATTCGTAATTGCATGTGTAAAGTAAAATATATATTTTTTTGTTCTTTTTTTTAAATAAAATCTCTAACCTAAAAATATTTTAGATGGATTTTGGAGATTTTGTATTGACTTCCCACCTTACCAATTATATTTAACAACAAAAATCATTTTGCACTCACTCTAGCACAGATCGTACGAAAATAAAATCTATACAACAACAAGCAAAATTAAAATTAGTTCATATTTTATTTATACCGTTTAATTATGGAAAACATTTATAAAATTCCTTAAAAGATTAAAAATCAAACGGGCCAATTAAAGTCGCTGTTGCCGAAGCTGTAACGTATTGCTCTTCCAATTAAGGGTATGCTCCCTGCTGTTCTCCACCGGTGGACCAAATAGCTGTAGCACGATTTGACCCAGACTTTACAAGGTATTGAATTCTAACCCTTATTTATATGACATTAGAGTACAAATTGAGGAGCAGGTTATACCTATTAGAAACATGCCCTCGAGTTATTCTGCATTATTTCATAGTTTCTACTGCCTACGCTGTGTTGACATTGAAAAAATGTACCAGAAGAAAATATTGTTGAATATTTAAAATGTTACTATAGTAGCGTTAGAAGATTTATTGAGAATAATGCTATGAGGCCGTCGTGGCGTGAATGTAACGCGACGGTTATGGGTTCGATCCTCACTCGAGTATGTGAATTATTACTTATCAATATTTTAATTTGTTCGCTCTGGCACCAAGGCAAAAGCCCAGCGTTGAGTTCCGCCACTCAATACGCAAAGCCTCGAAAAATTGACAGTGGAGTATCTTAACACTAGGTTCCCTCTGCCTGCCCTGCTGTATACATCGTGATTTATTTTTAATTTTAGGGTACCTTTTAAGGGTAAAAGGAACCCTTATAAGATCACTTTGTTGTCCGTCGATCCGTCTGTCTATCTGTCTATCCGTCTAGCCCTTATCTCAGAAACGCTTGGAGATATCGAATTGAAATTCAAACCACATACTCCACCACATACACAGGTGCAAGGGCTCGAGACCTCCAATTCTCCTCAAACTCGCACTTGCCCGGTTTTTTTTATATTACTATCACGGAAATACATTTGACGTCGTCGTGACAATTGCAAGCCGCGCGCACCGCGCTTTGATTTGATATCCTGGATCCTCAGAAACTTAATTTTGGCTAGCACTTTGCTTTTAAAACAAGAAACATGATGCAAAAGGCAGCATTACTGGAGAAAACGCGTATTGAATTCTGGAGGCAGATTGAGTGGCGGAAGTCAACGCCGCACTTTACCTCTACACTAGAGCGAAGGAATGAAAATATAAATTTAAATAATTATTTCATCTCCTCGAGTGGGAATCGAACTCACAACCAGTCGATTTTACAGTCACACTTTACTGTGTATTAGATTTTTTTTTATATTCTTAAATGTACGTCTTTCTGTCAAAATGTAGTAGTGTGTAAATGTACTGTCAACATAAAAATCTTCTGGATATAATAAAATTGATATTGACCAACAATATGAAAAGTATTCAATTTGTAGTTTTTAAATTATTAAATATTTCATTTCGTCGAGAGGGAATCGATCCTACGACCTGTCGCATTTACGCGTTTAGTTACACTGCCTGCTTTGCGTCGTAACTAACTTCAATTTAATTTCATTATATTTCTGAGGCCAGACGTGGCGCAGCGGCACAAAGTGTCACTGAAAAACCGACTGGTTGTGGGTTCGATCCCCACTCAAGGAGATGAAATATTTACTTAAATTTATATTTCCATTTCTTCGCTCTGGTGTCGAGGCAAAGCGCGGCGTTGAGTTCTGCCACTCAACACGCAATGCCTCCAGAATTCAGCAGAAAGTGGGGAACGGAGTATTTTACTACCGTGCTGTGTGCGGGATACAGCGTGAAGCAGATTTATTTTTTTATTTTATATTTCAATCAAATCAAACGAATATTAAAACGCTTATCTCTTCCATTTTGTACCTACTTTTGGATCATTCACTAAAAGACAGGCCGTAATTACACAATACCTTAACCCAACTATAAAACAGAATCACAATCTAAATGTTTATTGCTCAAACAATTTATTGAGCATTTCGTAAATGGTACAAATTATTGTAGTTATTGTGGAGTATTACTATAAAACATATCGTAGATACGCTAGCGAATATAGATAATATATATATCTAATATGGACCTTTATATAAATACTAGAGGGCGCGCGCGGCTTCGCCCGCTTATTAGGAGTGAATTTAAAAAAAACCACGAAACACGTGTTCAATAAAATATTTTTAACAGTCTGAATTTAAATTTTTATAAATATCGGTGGCAATTTAAAGATTTTTCCATATAAATTTTCAACCCCTTATTTGAACCCTTAGGGGGTGAATTCTTAAAAACCATGAAACATGTGTTCAATGAAATATTTTTAAGAGTCTGAATTTCAAATTTTATAAAAACCGGTACAGATTAAAAAAAAAAAAACAAACAAACTTTGAACCCCTATTTCATCCCTTTAGGGTTAAATTTTTTCAAATTCCCTTCTTAGTGGATGTCCAGAATATGAAAATAAACATTTGCCCAAATTTCACGTTTCTATCATCAGCGGTTACGGCTCTGCGTGCGTCTTACCTCAGTCAGTCAGCACAAGTCCTTTTATATATATAGATAGACCTAACTTAGGCCTTTATGGCAATTGGAGAAGAGGAAAAAGGAGGTAAATAAGTACTTAAACAGTAAATAAATATATTTATTAACTAAAGCTAACCACAACGAGGTAAGTCGTGGTGCAGGGGTACATGCGTGTGACTGTAAACGCGACAGGTTGTGGATTCAATTCCCACTTGAGGAAATAAAGTATTCGTTCATTTCTTCACTCTGGTGTAGAGGCAAAGTGCGGTGTTTAGTTCCGGCATTTAATACGCAATACGTCTAAAATTCGGTAGAACGTGGGGAGCGGAGTGTCGGAACTCTAGGCTCCCTTTGCTTGTCTTGCAAAATGTAGGATACAGCTGAAAGAAAAATAAATGTTTATGGCAAAAGATAATATTTATTTAGGTATCTACATAGTTATTTGGATTCCATAAGTACCAATTTTTAAATTGGCCACATTAATATAATTTGAGGTTAAGGCTACATCATATTTCAAATAAAATACATTTTTGAGATTTCTATTCTATTCAAGAATATCTATAATGATTTTAATCTGCATAACAAAATAAAAATATAATAAAATTTAACCATATTGAAAAATTGTAATAAAATTTATAGCCAATATAATTGAATACAATCTATCAATCTGCGTCATAAAATTGCGTTTATTTGAAGAAGAACATAAATATAATGTTACAACAATACTAATATTGTATTAGAACATATTACATTACTATTTTGTGATATTTTTTACTTTTACCTTTTTCAATACGCACAATGTGGGTTCTATTCCCATATTTGAAAGTGTTTATATCGAATTGAGAATTATAAAAATATTTTTTCTTAAAATAAAATCAACTTAACCCTATATCCCGAACATAGCAGCTTAGGGCGAGGGAACCTAGTATTAAGACACTCCGTTTCCCACTTTCCGCCGAATTCTGGAGGCATTGCGTGTTGAGTGGCAGAACTCAACGCCGCGCTTGTCCTCGACACTAGAGCGAAGAAATGGAAATATAAATTTTAGTAATTATTTAATCTCTGTGTGTATTTAATGGGGATGGAACCCATAACCAGTGGCATTTACAGTCACACCCTTTTGCCCCTGCGCCACGACTGGCCTCAACCACTTCTATATTGATTGAACTTAAAACCAACGTTTCTTGCTATAGTACCTTTGAATTACTATACTCGCAAATGGTAGAAACTGAACAAATTATGCCATATCTTGTCGTTGCTCTCTAAATCATTTCCCACGCGTACAAACCGCCATTTGTCTTTTGATAACTGAGTGATGTTTAACGTCAGCTAATTAAAAGCAAACATAATTTATGTTGAGTGTTTTGTACAGTGGATTTTAATTTAGTAGCTTTTGTTTGTAAAATCAGCTTCACACTGTATCCCGCACACAGCAGGGTAGGCAGAGGGAACCTAGTGTTAAGACATTCCGTTCTCCACTTTCTGCCGAATTCTGGAGGCATTGCGTGTTGAGTGGCAGAATTCAATGCCGCGTTTAGCCTCGACACCAGAGTGAAGAAATGGAAATATAAATTTAAGTAAACATTTCATTTCCTCATCTGGGATCGAACCCACAACCAGTCGGTTTTACAGTCTCGCTTCGTGCCGCTGCGCCACGACTGGCCTCGTAAAAGTTATTTCCAAAAATAATTTTTGTTACATCACGTATCTCGCTCATTACGGAAAATATCCAGAACTTAACTAGGTTTTAGGTGTATCATTGTTTAACAGAGTGTCTTAGTACTAGGGTTCCAGGTTCCCTCTGCCTATTCTGCTATGTGCGGAATGGAACCTGAAGCTGTGTCCCGTAAAAAACAGTGTAGGCAGAATGTCAATTCTCTGTTTTTACTTTCCAACAAAATTTTATTTGAAGTATTCTGTTTGTTTTGCCAGAGTGGAGGTGAAAAAATTATTTCTCCAAGTAGGAATCGAACTCACTACTATAGCATATACAGATAAAATTCTAGAATTTCTTCTAACTATGCCACAATTTTGCCTAATTATTCTAATGTAACTTTTTTTTACATTTTATTATATTTACAAGCAGCACTTTATTCGCACTTATAAAATTAATCATAATAAAATTTACATAGAATTTAGCAACAATAATATTTTAGCTTGTACAAGAAACCTAAACTATTTTTAATTATTTTAAGTTAGTTTTATAAAACAAAAAAAATATTTTCTAAAATAAAATGTAACAAATTAAAAATGAAGCCAGTCGTGACACAGGGGCACTAGCGTGTGACCGTAAACGCGACAGGTTCAATGTTCAATTTTCACTCAAAGAAATGAAATAAAAGAATAGAGGAAAAGAGAATATTTGCGCGCTCTGGTAATTAGGCCTAAAATGCGGCGTTAAGTTCCACCATGCAATACACAGAATTTGGCACAAAATGGGGAACAGGAGTGTCTTAATGGGAACGGAGCTACGTATCACTAACTCAGGTTCCCTCTGCGTACCTCAATATGAGAGAATATATTTTTTTGAGATAGTGTCAGCTTAGCAAATAAAAAATCTTTATACATAGGCATAGTGTAACATTTAAAGAGCTATCCCAGAAGTCACGAGGAGACGAATGCCTAGAGTCAAGTTTGATCGATATAATGCTATGCCTTCATCTTGTCACAGAGTCTCTAAACTTAGAGGTTACTTATTAAATTTAAATAATTATACTCATTAAGTCTCTTTTTAAGTTTTCCTGTCACTTTAAAATGTATTTAATATATGTTCCAATATATGTTAAAGTTAGAATATAAAAACACATATGTCATAGGTACAGGAATAGAAATAGAAAAATTATGTATTTAAAAATAATTCGAATTTTAAAACGGGAATACCTAAAAAATTATACAATAAATAAAAAAATAGGTCAGGTCTACGACAAATAGTCATGACTTATGAGCTTAATTGAGCTTACGGAAAATTAAAATATGGATTGTTTATTATCTTTTAGGTCAGGGGTTCCCAATCTTTTCTTGATCAAGGACCACATTTGTATCATTCTTGTTATGAGGGATCACTGTGTAGGTATAATAAAAAACAATTGTAAAATTTTAACTGAAATTTTAAATACTAAGTCAATAGGAACTTACATACAAAGAAATAGTCTTGTTTAAGCATACATAACACTTCTGAAATTTGAATAAATAAAAATAAAAAATATCAAATATAAATAAATTGAGGCTGGTCGTGGCGCAACGGCACGAGGTGTGACTACAAAACCGACTGGTTGTGGGTTCGATCCCCACTCGAGGAGATGAAATATTTACTTAAATTTATATTTCCATTTCTTTGCTCTGGTGTCGAGGTTAAGCGCGGCGTTGAGTTCTGCCACTCAACACGCAATGCCTCCAGAATTCGGCAGAAAGTGGGGAACGGAGTGTCTTAACATTAGGTTCCCTCTGCCTACCCTGCTGTGTGCGGGATATAGCGTGAAGCTAATTTATTTATTTTTTAAAAATAAATAAAACCTATGAATCAACGTATTTTTAAAGATTTAAACGTCAATTCAAATATAAGCAGACGTTGTATCGTCTTCACCGAGCCGGCGGCTCCAATACTCCCGCTCTTCTTACTCACTGCACGGTGACCGACCGCTATTTTGTTGCGGACGACTGGTGATCCACAGACCACAGGTTGGAAACCATTACTTTAGGTAATAGGTAACTTTTATCTTGGTATGTCTTGACTTTAATTCTAAATTGCCCTCTATATCTTACATAAACATTAAATAAATTAATAAATCAGCTTCACGCAGTATCCCGCACAGAGCAAGGTAGACAGAGGGAACATAGTGTTAAGACACTCCATTCCCCACTTGCTGCCGAATTCTATAGGCATTGCGTGTTGAGTGGCAGAACTCAACGCCGAGCTTTACCTCGAAACCAGAGCGAAGAAAATATAAACTTTAAATAAATGTTTCATCTCTTCGAGTGGGGATCGAACCCACAACCAATCGATTTTACAGTCACAGAACAAAGTCACACTTTGTGCACCCGCGCCACGACTGGCCTCAACATTAATAGTTTTAAATAAAACCTACTCTGTAAAACCTCATTCATTTGCAGGTACCATTTGTAACATCAATTATTTCTTTGTTTCAATACGTCAGCGGTTAATTGAGAAGCAAACACTAGTCCCACAATGAGAAACGAGCTGTCCTCAGAACGTTCTTAATGAACACTCAAAGTGTATGGTTATTTTATTACTAATCAGTAACATAATAGGTTAGTGGTTTATGACTATTTTTGATTTAGTGAGATTGATAAACTATCGGTGATTAGGTTTTAGTGTTGTATTTCTGTTTTGTCTAGTGTTGTGCCCTGTATATTATCTATTTAAGTAATGGCACATAATATAATATTTAACAATATTCTTTATTTATAAAGTGCCACGACTGGCGAGTCATGTCACAAGCGGGTCCGTACAGCTTGTGCAATTTTTTACCACGTATGAGGTAACTTTTTATTCTTTACTATTTGTCACAGTTTATAATTTGGTAAGAAATACATTTTTCTATTTCCTATCCGTTTTTACAGTGCCATTTCCAATATGATAATATTGTCACAGACTGAAAATGGAACTAATAATTCGTAAAATTTAATAAAAAATTATTTGATTTATATTGATTTTATTTAGTTTTATTTGATTTAAGCCTACTCAAGTAAACTAAGGCATAAATTGTCAACTACCTTGAAGAAAATGTGTAAAGTAAAACCATTACTTAATGGTTTTACTTTACACATTTTCCTCTGTACTTACAGAGGCCTCAAAGACACCAAGTTCACAGTAGTGTAACGAAAAAAATGACATACATAGTCAAGGGCTAAGAATAAGTAGTAATAAAGAAAATATTTAAGAAAAATAACAATAAACGACTGAGAGAATCCAATTAATTATACAAGGGACAGCATTCAAAACGTATTGTCTCGACCCAAAGCGTAACATCCATTTTAATGTTCTCCACGAAACGAGATGAAATCATATTTTTCAATCTTTTAAATAACTCATTAAAAATTCACATAAAGCTGTGTCCCACGAAGTCCAAGAGGCAATGCGAATTTAACGCGAACTTCCACGATTTAAATTATATGCGTCAAACCAGTAAGTAAATCACTCCAGTCGTAACAAGTATAATGATTTATAATGAACAATTAAACCTTCTATTTAGGGTCACCCGTACGCATGAGTACAAAAATGGAATAAATTGAGGCCAATCGTGTCACGGGCGCCCGTGTGATAATAGACGCGACAAGTTGTGGGTTCGATTCCCGCTTTGAAGATTTTTTCGTTCTGGTGTTGAGGCAAAGAGCGGCGTTGAATTCCGCCACTCAACACGCAATGTCTCCAAAATTCATCCCAAAATGGGGAACGGGGTGTTTTAAAATAAGGTTCCCTCTGCTTACCCTGCTGTGTGAGTGATACAGCGTTAACCTGATACAAAAATAATAAAAAAAACCCTCCTATTTAGGTTCACTCATACGCATGAGTACCAAAATGGAATAAATCGATTCGATACACATCGCCGTAAAGTATTTTTTTGACAATTTTCTTCTCAACAATCATATTAGAATTACGGCGGTGTTAAATCTTTCGTATTGAGGTTTTCGCCCAAACCTTCCAAAGTTTTGAATGGAGTCATAAACTACCTTGCGCTTTCATTAGGGTTGACAGATTATATGAATACATACATTAATTAAATACTAATACTAAATAATACGAATCTACCTGTTATAATGTAAAAATATCAATTAAAGCTGTATTTTATAAAAATATTATTTTACACAATATATTTTGTCTAAAATATAAAATTAATTAGCAAATTAGATAAATTAATAAATATATCTCAACTTTAGTATACGTTTGACAACCCTAGAAAATTACAGCGACGATTTACGAAGTATTGTCATATAGGACTCTTAAACTTCTGTGTAAACAAATGATTTTAACTTTAGGATTTAAGGAGATGCTGGTAAAGACCACAATGCATGACCAACTCTCCAATAATGGTAAGAAATTAAAACTTTTAAATTACTGCCAACATGAATTTTAAGTTCCAGTTCAAGGTTACGTTTTGTCCACTTTTTTAGGGTTCCGTTCCGTATGTAAAATGGAACCCTTATGTTATTATTACTTTGTCGTCTGACTGTCCGTCTGTCAAGACCGTCGTGTAGAGGTATCACGCTAAAATTAATATCAAGTATTCAGAACTTGGCGGTAGGTGGCGAACGGAGTGTCTTAACACTAGGTTTCCTCTGCCTGCTGTGTGCGGGATACAGCGTGAGGCTAATAAAAAAAAAAATCTGAACTACGGTTCCTTGGAGCACAGAAACATCTAGCTTCTAAATCAAAAGAATCAAAAGATACGACCATTTAAATGTGTTGTTTTTGATACATTTTGTACACCTACACCTACGGTTATGAAATTTGGAACGATATTTGAATTTATAACAGCAATAAAAGAAAAAAAACCGAAAAGTGAAAATTTATAGGTATTTTATCAAAACTTATATTACGTAGTAGTTAATTTCATAAAAAAAGCGAATATGGCCAATGTAAACTTAAATTTATCACTTTTCATAACCTACAATCCCAAAACTCATATTTAACCAGTTTTTTAAATACTATATTCAAAGTATTTCTAAAAATATTCAAAAGTAGAAACATTTTTTTAATTTACATAAACTTTATAACTTATAACCTAAATTTAAAAAAAATCTTCAATCCTTCAATCAAAAACTAGCATCAATTTATCACAACCTAACCGTTCAACAAACAAACACTATCACAACTCGAATGACCTAAGCAATTGTTTACTCAGAAACACAAGCACAAAAAATAAAATCATTAACAACCAAAAATAATTATATTTTATAACAAGCCCCGCCTATTTTTGGCTACCAAAAGCACTCCCGTTTGGTTTCTATTAAAACTTAATTAACTTTTTTTCCGTTGGAGAAGAATAAATTAAAAGGATCTCTTTGGACACGACAGGCTCGATTTGTTTTGCTACTTCTATACGTCACTTATGCAGTGATTAATCTGATTTTTGGCGAAGGCAATGTAAGAAGGACAACGCCGACAAAGGAGGATTATTGGGAATTGGTCGTTTAGTTGGTCACTTGGTAGATCTTGGAGGTGGCATTGAAAAATTGTTAATTTTGAACGTGATAAAAGATGTCGTAAAAATTTTTAATGTTAAAATTTTTTATATAATATTTTTTGTATTATTATCTTCGACTCCCCGTTTCGTAGTTTTGGAAATTTAAATAGTTGGTTTTTGTTTTTTAATTGTATTTCTTTTACAACAAATCTTGAGTGTCTTAACACTCGATTCTCTCTGCCATACAACAACACTGTGTGCGGGATACAGCGTGAAGCTGATTTTTTTTTACATCATATAATAATATGATATAGAGGTATGCCTACTTAAGATCAGCCTGTAAGGGGATGCACAATAAAACAAACATCAAATAAAATCATTAAGAATATAGTTGTGCAATCATTACTTATTGTTGTTTTGTAGCGCATAATAAAGTTTTAAACATATAATAAATGAGTTGAATATCTGGTCTCTAGCCAACATGGTTTTACTAAGAAACTATAATTAAAAAAAACAGCTTCACGCTGTATTCCGAACACAGCAGGGTAGGCAGAAGAAACTTTGTGTTAAGACACTCCGTTCCCTACTTTCCGCCGAATTCTGGAGGCATTGCGTGTTGAATGGCGGAAATCAACGCCGCGTTTTGTCTCGACACCTGAGCGAAGAAATGAAAATATATATTTAAACAAATATTTTATTCCTCTTATCGAATCCATCCATCGTAAGTTTAAAGACTAAATTATTTATTAGATAAATATAACAAAATCACCAATCATTCACATTTATACCTACTCTAACAGTAACAAATAAACTGAAAAGAAAAAACAACTAATTAAATCAATAAAAACTCCCTAATAAATAACCAAAATATATTTACATACGACAACGTGACAATTGCCTTTTAAAAGCCGTTTATATTCGAACTAATTTCGCCCGAGAAGGAATTCCATCCACGCAGGACTCAGCCTAAGGGGACCAAAGCACCATATTTCACGGTCATCCGCTGGTTTCGGGATCACCCGCTGTGCTTCTGAATTAAGTAAAAGCCTTCCAGCTCTTGTTTCTTAATACCTAGCCGTGTTGAGGGTGTGGTTGGACTGGTTGAAAAAAATGGTGTGTGGGTTTGTTTAACATTATTTGTATGTATGTATGAAAAAAATGTTAAGTTAGGTTTTTAGTTTTTGTGGTTTATTTGATCCAAAAAAATTTGCAGGATTTTTTCAATGGGATTATTAAGTTGTATATTTTTAATATTTAAATTAAAATTAATATTTAATTTCTAATTTCTGCATATTTTCTTTGTGTTTCAATATATAACATATAAATTCTATATGACATATTACTAGGACACATGTATACACATTATATTTATATAATTCAAATAAAAAAAAAATACTTTAGTTAAATTAAAATGTATCACCTTTAAATGTCTTAAAAAGTTACTTTAGACTACGGTATATCATCATATTCTTACAAATCCACTATAAAAACATACAATACATCTATTGATTATATCAACCATAAAACAACATCTATATGAAAAAAAATACTTAATTGGAAACAGTCGAAAGAGGCGCTGGTTCAAATTCCGCTACGTTCAAATTTTTATACGTTTCCTAAATAAATATTTTTCTTTCTTAAGTATGGAAAAATACTTTAAAAATATTTAAAAAAAACATCTATATGTATACACCTTTACCCACCTTAATAGATGTCTCGGCCTAATTTAACATTTGACGTATTTTTAATTTAGCGTCCTCGCCCGCGGCTGCCGTCGGGCACCTAAATAACGCGTATAACTTACAGGGGATCACGCCGGCACTCATTACCGGCTGATTTGAATAACCTGTGTGTTTGTCCTTTTTCACATAACTTGGTAACAAAATGAAATTTTACAATTTTTGTATTTTGTTTACGTTACGTTAGCTTGTTATTTTGAATCGGCGATCAATTTTTTGGGATTATGTTTGGTAAAATGAAATCTTGGATTTTGGTTCTGTTGTTTTTTTTTTTGTCACAGTGCTATTGTTAGTATTGTTTTGTTCGTGTAAATAAAATGTAATGATTATATTATAAAGTCGTATCGACTTATAGTTATTAAGAATATGTATAAAAATATGAACGTAACGGGATATGAACCCGCGCCTCTTATGAAACCATCCCAGTTTATGCTTTCTTTTCTAAGTGTGAAATAAAATAAAAGCAATTTAAATGGGTAATATAATAAATCGATAAGATTTTTTTACATTTAAAAATGTAAAAAAATCTTATCGATTTATTAAATTATAATACCTAATTATCCGTTTGTAAATATTTTATTAGTATTCTAAATTTTCCTATAAAATAATGTATGTTATATAACTTTTTTTACATTTATGTGCTTCATAAATGTAAAAAAAAAATTAGATTGTAAGCAACCGTCGCAGTGAAGCAATAGTATGCTAGCGTCATGGGTTTTATTGGTACAGATATTGGCTCTCTCTCTCTCTCTCTCTCTCATTCGTTCTGTTTTTAATATATTAACCTGTCACTTCTATAAGAATTTCCATTTTCCTGCTATATGTTTTTTACACATAGCATGGTAAACAGAGAAAATCTGGAATATAGTGAACTCTGTTTTCATTAAGACACACCTCCAGTTTTGCAGGATTCTCTTTGTTGAGTAAACTTCGCTTCGCTTTGCCTCGTTATCGGAGTGAGAAATTAAAAAGTTAAATATTCATTCCCCAATTTGGAAATTGAACCCATAACGGTCGCGTTTATAGACACACGCTTGTGCTCACGACGACCTCAATCTATATATAATAATTTAATATTCATATTCATCGTAATTCAAAGTGTTATATCATTTTGGTGCAATTTTAGAGAAATAAAAAAAAACAGTTTCACGCTATACCCCACATACAACAGGGTAGGCAAAGGGATCGCTCTGCTACCTAATATTAAGGCACTCCGATCTCCACTTTCTACCGAATTTTTCAAGGCGTTGCGTGTAGAATGCGGAACTCAACGCCGGACGTTTTGCCTTAGTGCTAGAGCGAAGAAATGAAAATATTAAGAAATAATAATTCATTCCCTCGAATTGAACTCACATCCGTCGCATTACAGTCACACCTTTGTGCCTCTGCACCATAACGACGTCTAAATAAATAAAAAACCTCAAAAATTTGATAGCTCCCCGTAGATATTCCGCAAAGTACCATCCTTTTACTTACATTGTAATTCTAAAACTTAATAAAGCTATAATTCTTATATCGCGATGTGACACAACTCGCTTCAGTACCGGTAAGCACGGGGTCATTCGGGTTCAAACTTTAAACTTTGACCGGCCGACGCCGAAAACTCGCACTTTTTATGTTAGCCCCATTGTGTTGGAACGTTGAAGATTGAGCTTTTAAAAATAATTTGTTCATTGTAACCTTGAAGTATTGAAATGTATGTATTATACATTTTTATAGATAAAATTTGTCTGTATGTGTGTTTATTAAAAAGTATAGCTATATTTATATGAGAGAAGTAAGAATAGATGTGTATTTTTTAAGTGTTAAAGTAAAGTAAACTTAATTATTGTTATCTGTAAAATAATATAAATTCGTTCGGCGCTGAGTTCCGCCACTTAACACGCAATGCCTCCGGGGAAAGTGGGGAACGGAGTGTCTTAACACTAGGTTCTCTCTGCGTACTCTGCTGTGTACGGGATACTGTATTATATATTAGATTAGATAGTAATTATAATAGACGACTCTATCACTAAGAGAAGGATATCTTGAATGGAAAAAAATTGTCAGAGGAAAAATAATAATCAAATGAGAAGAGATGTATTGAGTGTATGAAAAGTATGTTTGTAAGACATATTATACATACCTATACTTTAATATAAAATATCTAATTGTAATAGTTTTTTCAAGTTTAGGTCGAGGTAAATTCTATTATGTTTGCTGGTTAATATTGCTTATATTAGGTACTACTTATACATTTTTTATTTTTATTAAAATCAAAAGCTCTACGTTATTTATTCTACTACCTATCCACAGAAATAGAAATGGCATATTACCATTTTACAAAAATGACGTAGAAAAATAAATAAATTATTTACGTATTAAACTTTTAATGTAACTAGGCCTAAAAACAAATTTATTTATTTTCCCGAACATTTCTTTAATTTTTTGAATATTTACAGATTTCTTCTTTCATTAATAACAATAATAAATCATACAATTTCTACATTTTACACTCTTATTTATCTACTAAAGCTTATAATACTATCGAAGTAGCGTGAAACTTAATATACTAATAAAGTATTTATTATTTTCTTACTTTGAAAGTTTTTAAATAAAAATAAATAAAACAGTTTCTGAAATCAGCATTCATAAAAATCAACTGTATCCCACATATAGACGGGTAGATAGAAGGAATCTAGTGTTACGACACTCTGTTTCCCACTTTCCAGCGATTTTTTTGAGATATTGCGTGTTGAGTGGGGAACTCAACACCGGGCCTTTGTCTCTGGCACAAAGACATGAAAATATTCGAACTCACGTTACAGTCTCATCCTTGTGCCCTTGCGCTCAATTATTATTTATTAAAATATTTTTTTTTGCAAAAATACTTCACCTTGAACCAATAACTCCAAGGTGTAACGTCCTATTAATATCCACACATTTCTCTAAACACAGCGCATTGAGCAAAAACATACATCACAAGCGAAATCGCACCTCCAAACATTAACACTACTACTACCTACAAGACAGTCATAAATAAAGTACACAATCACCGCTTAAATAATTCATTTGCGAAGCACACACGGCAAAACGCTTAAACAAACCAACCGACGTCTGTATTCACAAACATAATTATAATTCCTTATTCTTTGTCACTCAAATAAGAAAAATATCGAGAAAAAAATCAATGACCATCTCGAAATGGTTCGTCAGATTTTTTTTTTATTTTTTTTTTTAAATATTTATCGCCACCCTTTTAAGTTGAAATCGCACCAATACATTTGGTGTCTCCACCTAAAGCAAATAATTTGTAATCCTGAATTATACGCTGCTGACTGCATACATTCGGAAGATATGGATCTATGAAATAGTGTTGTTCACAATTTTATATTAAGTTGTCGATGCTTCTTTAATATCATATTATCAAACGTAGTTATTATATGAATAAATTAAAATAAAATAAATATATTTAAGTATCTTTAATCATTTTAGTATGTATTAAAAATCCTCCTAATTGTAATAGTGATGTTGTGGTATCAAGCAACGCGCTAGTGTGTCGTGCCAAGTTAAAAAGCTGGAAACGGCTTTTACACAAACCATTACGAACTGCTTTTGCGCTCCATATAACTCGTAAACTATTCAATCTACATGCATGATTTTGAATATGATATCATTTATTAATAAAAAGCCTAACCGACTTCTAGGTGACCTGGAAACTTAATATTTGGTATCAAAGAAGAAAAAACATGAAAACTGAAAGTTATTGATAATGACAATCACAAAAATAAAAAGAATGACGTATGAAAGTTAAATTAAAGAAAGTAGGAAAACAACAATTTTTAAAATTGTAAAAATTTGACTGGGCTAATTTATCCGCAAGGAATATATTAACCAAATAGTTTAAGTCTAGTACAAGCTAGATATACACTAACTTGAAAATATGTAATAAAATTGCAAACGAAATTTTGAGCTTGAATATCTAAGTCTTAAGAATATCTTAAGTTCTCCGCTTCTTTTCTCGGTGAAATTCACATTTATATTTTTGCTAAAATTTATTTTTAGAAAAGAAGATGCAACCCTATTATTAAGCTATCGACAAAAAGATATACAAATATCGATGTGTAGTTCTGCCTCCGACCTTTCCCGTATGGCGTGCCTATTTGTCACCTCAACTCGACTCCCGTACAAGTTTGCTACAAACATGGTGATTTGCATCGCTACCTCAATTCTATAACATTATAAATAGCATATAATAATTGACTAAATTCAACTATATTTAATGGAAGATACGTTTTATAATGCTATAGTCGGATTTTCTACAAAAAAATTGTTGGTAAATTTATTCTTTGGTGATTTGGACAGATTATTAGTTAGTTTCACGCTGTATTCCGCACATAGCTAGGTAGGTAAAGAACAGCACCTAATGTTAAGAGGTTCCAATTTCACACTCCACTTTCGTTCCCTACTTTGCGCTTAAGATTGCGGCATTTTGCCACGTTATCAAAGCGAAGAAATTAAAATATGATATACTTTATTTCCTCGAGTGGGAATCGAACCTACAACATGTTGCGTTTACAGTCCTATGATTGTGCGCCTTCGCCAGCACTGGTCCCAATGCCTTCATGTAGAGTATGAACTCTACATGAAGGCATTTAAATTAAAATTAAATTAAATTAAAATAATTCTCTCTACAGGAATGATCCTGTAGAGAGAATGAATTTAATTTAATTTAATTTTAATAATTACTACTTCTCCGAGCTATTTGTTTTACAGCTTCACTCTTTATCTGGTTCAGAGGAGAGACAGAAAAATCTAGTGAGTAAACTTATTATTAAGAGTCAATTTTTCACTTCCCACCTGGATTCGAGACATTCCGTGTTAACTGACATGTAGAGCTTAACGTTTCGCTTATCCTACAAATTCATTCCTCCAAATAAAGATCAAATCCACAACTATTGCAATTACACTCAAATATTATCCCACTGTGCTTAAAGAACTCTATGTTATCTAAACAAGTATTATTTTTCTTCTTTATTTGATTGTTACTACTTTACAAAGTTTGGTTATCACGGAACTGCTCGCGAGCGCAGCACATCACGGCCAGTGTAAATGTCAACATTCGTCACGAAGTTAAACTGAAGGTCAGGTTTATAGCGAATTGTCTCGAAGCATCTTTTGTTTTAACACTGACAAATTTTTCGTGCTCTTTTTTTTGTGTTCGCAAAAAATTGTGAAGAAAAGACTTCAACGCGCTCGACGAACATTTAATTTGCATAAAATATTAATGTAGAGTACATAATATGTGACTTTAATTTTCTCTTTTTTTTAATTTTATTGTGTTTTAAATGAAAGTAGAGTGACATAATATATGATAGCTTCTTTTATTATTTTCTCTTAAATGTGATAGATACATAACAAAAAGTGTATATAAAAAACTTTGATTCATAACATATTTAAGTAATTGTAGTATTAAAATATTTAAGTAGTTATTATAGTATGGTGGCCAGTCGTGGAGCAGGGACACAAAGTGTGACTGTAAAATAAACTGGTTGTGGGTTCGATCCCCACTCGAGGAAATGAAATATTTATTTACATTTATATTTTCAATCCTTCGCTCTGGTGTTGAAGCAAAGCGCGGCGTTGAGTTCCGCCACTCAGCACAAAATGCCTCCAGAACTCAGTGGAAAATGGGAAACGGAGTGTCTTAACACTAGGTTCCCTCTGCCTACCCTGCTGTGTGCGGGATACAATGGGAAGTTGTTTTATTTCTTATTTTATAGCATCTCAAGTATTGAAAATACTATCAAAATTAAAACTATTAAGAAATGCATATAAACCAGTTCAAATTACTATGCATAGTCTTAAAATTTTAACAAAATATTTATGTGTATGATATAGAGCAATTTATAAACAAATATTTTAACCAAAACGCTAATGAGAAAGTGCTGTCCAGATGGTTTGTTTACATTTTTAAAATCCATTACAAAATCTATAATGATTGGATCCATATCTATAAAATATAAAATAATAATTTAAAATACAAACAAACTTTAATCATAGCTAATGAAGCCATAACAAGAATAATAATACTCGATGCAGAGACATTTTAGTTGCCATAAAATCTTCTACTTTTTCTATTTTAAATTGAATCAAAATGCCAAAACAATTTGGATTCTTATGCTGATTTATATAAGTATCAATTTCGTTTATTCGTGTTCCTAGTTTTTTTGCTTAGCAACGTCTAAATGCTATTTCGTCTGCTACATATTTTTTTATTAACATGACGTATCAAGTACATATTTTGCATATCTCTTAACTATTTTAAATTATTCATATGTAATAATATAATTTACTTGTATAGAAATATAAGTGTACCACATCTGGTCTCAGAGTCACAAGCTTGTGACTGTAAACACGACAGGTCGTGGGTTCGATTTTCATTCGAAAAAAAATGAAATTTTATTTTCATTTCTTGGCTCTGGTGTCGAGGCAAAGCGTGGTGTTGAGTTACGTCAGTCAACATGCAATGCATCCAGAATTCTTCGGAAAGAGGGGATTGGAGTGCCTTGTGTCACTAGGCTCCCTCTGCCTACCCAGCTACATCCAGGATACAGAGTGAAGCTGAAAAAATTAAAAAAAAAATATTCAATAAAAACTAAATTATTTCGTGAGAATAATATCAAAATTAAAGTTAAACTTTACACCAATGATCATATTGTTCTCGTTTCGATCCAACTCAACGCGTAGGCGTAAGAGCCATCGAATAAAATAGTCCATACCCAACGAATGGGCCACGAAATAATTGTTGAGATTTATCTCTATGTTGTTTATAGCACGGTTAGGAATCTCGATCATTAACTATAAAGAAACAGAGAAACAACATATCCAAATGCCCATACAAAATTCCATAGACAAAATTGATTGAATTTACTTTAATTGTGGTCTCCATAATATTTTATAATACGTAGTGTTTGTACCAGAATCCGCCTTATAATAAATAACAAATCAAACGAATTAAGTTGAGCACCGAAAGACCTCCATTATTCTTCATAAGACAGTCACTGGTCTAATGAATCCAAAACTCCGACTACCGAAATAATAAACATCAATCAAAAGCCAAAGGTTTAATAAAAGTTATCAATCATTTTGTCTATAAACCATCTGATTTTATGCAAACAGACGAAACAAAAATATTAAAAATTAAAGGGAATAACATTTGACGTGTACCTACTGTGCAATATAAGCGGGTTTCGATTAGTCATTATTTGATTTAGTTCGGCGGACTGGTAAGGCCCCTGGGGTGAGGCAGTGGGGGGTGTTCGGTCGCATCGCTATATGCTCGTCATCAGATGAACCATCGCAGCCTCAGGTTTGAGTGAACAAAACTGCATTATATTCTGATATATGTGATTGTTTATTGATGTTTGGTAGCTGTAGAAATTTTTAATTTGTTGAATAAATTGCAAGGATACAAATTAGGTATAAGGAAATAATAACTTTAAACATGCAGACAAATTAATAGTAATAAATTATTACCAATAAAAAACATTCTAATAATTTTTATAATTAAAAAATACTCATGTTCTTGTCTTTGTAAAAAATCAATAGAGCTCTAATACAGAGTTTTTGCTATCAGTTCTCTGTAAGGACTTCGACAAGTAATAACAAACGCCAAATGAACAATGTTAATTCCTAATAACCTTCAGTGTTCGATACAATATGATAAATGATGATATAAATAAATAAAAAATTAAAAATGCCAAAAGTTAAGGTATTAAGCGTATATATGAAACAGGTAGAAGTCAATTCGAATCAAAGAACGCACACCACATTTAATGACCCATACAGAAGTAATAAACTTCAAGGGGGGCTAATTATGAATAAGCAAGTTCGGCTTAACAAGATTAAAGAAACAACAGTAATACGAGCTCAATGCAACATAATTTAACGATTTTACATGCTTATTTGTGATTAGCCGGCGCGAAAGGGCAAATCCTTTATTAAGATAGATAATGAGGTTAAACCCATCGAATTGTACCGAAAGGTATCAAGTTCAAAACAAACGTAATCCAATATAAATCCTACCAGAGAGTGTTACAGTACTTAACACGGTTGAAGCGTTCAAAGTTGCTGACGAAAGTGTAGTAGAAAATTATGTACAAAAAGGTAGAGTCTTTATATGGGTGTTTGGCATTATAGGTCGTATTAAGTTTGTGTATAGAGTATGTATTGAAACCACACATGTTAATGAAACGAAGAAAGAAGCTAACGATGGATTGTGCGGTAAGTCGGCACCCTGCTGCCGCGGCCCCCGACTGCGCCTATCACGGACAAGACATCGATTAGTGATCGACCGAATTCAATTGCATCGAGAGACATGACTCGATACCGTCAAATCGATTCGGACCAGACGGACGGACCGAGATCGAGATTTGTATTGTTATATTTTTCGAAAATTTGCATTTTATGATATCGACGTCAACGACAATGCTGAGTCACCTGACAAATGGAAAGGCATCGATCGTGTCAGATATGAAACGCGTTGACCGTAAGCCCCCTTTTATTATTGTAATATGATTACTGTCAACCAAAACAGTTTTTAATCGGAACATTCCATCTTGATTCGAGCAACATCCGTCGTTTTATAAATCTTTAAACATGTTATATTTTCAATGTGAATACAGTTCATCATTTAGTTTGTGTATGATATTGGAAATTTGTGGCGCAGTTGGGAAGTAGGTATATCGATATATCTAAGTGTTTTTGTTTTCTCGATCTTAGTTAGGTAAAATGCGGTGTTGAGTTCCGTCTCGTCACTTAAGAACGGAAAGATTTAACACTAGATTTCTAGGTCCGACTAACTCTCCATTATAAAGAGATAAATAAACAAAAAAATGATATATGTTTTGTTTATTTTCATCATGTTCATAATAAAGAAATGGTTATGTCGTATGCGTGGCACGATCTTATGATATTTCAAGTTTATTGGCTTTTCTCATGACATCACCATATGCGGTGAGCGTCGATAGTTACACTTAATAATAAAATGAACATTTATTATTAATATTGCGTGTTATTAATCATTTTGGTGTAAAAGCTTAATTTTAGAGTAATAATTAATTTATTAATAGAATTAAATCGGTGGACAGTTAATTAATTTAACCTCTGGCATCGTTGTTGTGATGTTTCTGGTAAAGCTTGACTTGGTTTTCAGTTCAAATCCGGCTCAATGGTATCTAGTTTAGTTAGACAAGAAGCAGACATCATATATTGCGTGATACCCTTAAATTTGCTTAAATTTGTAAACAAAATAGTGCTAAGAAAATACTAAAAATACACTATAAAATAAACTATCACTTTAATTTACAAATAACTTTTCTAGGTCTCTTATTACAAATGGTTATTATCGGCGACGACGGTTGTAGACGGTTCAATTCCTAGTGGAAGCAATCAATTATTAACATATAAAATAAGAAATAATTTAAAAAAGGCAACATTTCTGTATAACTATTATTTATTTAAAAAAAATGTTCTTTAACAATAATAATAAACGAACCAACAAAGCAATCTCTATTATTCATTAAGCTCTACATACATACAATCTTGTATAACGTCATTTCGCGTTCCTACACAGTAGGGGCATCCACTGTTAATGTAATAAAGGGTTTCGGTTAACATCATCAATAACCACAATATGCTCCACGGTGCTGGTGAAACGAAACCTACGGGTTTTTTAACACGATTAATTATGTGATGTTATTTATATGATATTACTATCTCTCGCGGTGTTGAGTTCCGCCACTCAACACGCAATGTATTCAGAATTCGCTGGAAAGTAAGGAATGGAGTGTCTTAACAGTAGGTTCCCTCTGTCTACCTTGCTGTATGCGGGGTACAGCGTGAAGCGTATTTTATTTGAATAACGTCGTCAATACCTAACTAACATATGCTGCACGGTTCAGGTGGAACAAAATTACGGTCTTTTTAACACGATTATTTACATGAAACTTACTATATTTTTGAGGCCAGTTAAGTGACTGTAAAATCGACTGGTTGTGGGTTCGATCCCCGCTCGTGGAAGTGAAATATTTATTCACATTTATATTTTCATTTCTTCGCTCTGGTGTCGAGGCAAAAAGAAGAAAAAATTTACTATATGATGTTATAATGTTGCTATCGTCTATATAATTTATTGAAGCCAGTCGTGGCGCATAAGCATACGACTGTGGACGCAACAGGTTGTGAGTTCGATTCCCAGTCTGGTTCTGGTCGACTCAACACGCAATGCCAGAATTTGGCGGAAAGAGAGGAATTGTATTATTAAAAAGGCAGTGTCATAACGTTAAGTTTCCCGGTTCCTTCTGCCTATCTTGTAGAATACAGTTGATAGCACGAAATAACATTTAGTTACTTTATAATATCTGTTTATGAAATGAATATTTTATTATCTTTATATGCAAAGAGAAGTTAGAATGTGTTTTTCTTTTCTTTTCTTCTGTATTTTACGATTTTTCACTTTTAATTTATCTAGAGACACTTACTATGTGTTGAATAGATCCCTATATTTGCTATACTTTACCATCTTCGAATTAACGAAAATATCTATACTAATTGATGAAGGTCGGTCGTGACGGGACGGGACACAAGCGTGCTACTGTAAAAGCGATAGATTATGGGTTCGATTCCCACTCGAGTAAAAGAATTATTTTATATTATCGTTTCGCCGCTTTGGTCATAAGGCAAAGCGCGGCGTTGAGTTGCGCCAATTATACCATAAATTTTCATAATAAATTATAAAATAATTAAAACTTGACTCAAACATTACATAAACGCCCAACAACAATGCACAAACGTCACTTTCTCTAGCCTCTAACAGTTTTAAGAACCAATTGGGCATCTGACACTGATATGTTTTGACCAATTCAAGCGTATAAATTGAATTAATTGTGACTCCGCCATACTATATCGTGCTTCTTCACACAAAGGAGGCCGTTTATACGATGTTTTCGCGATAAAATCTTATATAAATAAAGATATCCACTTCGATTATAATTGTTTTCGAATGCAAGTTAATGAACGCCTCTTATCTGGTATCTGATCGTGTGGAAATTTTAAGGGATTTGTAAACGTTGGAACAACTAATTGGTGATGGCTTATCCCTAATAAATCCGTGTTTGTGAGTGTTTGTTTTTTTTTGTAGATGTATTTATTATATTTTTTTTTTTTCAAATCAGTTATTTTGTCATGGATTTTTGTTTTGTATCAATCATAGTTTTAAAAATATTTCACAGTACTATATATGTTTGTAAATATGGTTAAAATTTCATATAACTAAATCTTAAATTACCCTCAAAAATAAATAAAAAAATAAAAAATAAAATAAATAAAAACATTTTTAAACATTTTTAAAGTGTTATTCCACACTTAGGAAAGAAAAATAACAAAAAGAAACATACTGAGAACGTATGGCTTAGTGGTAAGAGCGCCTAGTTGGTTTCCAGGAGGCACGGGATCGATTCCCGCTACGTTCAAATTTTTATACGTTTTCTAAATAAATAAAAACACTTTATTTGTTCAACGGATTCAACAGATTTTACACAGAAATGATTGTTACCCATCGACCCTTATATAAAAGTAACATAAAAATATAATAGGAGATGTTAGTTGAGGGTTCCATTCCTACTCGGGAAACTGAATTATTTTTATTTACGAGGAAAATTTACCAAATCAATTTCGATGAAAACCAACTGGATTTTTCTGTAAATTGGACTACATTCCAGATCAAATTCAAATCAAAAAAAGAAAAGAAATTTGAAAACGATTCCTTCTAACAAATATCAGCGTCCCAACCAATATCTGTTTACAAGGGCCTGTCTGACTGTAATTGCACAACAAAAACTTTCGAGTAAGCCATTGTGTTAAATAATTAATTAGATTAAGGCGTCGAGTGGTTCAACGTTAGTTCTTGCTATGGACGTGAGGATTGTATGGAGTTGTGTTTATTTATTATAGATTGATAGTTAATTTTGTATATAAAAAAAAATTATGACGAAAAGGAAGAAAAAAAAGGAAAGAGAAAAAGGAGAGAGACAACGCGAAGGTAAAAAAAAATCGACCCCCTTGTTTTGACACTGTGTACTCTCTGATACTCTGTTAGGCGAGGAAATAAAGTGTAACGGTATAAAAATACATAAATAAAACATTTAGAACCAAATTAGTAATATATAATAAAAAAGTGTATTGTTATTTTCCTGATAGTATTGTAAATTAATTATTATACGAATAGGAACTTTTGATTTTGAATTTGGGTCCTAGGATGATTTTTTTATATATGTATATACGTGCCTATAGAAAATCAGTATCTTATATTAAGTCGGGACGCTAAAAAAATATAATTAACAAAATAAATTACACTTTTATGGATCTATAAGGATCTATAAAGATCTATAAGGATGTTGTAGCTGCTTCTAAAACATCTTAAGCAATACTGCCTATTGCCTTATAATTTATTTGAAACATTGTAATATAACGTAGATTAGTCTCGCGTGAACTTTGCTATAGCAATTATAAGCAATTGCTCCTGGGCCGCCATCTGTATTTTGCTATTAGTTTCAAATTTAATTATTTATATTTAGGGGAGGCAGAGGGAACCTAGTGTTAAGACACTCCGTTCCCCATTTTCCGACGAATTCTAGTGGTATTGCGTGTTGAGTGGCGGAACTCAACGTCTTTATTTATTTTTTATACATCAATAAGTGAAAGAATAGTGTTTTTTTGCAATTATGGAGTTTATAGAAAAAACATATCCACTCTTTTCGCATTTTTGTTAGCCAACTTAGTTCAAACTATTTTTTTCATTGTGGTAAAGATTTTTAATCATTTCTAACCTTCTTTGACTTATATTTTTTCAACTTCACACTATATCTCGCATTTAGCAGGGTAGCAGAGAGAACCTAGTGTTAAGACACTACGCTCCCCATTTTCCGTCAAATTCTGAAGTCATTGTTTGTTGAGTAGCAGAACTCCACGCTGAGCTTTGCTTTGACACCAGAGCAAAGAAATGAAATTATTAAATATTTCACTTCCCCAGTGGGAATCGAATCCACAACCTGTCGGGCTTACAGTCTTACTTTGTGTCCAGTAGTGGCACAATTTCTTCTTAAATATCTCAAGTGAAATTAATAAAACTTTAATCATCTCATTAGTTATACAAAAAGACGTTAAAAAGATTCCGATCATAGCAGCAGCAAGGAATTCGAAAACTACTGTACTATAAATAAGAACCATGACGTTTTTACTTCATTTCATTCATCAGATTATCCAACTATGGTTATTTAGTTAAGCAATGAAAATTAAAAAAATGTCTTTATTTTAAGCATGATCGATTAATTAATAGGTACAATATATTTTTAGTTTGCACGCTTTATTACGCACATAGCAGGGTAGGCAGAGGGAACCTGGTAACCTAGTGTTAAGATACTCCGTTTCCATTAAGATATTTCCATTCTCCACTTTCTGCTGAATTCTGGAGGCACTGAGTGTTGAGTGGCAGAATTTAACGCCGCTTATAGTGATAAATTTGTTGAAATAAAATAAATCCCAAAGTCACAAAATGCATAAGAAGTGGAGTGCATCTTAAAGGTTGTTGAGTCATTTCAACCACGAAAAATGTATGAGAAGAAGTGAAACTGAAACATGTTATGTATTGAAGGACAGGACTTGACGCCGAGATTTCTCTACCAGAACAACAAAATAAAAATAAGCAATTGGAACATAATTCAACTGACAATCGAACCCACAACCGTCGCGTTTACAGCCACACATTTTGCCAGTGCGCCACAATAGCTACCAACTGCGGCAGCATCAGAAGGATTTCTATAAATACCATGAAAAACAACATAAGTGAAGTTGTTTATATAATTTCTTAACCATGGCCTTATTTTTTGGGTTCCGTACATCAAAAAGAAAAATTTGAGGTACGGTGGAATTGTGCTTCCAATTGACCTATAATCATGGGGGACTCCGACTCACACTAGATCAGTTTCTTTTTTATACCTGTAGTTGCGGTAAATCTGCAAAGGTATAAAAAAGAAAAGATTGCTTTATACATTTTTATTTCTATTTATTTAGTTTTATAAATGCTATTGTTTTATAAGTTTGTAAACTTCATTTATATATAAAATGAGTTAGGAGACTGTATCATTGATTTTCTAAAATATCAACTTTTTTAAGTTGTACATCACGTCGACTTATAATTATACAATTCATACGGAACCCTCGGTTGGCGAATCCGACTCGATAATGACCTTTTTTAAATTTAATATTACAATCTTAAAATTTATTTAAACTATTTAATTTAATAACATAAGGAAATGATTAAATATTAAACCTAAGCTAATAATTATCTCAAAAAGTACTTGCATTTATTTTTTTATTACAAACCTACATAATATATATCTAAAAAAATAATTTAGAATTAAACACAAGTAAACATTAGTATCTAAGGTGATAAAATCACTAATTGAAAGGTTTAAGTACCCTCGTTACCGATGATGCCCAAAGCCGGTATCGCCAAAAGATTGTCGTTGCAGTAAATCCGTTTTTGCGACAAGCACTTCAGAAACCCATATTTTTGAGTGATGTTAATTTATATTGTATCGATGATTCCAATTTTCATATATAACTTATGTTTTGAATGAATTAAGAAGTGGAATAGTAGTGTGTAAGTAGGTTAATTTTATTTAAGGACGTATTAATAGTATCTTTAAAAAAAGCATACTGGTGGGCCAAAACAATGTATTACTAGTTCATGTAAAAATGTAAGATATGTAAAAATTTATAATTACATTGAGTCCATCGTGGTACAGCAGCACGGCTGACTGTAAGCGCGACGGCTGTGGCTTCTATTCCTTCACATTGGAATTAAATATTCTCATTTTTTTTATTCTGGAAACGAATCACTGCTTTGAGTTACGCCACTCAATACATAACGTCACGAATAATGAGGATGCCTGTATATGTTATAGTAGAGTGCAGTGCGAAGTTAAAAAAATATCATTACATACATTACATAATATATAATTTTGCAGTTTCACACACGTACTTTTACAATTCCTGTGTGAAAATAAAAAAAAAATCATACATTTAAACATTTATATTTGATAATTACACTCTACGGCTTATTAGTAAGACATTCTATGAATTCTCGTCATAAAATACAACCTTCAATGTTCATACGACCATAAAACTAAAACTGTATGGAATAACGTATTTTACACCGATATTTGTAGCTTACTCTTATCATTATGTCGCGTCATAAATTCATCGACACGGATGCAGTAATTCACGGCGCATCACTATTTCGAAATCGTGTGTGGTAAAAAACAAATAAGACCTTTTTATTTACCTAAATGCGGTTGTAAAACATAAAAAATCGTTTTCTACCAAACTTTAATTGCCGGCAGTGAAATAATTAAATGTGACAATCGTAAAACACTGGATGCCTATAAAACATAGTGTCTTGATACTACCTATTTCACTTTAATCAGCTGATTCTAATATTGTGTAATCGTAACTCGATAGAGGTTTTTATTAAAATGATATATGATTTGAGGCCTGTTGTGGTGCAGAGATGACAGGTAGTGGATTCGATTCTCACTCAAGGAAATAAAATATTTAATATTTTTATTTGCTCGCTCTGGTAACACTGAGGGAAATCGCGGCGTTATATTCCGAAATTTAACACGCAATTCCAGAAAAAAATATTTGTGTGCACGGTACAGTGTTGGGTTAAAAATTGCTATTCATTGTGGTTGAAGAAACTATCGGTTGAGGAAATTTCGAAGTTCGCATATACAGCAGGTGGAAGTCAACGCCACTTTATCTTTCTGGAGCAGGGAAATAATTTATTGCCTCAAATGGGTATCGTAACCCACTATCATCGTTTACAATGCAATGCAGTCCTACAATACCACTATGGTCTCTACCTTAACATGAGTACGTTAAAAAAAGCAAAGGTGTAATATTTTTTTCTACGGAAAAACAAACATAACTTTTTACAGAACAGATATAGGAATTGATATATTCTACCGTTTCTTTACAATTTATCAAATTAAGTAAACAATAAAGAATAACAGTAAGAAATAAATTGGTTAGTGAGTCGTAAAACATTTTCCTAGTTTAAATATAAGAAGCAAAGACAAATCTATAAATAGAATTTGAGATATATTTTATTACTCTTAAAAATTTTATTGTTTTCTCCAAAAGTTCAGGAACCTCGTCAAAGGCAGAAAATATGATCGGCATAATCGAAAATGACCACTCACTGCACTTCTTCTCTTTTTATCTCACATAAAAAATCAACATAAAGATGATGTCCGCATTTTTATTATATTCCTTCAACAATAAAAAATCACCTTCACATATAACATGTTTTACTGACTCTACCTATTCCCATGAAATCCGATACAAATATTCACTTCTAAATATTTCTTATGGCGAATATCATTCATAAATTACAATAACATGATCGAAAAAAAACAACACCGTACATATTAATCTATCTTTTATTCTAAAATGTTTATAGGTTATAAAATGGGTATAAAAATAAGAATCAATAAAAAAAAGGCTGTAAAATTTTACCCAAAAACAAACAGAACTCGTATTTTGTATAATATGCGGTAATAAATAAAGAAAATACACATGTAAACATTAGAGATAGGTAGAGATAATAAATGAACGCTGAAAGAGAGATCATTTGTAGCGCCTTCTCTACAATAATGGATGCTCTACCATATCTGTTTACAAGCAGTACAAGCGAGAAATTGCCATTTTAGACACACCTATTTAGAGCAAAATAATGGACAATAGGCGGCGTTAAAGTGTGAATACAAAAGACTATATATAAACAAACCAATATATACTTTATTGTATAGCAGTTAAGAATCAAATTAGCGATTAGGAATTTCTATTTGAAAGTCAAGCTATCGACAACTGTACAGTAGAGTTGCTCGAATTGAAATGAAACATTGGGTATACTTATTCGGTGTCAAGTGAACATCTCCTTTAAGATGGCAACACTGAAACAGAAATATTGCTTTGGGGTAGAGTGTTTATGTTTGTTAATCTATATTTACACGTAGGAGGTGAAAAAACATTTAGTAAAAGGCTTTTTTCTTATTCTAAACTGTCATTTTAAATTGATGTTTTGATTAAATGCATATTGCTGTGAAAAAAATGAGGGTAGTCGTTTCGCATGAGCGTTGGCGTGTGTCTGTTAGCTCGACTGGTCGTGGGTTCGATTCCCATTCGTGGAAATTAAATATTTAGTATTTTCATTTAATTTCTCTGGAACGAGGCAAAGCTTGGCGTTGACTAAGAAGTTGACTATACACAACACGCTCTAAAATTCTGTGGAAAGGGAGAAATGGAAATGTCTTAATGGGAACGGAGTGTCAAGTGATGTTGCGGGTCAAGTCGCAAGCCTTATCCTCCACTTGCTCATAGCAGTGTAGGCAAAGGTAGCATAAAGACACCCTTATTGTAAAGGTACTCCGTTCTCCACTTCCCGTCATACTTTTGAGTCGACGATTACTTTTCGACTTTCCAGTGTGGCATGTTAAGTAGTGGAACTCAACGCCGTGCTTTGCCTTCTTGCTTAAGCGCAGAAATTAAAATAGCTCATTCTGCTGGGTCAGAATCAAAACCACACTCTTTGTGTTTACATTCGAACGCTGAATTGCGCCAAGACATCACCAATCAAGACAGACCTCATTTTCAACTTTTTATTTTTTAGCTTTATCTCGCACACAGCACGGTAGGCAGAGGAAATCTAGTGCTAAGACACTCCGTTTCCTATTTTCTGCCGAATGCTAGAAGCATTGCGTGTTGAGTGGCGGAAATCACGAGTGGTGGCGTGACATCATAGCGAAGAATTGAAAATATTAAATATTTAATTTCCTCCAGTGGGAATCAAACTCTCAACCTGTCACGTTTACAGTACACGCTTATGGCTCTATGCCACGATTGGCCTCTGCCAATGAAAGCTTATTATATTAATTAACTTCACGCTGCATGCTGCACACAGCAGGGTAGGCAGAGGGAACCCAGTGTTACCCAGTTCCCCATTTTTCGCCACATTCTCGAAGCATTGCATGTAGAATGGTGGAACGCAAAGCCGCACTTTGTTTCGATACCAGAGCGAAGAAATGAAAATATTAAATATTTATTTTCCTTGAGTGGGAATTGAACCTACAACCTGTCGCGTTTACAGCCATATGCTTGTGCCTCTGCGCCATGAATAGGAAGCAAATGCTTAAATGTCAGTGATGACTGTAGATAAGTTAATAAAAGCATATATTAAAGTGAATTAATAAATATTAAAAGGCAGATATAGCAATAAAAGAAATATCAAATTTAGTTTTCTTCGATAATGTATACAAATATAATTTTTTATTACCTGTATTGAGATAATAAATGAGATAATTAATTTAATTAATCTGTGCAATTTTCGTATAAATTGAAACCAGTTAGAACGTTTTCAATATTACCCCGAAATAATATGTTAATAAAAATTTTGAAATTATATTCAACTTTTGGCAAAAATAAACTAATATGAATGACAAATTCGAATTCGTATGATATAGTAGTACTAGGTTATTTCTTCCAGTCCTGTTTTTTGGGGAAAGGGGTGCGGTTCTAGGATAAATATACCTACTGAAATATGGTTATATAATTAGCACTTTTATTTTTTAATATTTGGTTTTTTTTCGATCCGGTAACGAGACAAAGTGCGGCGTTGAGTTCCACCACTAAACATGCAATGCCTCCCGAATGCGGAGAATATTAGAAAAAGGAATTGTCTTAATACGAACGGAGTACTCACGCTGAATCCGGATTATGGAGAGTAGGCTCCCTCTGCCTCCTTTATACAGGATACAGTGAGAAGCTAATCAATTTATACTGTACCTACGACTACTTGTGAAAAGTTTTCGTATAAATATGAAAAATTAAATTATTACCTTTTTGAAATTTACCAGATTACTTTAATATTGGATATTTTCATGAAAGATCGTATATTATAATAGCAGCTATAATAACATAATAAGTAAGTTTCGTTCGAAAGTAATTTATGGAATAATCGCCACTATATTAAATACTTTTAAAGTTCAAAACTGTATAAGCAATGTTCATGCTAACATATTTACCTACATACTTACAGAAATGCATATTGTAAAATTAAATGTATTTAATTTAATTTTCACAAAATTCTGCTGTAGTCGTGGTTGGACAACGTCTGACTATTAGCACAATAGTTGTGGGTTCAATCCACAAGCCAGGGATTAATTATTCTCCCTTCCCCCTCTGGAGAGGTATGGCGCGGCGATATGTTGAATTTACCAATTTATTGAATGGCAGACCATTATTTGTTGAATGGCAGAACTCAACGCCGCACATGCGGCGTCTTGACGCTCGATAAAAAACAAGGAGCGTCATCTGATAATTATTATTTGTTTTACGACAATACAGAGAAATTTTGAAAGAATACTAGTAAGAATATATTTTATATTAAGAAATAAGCCAAAGTCAGATTGACCTTTTTATAACATTTAGAATATATATACTTTTGCAAGCGCTTTAGCGTTAATTGTTATATAAGTAAGGATAACTACCCAATAGCAACTACAGTTGTTAAAATGAAAATTTTTAATAATATTAATAAATAGAGAATTTTGTCTAATGTTATTATGACGATATTTTTTTTTACTGAGAATAAATGAAATGTTTCTATTCATTCTTACTTAACAGTTGTTATATATATTAGCTATATACTAAATATAAGACTATCTATAAATTGTGCATATATTTATATTATGTATATATATTTTTTTTAATAAACACAAAAGCTACCTATAGTTACAAACAAAATTTATGTTTATAGCGAAAATTTCAATATCTAAGACCACATGAAATACGAGTACCACCTAACCACAAACAACCATTACCACATAAATTGTCTTTAAATTCACTTTTTGATGCTGCTATCAGTTTCAGCCATCATTCCCTTCACTTACATTAGTTGTAGATAAATTAATTTTATATCTGGCCGAGTCGTGCGCGCGCGCAGCCTCCGGGCGACTGCGGCGTGGGAAAGCGTGCGCGCAAACCTGACCGTGTGTCATCACTTGTCATACTGACGATTCTAACTTGTTAATAATGTAGGACAATGTTTTGTAGTTCCACGTTGTATCCCTAGAGGGAACCTAGTGTTAAGACACTCCGTTACTCTTTTCTTTCTCCGGAATTCAATGCTGCGCTTAGCCTCGACACCAGAGCGAAGGAAATGAAAATATTAAATATTTCAATTTCTCGAATGGGAATCGAACCTACTATCTGTCGCGTTCACAGTCACACGCTTGTACCCCTGCGTAACAAATGACCTCAATAATTGCCAATAGAAGGACCAAAATGGCTGTTTAATAGTTCTAGTTTTATTTATGTGCTTCGATGAAATCGGCATTTCACTTTTTGTTTATAAGTTATGCAAGTTTTAGGTTTATTAAGACAGGTGTTTAAACATTTTTACTATAGTCGTGCTATAACAGCAGCTTTGTACATAGTAAACCATATGAATGGTTAATTGTGGTGCATAGAGACAGTGTGTGACTGTAAAAGGTGGTGGTTGTGTTTTCAAAGCACATTCGGGGGAATAAATTATTAATATTTTTACTTATTTAGAAAACGTATAAAAATTTGGACGTAGCGTAGAGTCCCGCTACGTTCAAATTTTAATACGTTTTCTAAATAAGTATTTTTCTTTCCTAAGTGTGGAATAACACTTTAAAAATGTTTAAAAATATTAATATTTTTATTTCACTCCTCTGGTGAGAGCAAGGTCTGACCGTACAAAGTAAAGCAAAATCTGATCGTACAAATTGCGTTCATATGAGTAGGTTTGATTCCCACTCGGGTAAAATTATTAAATATTCTTAAAATTATGTTTATCACAAAAAGCAACGATGGATTTCGCCACTCACATAGATCATCTATAATACTGTCGGAAAACAGATTGTTTTAACGCTAACTTTTCTCTACCTACCCTCCTATAAGCGGCAGAGGCGTAAAGCTAACATAATTACTATATATAAAAACATTATTTTTAATAATTTAAGGGTTAAACCCTTTCCTAGCGAACAAACGTAAAATATATACATATTACTATAGTCGTGAAATCAACTTCAAGCTGTATACCGCTCACAGCAGGGTAGGCAGAGGGAACCTATTGTTAAGACACTCCGTTCCCCACTTTCTGCCGAATTCTGAAGGCATTGCGTGTCGAGTGGCAGAACTCAACGCCACGCTTAACCTCGCGAATCAGAGCGAAGAAATGGAAATACAAATTAAAGTAAATATTACGTTTATACGTTTCAACTACAAAAAAACGATATTTTATCCCGTATGTAATAGGGTATGCAGTCTGTTTCCCACCTTCCATCAAATTTTCGAAGCATTGTGTGTTGAGTGGTGGAACTGAAAATATTAATAAATAATAACTCATGCCCTCGAATGGGGATTGAACCTACAACCGTCACGTCATAGCCACACGCCTGTAATCCAACGCCACGACGGCCTCAAATAATCAACAAAATTGAGTAAAAAAGTAAATAAATTATACTAAAATGGTAAACTTTTGCAATAGTTAAGTAGAAAGTAAAATTCTTGTTCAAATAATCTGTTATCACTACTGAGCCGTATACCACGACAGTTTTATATGAGTACATATAAAAATACAATAAAATATTGCTTCCTAAAACAACGTCGGTTCATCGAACTTGGCACCGCTTGTTAACCGCGATCCGCCTACACACGATTGTATCTCCATAGATATATATGTATTTGGTGGAATTTTAAACTAGGTTTGTGATCAAATCAATGAAATATATTATAACATAATAATGCTTTTGCTTTTGTAGTTTAAAAAGTAATAGTAAAATATAATAATTATCTACAATATAAGGTGTAGAGGCCAGTCGTGGCGCAGTGGCACGAAGTGTGACTGTAAAACCGACTGGTTTGTGGGTTCGATTCCCAGTCGAGGAGACGAAAGATTTACTTAAATTTATATTTCCATTTCTTCGCTCTGGTGTCGTGGCTAAGCGCGGCGTTGAGTTCTGCCACTCAACATGCAATGCCTTCAGAATTCGGCAGAAAGTGGGGAAAGAGTGACTTAACAGTAGGTACCCTCTGCCTACCCTGCTGTCAGCGGAATACAGCGTGAAGCTGATTTGACATAAGGTGTAGCGGAAGAGCTTTAAAATACTATGTATTCTAACTTTTGAGATCTAAAAGTGATTTTGGTATCTGCTTATATACTAACAATATTAACAAGTAAAGGTAACTAACGCTTAAACTAATTCACCAGGAAAATTGATATCAAACTTAAAAAATATAACTAAACCCATATTTTTTTAATTAATACATTTTATAATTTTATGAAAAACTCCCTTTGGCATTTTTATTCTTTATTCAAAACGTTAATGAGTAATGGAGTTTAACGCCGTGATTTATCTCTCCAAAACTTGGGTATGAATAAAATGAATAAATGTGGGTGTCGTGCCGCATAGGCACAAGCGTGTGACTGTGATGGTTGTAGATTCGATTCTCACTCGTAGGAATGAAATATTAAATATTTTAATTTCCTGGCTCCGGTACTCAGGCACGTACTCAAGAAGGCGGCGGAAAGTAAAAAACAGAAGTGCCCTAATGGGGAATGGAGTGTCTTAACAATAGGTTCCCAGGCTCCCTCTGCCTGCTATGTGCGGGATACAGCGTGAAGCTAAAAAATAATAAAATATTTATTGTAATAATTTTGTTAACATGGTTTTAACTTACAAAAATCTCGTTGGGTCACAATGGGCTCAATGACAAATATGAAAAATTGTTTATTACAGCGTTTGTGTTTATTCATTCAAAAAAAAAAACTTTATTAACTTACTAGCTATGAGCTGAATTAGTATGAATGATACTCTTTATAGGAGTATACATTCAGCTTAATGATACAGATGAACGAGCGGAAAAAAATGGTATAGGATATACTATACAGGTGAGGCCACTGAGGCCACTCATGGTGTTGGGGCACAAGTAAACACGACAGGTTGTGGGTTTCTTCTCCACTCAAGGAAAAGATATACTTACCATTTTCATTTTCTCGCTCTGGCGCGGTGTTGAGTTCCGCCACCGGTCAAGCTATAAGCAATTAAGCTTACTTACCCGTAACCTCGATCCAACAAAAACAACAGTGTCTCAATCATTATACCTTTCTAATAAACATAAAAAGGTTGTGCAATTTCGCTCATCCACTTAAAAGAAGACCCCGCGTTAAGATATCTCCGTTTCTCATGTCAATTGTTAGTGCAATTACCCACCACGCTCTATTGGAGCATGGTGGTAATCGCTTTGTGCGCGCCCACTCACCGTGACGGCGATTGTGAATTGCGGAATCGTGGAACTAGCCTGCGTAGAAATTGCAAAAGATTTGCTTGAATAGGAGATTTTGTTTATTTCTATAGCTTTACATTATTCTTATAGAGTAGTACTGTATAATGTCTGAATGTTATAATGTAGGTTTTCGTCTGCATTCCTTTCCGTAGTTGGTCATAATTTAAGTGAATGAAATATATATTATTGATAATTTATTAAAAATAAGTTTTATATATATAAAGCAATATTAAAATTAAAATAATATACCTACTTATTTAATAATAATCTCCACCTGCAATTTCGCCACCTTGATTTAATGGAAATAAATAAGAATTTTAAATACTGACCAAAGGGTCACTGGGTTACATCGTAACAATTAACTTTATATATTATATTATTTCGGGATAAATGTTAGGTACATTTATATAGGTACAACAGATATTTTAAAATTCGAACCAGTAGTTCCTGAGATTAACGCATTCAACCAAACAAACTTTATAGTGTATCAAATTATTGTACTTAAAAAAATTAAAAAATCAGGGTAGGCAGAGGGAACTTAGTGTTAAGAGACTCCCCCCCACTTTCCGCCAAGTTCTAGAAGCAGTGTGTTAAGTGGCGGAACTCAACGCCGCGCTTTGCCTCGACACCAAAGCAAAGAAATGAAAATATAAATGTAAGTAAATATTTTATTTCCTCGAGTGGGGAACCCAAAACTAGTCGATTTTACAGTCACACCTTGTGCCCCTGCGCCACGACTGGCCTCAAAATGTACTTAAAGAAGGCAAAAATGTCTGCATAAAATGTAAATAGTCACTCGGGTACAACCAGTTACCTAATACAACGGGTATATTATTCAACTTCAAACTATAATTTGACACGGCACGCTGAAACACCAATTATTTATTTGTCTGACATTGGCTCGTGGTAATAGCGACGAAATTATAAACATAAATACTTCTATACTATACTTCTATAATATATATTCTTCTTCTATAGTTTTTTTTTAAATTTTTTTTATGTATTTTTTCGAATTAAACCTCTTTATTCTATTCGTTTTTTTTTAGTATGGACATTTCGTACAGAGGATCGAAATCTACTCACATTTTTACTTATTGGAAGAGTAGAAGAGAACTATGTGAAGAAAATTCCAAATCAAATCATTATCAAATTAATGAAATTTAAAATTTTATACATGTAAAATATTTTAAATTGCAAAAGACGTTATAATAAATAAATTTGGGTAAGTATTTATATTTGTTTTACATTTTTAAACTAATATCAAGAAATATATTATCCATGCAATTCGATATACAGAGTGATTTACTCTTTTCATTTTCTCCGACAAAACAATTTCAGAAAAAAAAATTAGATTCATAAAGGTATATAGTTTAAAAAAAATATTACACGCTTATCTTCATCAAGCGAAACAAGTGCTATAGAATGTGCTTGGAGCTAAAAGCTGTATGAGCCTAAACTCGAATTGTTTACTAGCAATCTCTGAAGAGTTCCAATTTTCAGGTCCTGGCTCGATCATCACACCAGCTCGTTGATATCATAACATTGTAATGTCGCCAAAGATTTTTATAACCGCTAGAATTCCCAAGGATACAAATTCAAATTCACAGATTTTATTACTTTATTATATTATTACAGATTAAGAGACCATTCGTGGCGGCACGAAGTCTGACTGTAAAACCGACTGGTTGTGGGTTCGATCCCCACTCGAGGAGATGAAATATTTACTTAAATTTATATTTCCATTTCTTCGCTCTGGTGTCGAGGCTAAACGCGGCGTTGAGTTCTGCCACTCAACACGTAATGCCTCCAGAATTCGGCAAAAAATGTGGAACGGAGTGTCTTGACACTAGGTTCCCTCTGCCTACCCTGCTGTGTGTGGGATACAGCGTGAAGCTGATTATTACAGATTAACCTTATAAGCTACAAAAAAAATAATTCGCATCACAAAATTTGCAAAAACAAATAAACAAAATTAAATATAAAATAATGAAATACTTACAAAAGCTTATGATTTTTGAGCAAACTGTCAATATTTTGTTACCTTTCGATTCAATTATACAGGATTATTGTCAATAACGATACATTCATTGTTTACACGTTTTATAACTTGAACCAAAGGTATATAAATATTGAATTGTATTGTTTTAACTGAGTAAACCTAATAAACATATGTAAGCAGGATTTTCTTTGTGAATTTTGTACGTAGTGCTCACAAGGTACAGAAACTCTTAATTTGTCACTTATAGTGTTATTGAATTTCCTTTTTTTCATGTACCTTAAAATCTAGCTTTAATTATATATTTTCAAATATGTAGGGAGGCCGTTGTGGTGCAGGGGCACTAGCGAGCGACTGTAAATCCAATGGTTGTGGGTTTGAATCCCATTCGAATGAGGCAATGCGCGGTGTTGAGTTTCGATACTCAACAAAGTATGGAATATAGTATCTTAATTTGGTATGGAGTCTTAACAGAGTCCCAGGTTCCCTCTGCCTATCTTGACGATGGAATAAAAAATAATAACTTTTCTTCGTACAAGAAAATAGTTACAAAAAGAAGTAATATTTTTAAATTGAGATATTCGAAGTCGAGTCCAAATTTAAATTTTATATGACGTTTTAAAAAATGTAGAGTATGTAGAGTATTTTTATGGCAGTTAAATCTACTGTTATTGTCGTTTTATTTGTTAAATTTAATTTATTTAACAATATTGACGATAAAGAAATTTAAAATAGCAAGAAGTAATATTTATAAAAAAGTTTAAAAAAGTATGTAATTTTTTTATAACTAAACGGCCTACTTGATATTTCTTTTAACGAACTAGATACTAAGTCAGTGTCAGTTGCCTACTAAAAAAGTTATTATATTTAAAAAAAAAAAAAAAAACAATTATAAGTCTATGGAAAACATGAAGAAGAAAATACCAGCATGCTCTGGTTTATTTGGACAATATCCACTTTTGTCTCTGCTCGAGCTTTATATGCACCAAAGTTGTTGTGTTTTATGTATCCTATATGTGCGATTCGTAAACATAAATGCAGGTTTTTAATTTTTATTATTAAGTTATTTTTTTTAGCTTCACGCTGTATCCCGCACACAGCAGGGTAGGCAAATGGAACATAGTGTTAAGACATTCCGTTCCCTACTTTTCGCCAGAAATTTATTTTAACAGTTAAGTTTTTTTACATATTATATATAGTAAAGTTAGTTTTTTGTTTACATTATAAAAACAAATAAACAGTTTCCAGCTAGCTTTTATGGAGATATTCAGTAATATTTCTTCAATAGAAACATATTGACACAAAAAGAGTTTTGTAATAGTAAAAGCGTGTGACATGACCTACAAATAAAACAAATGGGTCGATCGAATTGTTTTCCCATAGTCCGACCGATTCCATTCAGAATCTCATTACTAGTAAGGGCCACAACAAATCTGGCGCAATGTTCTCATGAACGTGTCCGTGTAGCGTATAGGGCAACGTGAGGTGACCATTACTGTACAAAGAATTGCCTAAAACAGAGAGAGCTTTTGTGAGGCGGGTTGTCGAGGGGGAGGCGGGGGCGGGGCGGTCGCGGGCTGCCCGCCGGCTCAGTCGCGTCGCACCGCAGAGCCGCCTCGCACGCCGCGCACCGACTGCGACTGCGCACGCGCACGCGTACCCCCCACCGCGCTCCACAACACGCACACGTGCCTGTGACCACCTGATGATACTACCTATACCCATTGAACAACATGCAAGAACAAAGCACCTCCCGAACTAACAAGACTACGCTCAATTCATTAGAAAGCGCTATCATCAAACTGAAGAATAACCTCCAGATACAAGACAATAAAACGGACATGAGTGGTGTTGTTAGCATCGAGTCGTCCTCCGAGGATACCAAAAGCAATTCAAGTAAGATTACAAGTACATCATCTACCACAAACATAAACTTATCTATCGCATCCGCCGCGTTACTACAAGAGAATATGCTTCAACGATCGTTACAAGGTGTGGTCATATCACTTCAAAATGCTATGATGAGTTCATTACAACAGGCTGCTCTTCTTCCTTCGAATTCTGCCGCTGCTGCAGCTCTAAATTTACAGGCTTTGGAATCATATTTAACTTTACAACGTCTCACTACAGTTTCATCTGTCAATAGTTCCACACAACCAAACACGTCTGAAAACAATACCTCAACAAAACAAGACATATTAAGGCTTGCGACGGCAAGCGCTAAGATAACAGAAACAGATGTATCTGAAAGTGTTACAAGAATAATGTCACCGAAAACTCCTGAAGAATATCCATTGCCTGATGACATAGCTGCTGAGGATGTTGATTTATCTGAGGAAGTGGAAGAGGACTTGGCACTACTTGATAATGAAGATGATTTTACATTAGAACAACATTTAGAATCTACGTCAAAAGCATATAATTACAGTTCAACACCAAGCTTAGATAACGGTTACCCAAGTCTTTTAATGAATGCGATGTATCAACAACAAATGAATGGAAGCCCCTCTCAACCTCCACTCTCCCCGCAACCATCAAACTCTTCAAGTTCAAAGTCAACTAATAGTTCAACATCATCAACTAGCAGTATATCAAATAAACAAAAAACTACAGGCAGCGGACCGAGAACGAAAAAACAATTTATTTGCAAATTTTGTAACCGACAATTTACAAAATCCTATAACCTTTTAATACATGAAAGAACCCATACAGACGAACGACCTTACTCGTGTGACATCTGTGGAAAGGCTTTCCGACGGCAAGATCATCTGAGAGACCACAGGTAAATAAAATGACCATATTATAATTGCATTATATTCTGAATATGAATTGAATTAATCTAATATTAAATATAACATTTATCTAAATCTTAATATTGTAAAATTACATTTATTATGGTACCCGCTATTATTAATCATCATCTAATGTTACACGTAATGTGAACTTAAACACTCTTGCCTCATAGGCAGGTATGCTCGTGTCAATATCTTAACACTCGAATAGACCATATAATTACAATGTACTCTACTCACGGAACACATTAATTATATCTTATCTCGACCCACCAAAATAAATAGCTAAATCAATGGATGCTTTCAACTTTATTTTATAGTACTTAAACACCGTAACCGATGTCTCAGCCAGCCCATATTTATAAAATAAAATAACAATAAACCGCGTCCAAAAACATTTGAAAGGATCACGATTCTCATTTTCGATATCAATAAAAGATTTGGTCCTCGAATTTCTACGCGAAACATTATGAGCTTTTGAATAATGGCGGTGTAGAAAAATATTTCAAACAAAAAGGGTTAAGTACGGACCGGGCAGATGGTATCGACGAGTCGTTCGTCACGCTCGTTTATTATTTTATAAAACCACTGCTAATCCGAGAAGAGCTGAATGTATTAATTTTGATCATTCCTTTTGTTTTTCTTAACTCCTCCGAATTCCTTAGAAACTCGTGCGCATATCACATTTATCAGGAATTATTGACTGTAACAGCCTCAATTTTATTTTAAAGAAGAAAACAAACAAACTGTAGACGATGAACTCAATAAACAACGCCATTACACGTATTGTATCAACAACAAGTTTCAACGTATACTTTAGGAGTATCTATTTCTTTACTTATCTGTCCAAGTTCCACACCCAAAGATGTAAAGGTGTTGAATTTTTCACACCTGTCTCTCGATTTCTACCCAAATCACCGTATCTTTGTGGTAATAAAATAAATTTCCTATAGACGCCGGAGGGTTATCCCGGGCCCGACCCCGCCTGTCGATATTCAATCGATGTTCGTTGACACGATACATTATAATGGAGAGGAGCGTTCGGATTTTTTTTAAACCAAGCACGTGGTCCTGACATGGGGATTAATGTGGACGACAAAAAAATAACTTGCGTGGTAAATATCTCGCGCATACCAAATTAAGACTGTGTTTGTTCATGACTTTTTTACTCACGGCATTTTAATATCTTTACTTCGAATGGATATTTGATTGTATCGTTATTATTAAAGAGATGTTTAGGGATGTACTGTATAATGTTTTTTATTGTGATTTCTGGGTTTTTTTAATAATTGATGTGAATTAATTAATTTAAGTTTTGCTAGTTTTAATTTTAAAAAATGCACTTGTCTTTCTCTTCTTTTTAAAAAAATATTCGTATGAAAATATATGTATGAATACATACATAATTATACTAATTCATCACGATAATAACCAATTTTATATTCGCTATTTTTAGAAAACTCTTTTTATTCTACAACCTGTCTTCAAGATGAAAAACTTAATGCACATTACTGTGACATGTTTTAAAGTTAATAAGCGTCCTCAACTAGAGTTTTATAGGCTATCAATATTTATAGCAGGTTTAATTTATCAACGCTGTCGCGATGCTTCGAGTTAGGCCTAACTGCGCCCGCGCCGGTGTCAGCTCACGGTCGATTGCGCGCGCGCACCCTAATCGCCTCATCATCTTTTATATCCAAATCATTTTTTCATTCATCATCTTGTACCTCTTAATCGTCAGTTATCGTTATCTCAACGATTATTACACGTATTACGTTACTTTGAACACGTCGATATTTCCTCTCGCCGAGTCGAGTCCAGTGTATTTGTTTATCAAGTAATTTTTGAATTGATCTTTCGTTTGCTATTATCTCGTTCGTATTATTGATTATAGGTTTGTGAACTGTAATTATTAGGTTTTCTATGTTTTAAATCAATTTTAGTATACTGTACCCAGTTCGAATTTAACGGTGGGAACAACAGACGGATGGGCATAATGAGAATTAACAACTAAAGATAAAATTTGGTATATTATACCGAAAATACATTAAGTTGTAATAATAGTTGAAACTAAGTTAGTTGTTATCTTATAAGCCATATAACTTTTGTTTTTTCCAAGCTATAACCTTGTATACGTGATTTATCATACAAGTTAAAGCTATTAAAAAGCAGATATAGAAGGTTTGGTTATCTTACCTCGTTTTTACATGTAATAAAAACCTCTTTGAACATTTAAATGCAAATGTAAAAGTTTGGATGCTCATTAAATGACCTTTTAAGTTAGGAGCACTCGTTTAATTGATGATACGACCGATGGAACAGGAAGGCTGCTTGTTCGAAATCATTTTAACAAGATTGAGGTCATCCTGTCTTTGTCTAATTGTCGACATCGATGGTTGCGAGTTCGATAAGTACTTCAGAAAAAATATTTTGTTTAAATTCTCCTGGTCCTCTTCTTCTTCTTGGTCAGTTTCCAAGAGGCGCGGGTTCAAATTTTTATGCGTTTTCTAAATTAGTATTTTTAAATGGTGTGGAATAACACTTTAAAAAATGTTTAAAAATAAGTTATATTGATTTGTTCTCTCTGGCAAGACAATGTAATGGCGTTGAGTTCCGTATCCCAGTAAAAAGGGTTGACACTGGAGACGTATTTATAAACCGCTCTGAAGTCTAAGATCGAACATGAGATGTCGCTTTCAATCATAAATTTTATCTATGAATGAAAATGGCATCTCAAGACTGATCTCTGACTTCAAAATTGTTTATAAATACAGGCTTAGGATTTTATTTGTGTACCCAATTATATGGGTATATGTGGGATAAAGCGTGAAGCTAAAAGAAAACAACAAAAAATTTAACAGTTTAGGTCTTAAGTTACGTAAATTGATGGCATTGAGAGAGAAATGAGAGGGTGCGCGGATTTATTACACATATCCCGAGGGCCCTTGTTTGTTCCCGACATCGCACTACAAGGTATTCAAAATGAGCCTTCAATATAGCACTTACGTAGGATATATTTATGATAATTGCATTTAAATAACAAATGTATTAGTTGGGAAAGAAAAATTTGAATATTTATTATATTTTTATAATTTTTTTTTATCAGTTTCACGCTGTATCCCATACACAGCAAGGTAGGCAGAGGGAACCTAGTTCCCCACTTTCCGTCGAGTTCTGAAGGCATTGCGTGTTAAAAGGCGGAACTCAACGCCCCGCTTTGCCTTGACACCAGGGCAAAGAAATAAAAATACAAATGCAAATAAATATTTCATTTCCTCGAGTGGGGATCGAACCCGCAACCAGTCGACTTAACAATCACACTTTGCGACCCTTCGCCACGTATGGCCTCATTATATTTATACAGATTCGAAATATTGTGATTGGAGTTCTCTATTTAAATAATAGTTCGTTGGCAACTTAAATATTAAAAGAAACTTACGGTTTTTTTTATAATAAATTAAAATAACTCATGTATTTTATACATATATTGTATAATTAAAATGGCAACAATACATTTTTATTATTCTACTACATGATTTCAAATGGATTTTAATTGATGACTTTGAAGTCGAGCGACAGGATTGGGTGTCCAAGCGCGACAGTTTGTGGGTTCGATTCCCACTTAAAGAATTTTTTTTTTTACATTTCAACTATACCACTAAAGCGTTTTAACCATAATACATTTAAAGATTCAACTAAACTGATATTCTCTTTGTTCCAGATACATACATTCTAAAGAAAAACCATTCAAATGTCTCGAATGTGGCAAAGGCTTTTGCCAGTCACGCACACTGGCGGTACACAAAATATTACATATGGAAGAGTCCCCACACAAGTGTCCGGTTTGCAGTAGAAGCTTCAACCAACGATCGAACTTAAAAACCCATTTACTCACCCATACAGATATTAAACCTTATAATTGCACCTCCTGTGGCAAAGTGTTCAGGCGTAATTGCGATTTACGACGACACAGCCTAACACACAATTTAGTTAGTATATCTTCTACCAACTCTTCTCCTAGTGGAGTCGATAAGGGATCGTTGTTAAATCCCAATTTTCCTATCGATAATTTAGATACTGAAGAAGAGAATTGAGTGTTTTTTTAATTATTTTTAAGTTTAGTAGTTAAATAAAAGACTGATGATGTCCAGTGCCTTATTAGAAGATTTAATTGAATACTTTGTATGTATCATGCTGTATACGTTGTTTTTTTTTTCATATAAAATTGCAGATTTAATTTTTTATTTGTATCTAATTGTGGTATGAATGGATTTTTTTACTTTTCACTATCTATTTCATCATTAACTAAGTAAAAAATTAAATAAAATCAATACTTATTTAGAAAGCATAAAAAATTTCAAACGTAGCGGGACTCGAACCCGCGCCTCCTGGAAACCGACCAGGTCGATTTCTAAATAAGCATTTTTCTTTCCTAAGTTTGGAATAACACTTTAAAAATGTTAAAAATAAATAAGATCAATTTTTACCGTAAATCTAATAAAAATCTGCACAATTCTACAATTTCTGTTAAATTTTGACCCTTAGTTAAGTATTTTGCAATATAAAAAAAGAAACATAGATTTTTAGTATTATTTCTGCATTTCACATATTTTGTACATTGCTGATCTCATTTGTTTATTTGTAAATATAATTTATAAGTGGCTAAGTCAGTTATAGTGGATCCGTCCTGAGTTATTAGACTATGATCAAATCAAAACTTAATTTAAGTAACTTCTCAAATTTCATATTCGTCTTCCTTTTTTCGTTTTAGGTAAAGACTATTTGTGTGAATATATGTATTGTCTTGTACAAAATACTTTAGTAAATATTTTATTGTAATAAAAATTATGAATCCTTATATTTATTTGTCTTTTATTCTTTTTCAATTCTAAAAAAACTTAAAACTTACATTAAAACGCAATTACGTAACATCGATTAATTTCTGGGGAACAGAGTGTCTCGACACTAGGTTCCCTCTGCCTACCCTGCTGTGTGTGGGATACAGCGTGAAGCTGAATCTGAATCTGATTAATTTCTAAATAGCCAACTTATGTTTTCTTTTAACTTTTAAGTGCCATATTTTTATTTACCAAATAATAATATGAGGCATACTCGTATAAAATATATTATTACAATTTTTACTGTAGTACATACGTAAGGTACATCAATGCGCGTAAAGTTGTAATAGTATATTTTCTTTTCGACACAAACTAAAATATTTTTTTTTAACTTATTTTTGTCAATAAAAGAGATAAATTTAAACACAGTCTTTAAATAATAAAAATATTATTAATAGCATACCAAATATTTTTTCTACGATATCTATTTTAACCAAAATTTATTTTCTTGTTCATAAAAACTAATTTGAACTAGTTACCTAATGATGAGACAGTGTGATCTATAAAGGATTGTGTAATAAAATAAATTAACATTTTATTTCTTTTCATTTTAAATTTATTTATTTTTTTCATTAAATGATATAGAATCCTGGATCATGAAATCTAAAGATTTACTTTTCTATCAATTATGTTTAAAATTTATGTTAGTGCGTTGCGTTTATTTAATTTTTTCATTTTTTCGCTCTGGTGTCGAGGCAAAACGCGGCGTTAAGTTGAACAAAGCCACACCTAATTCCTCCAAAATTCAGCGGAAAGTAGAGAACAGAGTGTCTTAACGCTAGGCACCCTCTGCATTTTTTTTTATGGAAAAGACTAGGAAAATGAGCGTTCGGGTTTCAATCCTGCTACTTGCGGGATACACCGATTATTGCTTTATATACGCTATCTACATGTACATATAATAAAATAGTAACTGATCGCTGTCTGTAGATGGAAAACAGATGAGAATATCTATTATTGAGGACATTTATATGTGTAATAGAACCCAAATAGTATTTTTAAAATAGTTTTTCTGTGCGTTTGTGCACGCTAATCTCAAAAACAAAATGTGACTGTAAACGCGACAGGCTGTGGGCTCGAAGAAATAAAAATATTAAATAATTATTAATATAAGTGGAAATCGAACTAACAATCGTCGCATTTACACTTATGCTCTTGCGCCACTATGGGTTCTTTAGGGTTTCGTGCCTCAAAAGGTAAAAGCGAAACCCTTATAGAATCACTTTGTTGTCCGTCTGTCAAGACCATTTATTTAATTGCTTATCAAAATCAAATGAAATCGGCTTCACGCTATATCCCGCACACAGCAGGGTTGGCAGAGGTAACCTAATATTCAGACACTTCGTTTTCCACTTTCCACCGAATTCTGGAGGCATTACGTGTTGAGTGGCGGAACTTAACGCCGCGCTTTTTTTAAATAAATATTTCATTTTCTCGAGTGGCGATTGAACCCACAACCAGTCGCGTGTACGTCACATTTTGTGATCCTGCACCACGACTGGCCTCAAAATATTAATAAATTATAAATCATTTCCCCGAGTGGGAACTGAACCCACAACTATCATGGTTACTTTAACCATGACAGTTGTGGGTTCAGTTTCCGCTTATACCACTGCGCCACGATGCCTCATTAAGTATTTTAAGTCTTTTGGGACTTTGTTTGATTTTGCTCGAAAAATTGGTTATATTTAAAGAAAAAAATTAACTGCATACGGTATTTAGGTAGACGGTAAGTAGGTACGCGTGCACGGCAAACGCAGTTTTTACAATCATACAAATTAAATAAAAAAGCTAAAAAATAAAGCTAAAGATTCAGCCAATTTAGTAAAACAGTTGTATAAAATAACTATTATAGCAATTAGCAAATTTGTCGAACTAAGTACTTTAAATTGATATAACTTTTTAAATATGAACCGATTGTAATAAAATAAAGCTTATATACGTAACGGATACTTGCCAAAATCCAATAATGTAAAACACATTTAAATCACTTAAGCCAATTCTGAGATTAGCGATAACAAACGCACAGACAGACAAAACAATTCCTGTCCGGTCCTCAACAATTTTTTTTCTCATATGTCATCCATATAAAGACACCGACCAGTCACAATTTTAGTATACGTATAAAAATATATTATTTAGTTATAACAAATAAAATCTTTTACGTATCTTTAAAATGTATCTCATAATAGATATATCTAATAATAGGCAACACACCTTGATACGGTCCATACAAATGGTTTTTAAACATACATCTTCAGCCTCAGTTAAATATTAGCTTTCTCAATTATTATTGAGTTACTAAAATGGAAATGGAATGAATGAATATTATCAATATTTCTATTTTTCTCAACTCTACGTATAGATATATAGTAGGACAGGCATAGAAAATCTAGCGCTAGTGCTGCTTCGTTCTCCATATTCCGCTCCGTTTCTATCTTGACTCGAAATTAAAAATTCATTCCCCCGATTGTGGATCGAACCCACAACCACAGGATTTATAGTCTGTTTCGTCGGAATTGACTACGAAGACCTTTACCATTGCACTACAATGGCTGCGCGATATAGATGTTGTTGTGGTGCAAGAAAGTGTACAAGAGTACAAGAGTGCTATATACTCATTAGTGAATCATAATGTAAAAGTTGTCGTAAATTTCAGTTGTCAAACAAATTAAAAAATATAAAAAAATGTCGATGTCGATAATTTTTACCACTTTAAAAGAAAAATCAGCTTCACGCTGTATCCCGCACACAGCGGGGTAGGCAGAGGGATCCTAGTATTAAGACACTCCGTTCTCCACTTTCCGCTAAGTTCCGGCATTGCGTTTTGAGTGTCGGAACTCAACGCCGCTCTTTGACTCGACACCAGAGCGAAGAAATGAAAATATAAATGTAAATAAATACTTTATTTCCACAAGTGGGGATCGAACCCACAACCAGTCGATTTTACATTATGTCTGCTTGGGCCTCTGCTGGGGCTCTGCGCCACGACTGGCCTCTTGGCGCAGTGGCATATTAGTATTATTTTCTCATAATTCACACATCTCTCATCTCTCACATCTACTTTATTATAAAACATTTATTTTGTAGTAAATAATACAGCTAGTTCTTAATAGTTATAATAGATGTCGCTAGTAGTTCTTCCAAAATTAAAATTAAAATTAACTTAACCAAACTTTTTGCGTTTGTTACGTAATCAATATTTAAAGTATAAGGTACTGTATACATAAATACAACTGTATGACACCATTGCGTATCAGTCAGGATACATCTATCTCTAAGCGTGACTTCGATTACCGTACGGAAAAATGCTAATCTTTAAACTAATGTATTCTGCAGGTGGTGATGAGTAAAATACATAATATCAATAAATATATTACTATTCTACCAACAGCGCAAAAATTTTATTATAAAAGTTTTATATTAAATTTAATATTTTTGGTTACATTATATAAGTGGGGAACGAAGTGTCTTAACATTAGGTTCCCTCTGCCTACCCTGCTGTGTGCGGGATATAGCTTGAAACTGATTTGATTTATTTAATTATATAAAGATTAAACGATATATGTGTTAATACGTATTTAAAATTTTACTAACCTAAACTAAACTAAAGGATTAAATCCTATGCACAGAAACTTTTTAATAGAGCAAAATTACGCTTTTAAATAAAATAAATAAAACATATATGTAATAACACACTAAAATTATAAACAATTAATTTTAAACTTAAAGATAAAAAAAAAACAAAACTTACGTGGCTATTAGCAACAAAAGATGACTACCAAGCTTGAAAAATCGATTCAATTCAACGCCAAATCGATGTGAGAGCATGAGATATACTCACATAACAGAATAAAAAGGTCCCATTGTCGATCGAAAAGCACAAAAGCGTTGAGAGTGTATCAAAATGACATAAAGAAGGACCTTTCTTAACAAAACAAATTTATAATGGACCAAATGTTTCTAATCTTTTTTTTTCTATCAAATTTTGGAAATTTATGATGTGTTAAAAAGGTTAGGTTAGTTTATGTATTATCTGTGGATGTATTTTTGAGCGCCATTTTATTCGCATTTTAAATTTCGAACGCGTGATTCGTTTCTTGTATCGTAGGTAATGTTGTTGCTTTTTTTTTTTTTATACTTTTTGCCGTTTTATTCGACTTTGGTCACGTTCAGGTTATTTTTTTTTATGGAAAACATGTTTGTGATAAAATAGATTATTTTTAAAGTGGTATAAAATATTTGAAAATTATTTATATTTTTTTTTATTTATTCAACATAAGTTATAGTACCTCATCCGAATTAATTTATTTTCCATAAGTTAATCGTTTTTTTTTTTCTATATTTTATATTTTTTCTATATTTTACAAAATAAACAATATAAATAATAGTAAATATTAACAATTATTAAGCACTATGACAACATAATAACGGCAAATAAGTCTAAAAGGATCCAAAGTCGAAAATTACATACAAATTAGAAATAACTTAACAATCACCTCAGTGATCCCGCTGAGCCATACTATAAGTTCAAAGACATTTTTTTTGCAAATATTGTTATCTTTAGGGGTGTTTGAAAAATATTTACTTTCGAGTGGTTTTTAGTTAAGTATAGTGTTGTATTTGGTACTCTTATTCGCAAGGACCACACAGGGGAACGTATTTTTTTTTTTATATTCGTGAAATTGTATAAGGTGTTTTGACAATGCGGTCGGAACGTGAGTGTTGGCTGTTACGAATGTTAACCACGGTTCCGCTCGGGCTGTTTGTCTTTGTATTGCGAATGTGGATCGTGAGTTTTAACTTTTTTTATTTTAGTTTTCTTTTTTTTTATTTTTCACACCTCTTATAAAATAAATTATTGTCAAAAAATGTGTTTTTTTTCGTGTAATGCTGTTTATATAGCATGCTTAATAATTTAATATTTAACAGCAAAAATAGTAATTACTTTTATTTATATAGGTTATGGTCTATAGTTCACAGTTCTAATAAAGTGCTGCTTGTGACAATAAATATATTATTTCTATAATAAATGACATTATTTCTATTTTAAAGAAGATGTTTCCTCGGTTCTGGCTTAATAAACTACAGGATTGGGTTCCACAACTTCCTTAGTTCTCAATATCTACCGATATAGAAGAACCGTTAGGTAATTTTTTCATATTTTCAGAATTTTTTTCAGCTTTACACTGTAGCCCGCATATAGCAGGGCAGGCAGAGAAAAAAGTGCTAAGACACACCGTCGCCCACTTTGCGCCAAATTTTTCGGGTCATCACGTGTTGAGTGGCGAACCTCAATTTCTTTATACAAAAAAAATATAAAACATAAAATCTTAGCTCTAAAATACAATAAATATTATTTCATATATATATAAATAGTAAGTAAGTATAAGATATAGGTACGTCGTGTGCGGCCCGTATCTATGCACTATCGCAAGTCGCAGTTACTGTCTGTGAAGTGATAGCTGCGCGTGGGCAACGCCAATGATAAGACAACGCAGATATGACTGTATGCGATAGCGTTTGACGTTGATCGAAGTGTTGGTGGTGGTGAGTACTGGTTTGAATTTATTGTTTTTTTTGCGTTATTTTTTATGTAACGTCTTGATATGTTTAATGTCTAATCTTTGTACTTTCTATCTGCAAAATGGAATATTCAGATGGTTTTTTGCTAGTGCTTGATCACGTTGTTCGTTGGCCTAATTAAATCCACGTATGAGCAAGTATATGAATATTTGGGGCAGCTGAGCAAATGGACTATGGGTAGCTTGTGGGTGAGTACGCTTTGTGGGGGATATGAGATGTATCAATATACAAAATTATGGCAGATCCTTATGAAATTCACAACAGGTGTCGAGCACAGAGTGCATTGTAGCCGTAAAATGGCAATTGAGAATCTTTTTCCGATTTCTAGTGATATACTATAATAACAATATCAAAATGATGCTTGAAGTTTATAGAATTTACAATTTAAATATTAACTTATAAGAAATTTACAAATCAGGAAATAAAATAAAAGGATACAAATAAATACGTTACAAAGAATAAAATATTAAAGACTAGGTATTACTTTTATTTTCAGGATTTATTTAATTCAAAACTTAATACAAAATTAATTAATCATAGCTAAATGTTGTAAATACAGTTTCATTTCACTACACAGTCATTATTTTTCTAACAATATATATCTAATAAATAAAGAAATTATTAGAATATGGTACATCTCATCTTAACATAATCTTTGACACGCTGACACTTTGCAATCGCAAGCGGCACTCGCAATCACAATAATCACCGTTAATTCGCGCACTTTCGATATGATAATGTTTAAGCCTAAGTTCTGTGATAAATTTGAAATAAAATGAATATTTAACATAAGTAAATATAATTGAGGCCAGTCGTGGCGCAATGGCACAAAGTGAGACTGTAAAACCGACTGGTTGTGGGTTCGATCCTCACTTGAGGAAATATTTATTTACATTTATATTTTCATTTCTTCGCTCTGGTGTCAAGGGAAAGCGCAGCGTTAAGTTCTACCACTCAACACGCAATGCCTCCAGAAATCGGTGGGAAGTGGGGAACGGAGTGTCTTAACACTAGGTTCCCTCTGCCTACCTTGCTTTATGTGGGATGCAGCGTGAAGCTGATTTATTTATTTATTTTTATTTATATTTGAACCCATTTCCATCGTCAACCTAGACTAAAAAACAGTATTTAGGTACCTACATCATGAAATATTAAACTGTAATAAGTGTTATCAAAGTTGAGCTGAGCTGTAATAAGCGAATTATGTATTTGTACATGGACAAAAGCATTATAAAACTGTAACAAAAAATATTGTCATAAAATCAGTTTCACGCTGTATCCCACACACAGCGGGGTAGGCAGAGGGAACCTCGTGTTAAGACACTCCGTTCCTCGCTTTCTGCCGAATTCTGGAGGCATTGCGTGTTGTTTAGCAGAAGTCAACGCCGCGCTTTGCCTCGAGGCCAGCGCGAAGAAATGGAAATATAAATTTAAGTAAATATTTCATCTCTTCGAGTGGGGATCGAACCCACAACCAGTTTACAGTCACACTCTGTGTTAGTCACACTTTGTGCCCCTGCGCCAAGACTGGACTCAAATATTTTCATCATCAAAGAAAATGTCGAACTGAATGAGGCCGTTATCGTGGCACAGGGGCATAGCGTCTGACTATTATAGAGAGAGAAGACAAAGCGCGGCGTTGAGTTCCGCCATTCATTACGCAATGATTTCCTCTGTCTATCCTACTATATGAAGATTGGAAAAAAATTGATTCCCTTTGTCTATCCTAAAAAACTATTTTAAATACTTAGGTACTATATAAATTATATTTGATTATATTGATTGCTTCTAACAAAAGATTATTTTATATTTGTTTCAAAATTAATTTTGATTACACCTATTATGTAAAAAAAATACTTCTATCGAAATGTTAATTGCCAGAATACTTTTAATAAAATCATAAATCGGTAGTCCTAAGAGCTATCTTAACATATAAATAAATAAAATAAATTAGCTTCACGCTGTATCCCGCACACAGCAGGGTAGGCAGAGGGAACTTAGTGTTAAGACACTCCGTTCCACACTTTCTGCCGAATTCTGGAGGCATTGCGTGTTGAGTGGCAGAACTCAACGCTGCGCTTAACCTCGACACTAGAGCGAAGAAATGGAAATATAAATTTAAGTAAATATTTCATCTCCTCGAGTGGGGATCGAACCCACAACCAGTCGGTTTTGCAGTCACAACTCGTGCCGCTGCGCCACGACCGGCCTCCTTAGCATATCTTTCCAATAATCAACAAAAAATAATAATGAATGCCATTTATTATTAATTATATAAATATTTTTTTTAATTAATTGTTTTTTAACTAAATACTACTTAGTATTCATACTTAAAATTATGTTTTTTTTCTTTTGAAAGACATCTCATCGGTCCCATACGAACGCTACTATCGGTAATCCTACACTGATGCTTAAAGTAGAGGCGGTGGGCGGTACGTATTAGGCCACGCCCACAACCTCCCACAAAACATTCTGATTGGCCAACTCCACCGATGCGCAAGAGCATTCAAAGTGAATGCGATGAAATTGATTCAATCGTACTATTGAATCTTGAAGCAAGTGATATTGTAATATTCATTTTGGGTCTTGCCTGGGGCTTGAAGACTGACAAATTTTAATTACAGTTAGTACAGACCCACTACAAAGTATGATTTATATTCTATAATGATTTAAATCAGCTCAGCAAGTTCCATCAGCCCTGCTGTATCCCGCACATAGCAGGGTAGGCAGAGGGAACCTAGTGTTAAGACACTCCGTTACCCACTTTCCGCCGAATTCTGGAGTTATTGCGTGTAGAGTACTTATAATGATTTATGTTGACAAATTTTAAATAAATTGCATAAAGAAAAGATACTAGATACTGTATTATATACGAGCTTCACGCTTTATACCTAGCGGGTTATTTAGAGAGAACGAAGCGTCAAACCCTACAGTCTCTGCATACTTCTTCATTCTCATCCTATCTATCCTCGCTAGTACTTGTCATTTAGTGTATCTCTTCATTACGAATTCAATCAGCCAAGCTGACTCCGCATATCCTACGAAGAGATCGCATCTCCACAGCATTCATCTTTCTTTCATTCTTCTTCTGTAATACCCACGTTTCGCTGCCGTATAACAGCGTCGGTACCAACACTGCATTGTATTTCGCCGTCTCCTCAATGCAGCTAAGTTTCCGTTAACCCTGTTACCGGCAGCAATATGCCTTTCCACATCCATCTCGTATCTTCCGTCTCTACTGAATACCCTTCCCAAATATACCACTTTATTCACTTGTTCTAATATCTTACATTGATCTCGCATTCTGTCTTTTTTTAATTTCTTTCAAATATCAGAACGTTTTAAGATAAGATGCTGTAACTTAATTAATAAAGAAGGATAAACATGTTAAATAATGTACCTACAGTGATGATTTTAATAAATTTGGATTAACTCATTAATTTTTCATTTATAAGCAAAGCAAATACTTAATTACACTTATTTATAATTTAGTTATTGTTTTTTAAAATTTTCAACATGGTAGCCAGAGGGAACCTAGTGTTAACACTCTCTATTCCTTATTTTAAAATGGAACCTTTTAAATATAAGAGGAAAATATAAACAGTCCGTAACGTTCGTATTTTACCTAATAAATCGTTCTTAAGTCTGAGATCGATCTTGAGATGCCGTTTTCATTTGTAGATATGTAATCTAATCCAGCCGTGGCGCAGCGGCACGAGGTGCGACTGTAAAACCGACTGGTTTTGGGTTCGATCCCGAGTAAATATTTACTTAAATTTATATTTCCATTTCTTCTCTCTGGTGTCGAGGTTAGGCGCGGCGTCGAGTTCTGCCACTCAACACGCAATGCCTCCAGAATTCGGCAGAAAGTGGAGAACGGAGTGTCTTTACACTAGGTTCTCTCTGTCTACCCTGCTGTGTACGGGATACAGCGTGAAGCTGATATGTAATTTAAGAGTCTCATTGATATATCTCTTATCTATCCACTATCTATATATGATGAGTAAAGATCGTAATGGAATAGCGCCCCAGCCTTTTATACTCGTAACTTATCCCAAATAGTACACGTATCAATATGTGTGCCCGCTAATGTTATAAAACTAAAGGGTTTTATCACTCTAATCTCAGGAAATATTGGTATAGTTTTTGATCATTTAAAGTGTTATTCCACATTTAGGATAGAAAAATACTTAACCGACCAGGTCGGTTTCCAGGAGGCGCGGGTTCGAGTCCCGCTACGTTCAAATTTTTATATGTTTTCTAAATAAGTAATATTGGTATAAATTAATAAAAAAAAATATTTTTTGTATTGTATCTAACACAAAAATAAGATCATGTGTTATACGCAACTCTTGGTTGTTTCCATTTTACGACGAAAGAGAAGCTGCATGTAAACGCTAGTATATTATAAGTTTATGCTATTCATTTTTTTTAGCTTCACTCTGTATTCTGCACATGGGCACCTGGGAACCCAGTATTTTGCACTCCATTCTCGTTCTCCACTTTCCGCCTACTTTTTGCGACATTGCGTGGTGAGTGGCAAAATTAAAAATATATCTATATATATATTATATTAAATACCTACTTAACTTCCTCAAGTAGGAATCGAACCCACAACTAATCGCCCATTTATACACGACTGGCCTCTATAATACATAAATACTAAAATACCATACAGATATCGCTACTTTAAACACAAATCCTTCTCACATTATCAACAAATCGACTCTGGTTCTACAATAGCAAGGAAACATTTATCGATGTTTAGATACCGGTTAATGGTGGAACTAGTTCTATTAAATATTTATTGCCTAGATTTCAATTTAGCATCTAATCTGTGGGATAAAGCTTGAAATTATATTTCGAATTTATATTGAAATTGTAAACCGTTACGTACATTTATTAAAAATTTTATTATTTATGTTTTTTCAGCTTCACGCTGTATTCCGCTTTCTGCAGGGTAGGCAGAGGGAACCTAGTGTTAAGACAATCCGTTCAACACTTTTTGCCGAATTCTGGAGGCATTGCTTGTTGAGTGGCAGAACTCAACGCCGCGCTTGTCCTCGACACCAGAGCGAAGAAATAGAAATATAAATTTAAGTAAATATTTCATCTCCTCGAGTGGGGATCGAACCCACACCCAGTCGGTTTACAGTCAAACTTTGTGCCCCTGCGCCACGACTGGCCCCAATTATTATCATGTTATTTTATATTAAAATGTGTTTCACAAAATTAATACCTATACCTAGATTATTATAGATGCCAAATATTAGCAAATTTTGAAAAAAATACTTTTTTTTTTCAAATATTTTTTTTTCTCAAATATTTTTTTGCCTTCCTCTATACCTATCAAAGAACATAATAAAGAGATTTTAAATACGTGCCAGACCTCCAGGTCTTGGCCTCTTTGTGGTACACAACTACTTATCCCACTCGAAGAAATGTATTGTATATTTTTCCCGCTCTGACGAGACAAACACTTACAATTTGGTTGTAAACTAAAGGACGAATTGTCTTGACACTGGGTTTTTTCTGACTACAAAATGTAAGATAGAGCACCTTATTAAAACTTTCAAGATTTATATTTCAAAGGATATTTTGTATAAAAAAGCAGGGTTTCGAGAAGTATTTATTTAGTGATTGTTAATTTGCAGAGCCGTCGTGACTCAGGGGCACAAGAATGTGACTGTAATGCGACGGTTGTGTGTTCGATCCTCACTCGCTTTTCCCATTATAATGTCAATATATTCATTTCTTCGCTCTGGCACCAAAGCAAAAAACCCGGCATTAGGTTCCGTCACTCATCAGGCAACACCTCAAAAAATTTGGCAGATAGTGGGTAACAGAGTGTCTTAACACTAGATTCCTTTCTGCCTATGCATGCTGCGTGCGGGATATTGCGTGAAGCTGATTTAATTTTTTTTTATTTTAATTTGATTTCATTTTAATTTGATTTAATTTTAATTTATCTTACATATGTATGAATAGCAAAAACATAGAGAAATAGAATTTCGAAATTTCATATTAAAATCGTTGGCTCTAAATCTCGCTAAATCGATATGTTTTAAATACTATGTAGGTATACATGGTATATTGTCTTTTAAAATTTTGATATCTGATTTTTTAATAATAGGTGTGAATTTTAATATTTAGTTACACGCCTTATAGATATCGTATTACGACGATAAAATATATTTTTTTTGTTAATATTTAAAGATTTTTTGATATACATATGTATATGTATAAATAACTAATGTAGTTGAGACCATTCATGGCGTAGGGCAGGTGTGGCTGTAAGCGCGCTCGATGCCCACTCGAGGAAATAAAATTTTTAATAATTTAATTTATTTGCTCTGGTCATAAGGCAAAGCGCAATGTTGAGTTCCGCTACTCAACACGCAATGCCACGATAATTCGGCGGGAAGTGGAAAACGGAATAAGAAGAAGGAAATATCTTAATACTAGGTTCCTGGATTAGAGCTAAACGATTCTTAGATCTAATAATCCTATAGATCCTTAGATTGTTATTCATTTAGAATGTACCTTTTAAAAAACAAATAGAATTAGCTCGATTTAACTTTTAGTTTACGAGATATTGTGGAAAACAATACAAACATACCTACACACTTATAAAATTTAGTATGCGTGCTTGGACTACACAAATATTATCCAATTCCAATACAATCAGATCCATAAGTTGGTATCCTATGTGTCAATGTCAAACTGGAAACTTCTTTTTTGGATGTTGGTCAATAAAATGATAAGGGAAATGTATTTTTTTATCAACTCTCAAATACATTGTTTTACAAAATTTATTCCTGCGTATAACATTGTAGGCACGGGCAACCTAGTGTTAAGGCACTCCGTTCCTACCGCATCACCTAAATTTCGAAACGTAGCGTGTCCAATGGCGCCACCTCCACGCCTCGCTTTTTCCTGTTACCAGATCGAAAACACGAAACCAATTCAATCCCCCGAGTTGGAATCGAACCTATTAATACAACCTTACGTTTACAGTCCTATACATACTATAATATATAATAAATATATTATATTAGTTAAAATACATACCAAGTCAAACACCAAGCGGTGTAACACTCCACACTCCATAGAGTACGGCACACGCTGAAAGGCATTCACTTTGTAAATATTAACTAACACCATTGTGTCGGCGCACCAAAGCTTATCTTATCATGTTTGTTCACCACACACCACTTTTTTCTTTTTTTTCTTTATTTAGTGACAGGCGCTCCTCTGTCTGTCCGTTTGTCTTGAGTTTTATCTATTGATGTGGACTGGATAGGATTAGGATTTAGGGCTAAGTTGGTTTAATAAATAGTCAACATGAGTTTTTAGTTGGTATTGATTTTTTTTTTGTGATTTTTATTCAGGTTGTAAGACAGAAAATAATCTAAAATGTACCTATGAGGCCAGTCGTGGCGCAGCGGCACGAGGTGTGACTGTAAAACTGACTAGTTGTGGGTTCGATCCCCACTCGAGGAGATGAAATATTTACTTAAATTTATATTTCCATTTCTTCGCTCTGGTGTCGAGGTTAAGCGCGGCGTTGAGTTCTGCCACTCAACATGCAATGCTTCCAGAATTCGGCAGAAAGTGGGGAACGGAGTGTGTTAACACTAAGTTCCCTCTGCCTACCCTGCTGTGTGCGGGATACAGCGTGAAGCTGATTTATTAATTAATTTTATTTTTATCTACCTATATGAATAATTAGGTGTTTTAGCAAGGTAGGCAAGGAGAGTTTAAGATTTATTAAGATACTGCTTTCCGCACTTTCTGTCAAATTTTTGAGAGGTTGAGTGTTGAGTGGCGAAACTTACCGCCAATTTTTTTCTTGTTACAAGTGCAAGAAAATAAAAATATTAAATAATTCATTCTCCCTAGTGTTGTAACAACTCACAATCGTCGCGTTTACAGTCAAACGTTGCCACTACGCCACAACGAGCGGACGACTTCTCTTATATTTCGTTTATAATTTAGATATTCAGAGAACAATTTTTAAATTATATAATATATTATATTATGGTTAGCATAAATGCTTGCATAATACTTTAAAAAGTTAGGAGAATCCAAGCTGCGTCACGACAGCATATATAGTGTGTTTTAGTATTAGTTAAAAATAAGTTAATAATACGTTCATATATATCAAAATAAATAAATATCACCATTTAATAATCTTCTTTTATAGCGCGGAGATAAATTACATTATGCTACTTACGTAAACTAGTTGCCTGCATATAAAGAAACCGTTGTGGCGCAGTGACAAAGCGGCAGAAAGTGGAGAACTTCGTGTCTTGACACTAGGTTCCCTTTGTGAATCGTGTTATACCGCATACGCCAAAAAACTAAAGATATATGTAGCGTAAAATATATGAACGTTTAAAGGTATCGTTAAAAATGTTTATTATATATTTCCCAAATTGGAAAACAGCAGTATCTTAATGGGAATGTAGTGTCTTAACACTTGATCACTACATTCCCAGGTTCCCTCTGCCTACCCCGCTATGTCCAGGATACAGAATGAACCTAAAAAAAACTACAAAAAACATAATATTTCTCTCATTCCTATTTTAATTGATATTCATAATATTCCTTCCTAAATATTTTAATTAATATTCATAATATTAATTAAAATATTTATATTTATCTATATCCCTACCTTGTTTATCCTTCACTTACCTGCCATCATCACAGCATATCATATACAGGTTGTTCCTTAATTGCAAACTCGTTTATCCCATTTTATGTTAAAGAACAAGTAGGCAGTCAAAGTTTATGAGTTTATAGCGGCAATAGCAACCGATACCTTCTTTAATTAACAGCTTCATTGGCAAGGACCACCATACCCTATAATTAATATGGTCCAACAAAACAGGGTATCTAATGAAAATGTCCTAATTTTATTGAATTACCCCCAATATTCGTTTATAGTAGTTTATTGTGCTGTAAAGATAGGAGAGCCAGCATCCCTGTTTGGGCGTTAAGCTTTTTATTGTAGGTGCTATGGAAAAAATATTGTTTGTAATTCTGTTTTTTTTCTTTGGGTAAGTATTTTGTGGTATTGGATTGTTTTTCTTTGATGTATTCTTTATTTTGTGAATATAGTTTTGTTAATATATATTTTTTATTATTATTTTGCTTTTAATATATCGTTTTATATATATTTAGATACACGCATTTTAATCATTTTGTTGTGATTTACCTGATTGAACACAATGACTGTGGGTTCAAATCCAAATCTATTTATATTAATAAATAATTAGATAAGATAGAATAAGAGGAAGAAGAAGAATAAGAGGCCGTCGTGGCCGACGGTTGTGGATTCGATCTCTACTCGAGGAAATGAAATATTTATTTAAATTTATATTGCCATTTCTTTGCCCTGGTGTCAAGGCAAAGTGCGGCGTTGAATTCCGCCACTCAATACAAAAAAAAAAAAATGCCACCGAAATTCGGCGAAAAGTGGGGAACGAAATGTCTTAACACAAGATTCCCTCTGTCTACCCTGCTGTGTGCGGGATACAGCTACAGCTACAGATTTCTTATATCATTATATAACACGCATGATCTCTATATTTGGACAGTGCATGGGGAACGGTGTATCGTCACACTAGGTTAACCCTCTGCTTAACTTGCTTTGTCCCCTTAGATATTATTTCCTTTATATTAGACAATCCAACACGAAATATCCCCAAATATAACTTATGATTCTTGTGATTGTCTTCAGCCACTCCGAGCTAAAGTAATAAAATCTGTAACTAAATCACAATTACAGTTTACAGATACGTATTAAACATGTCGGTAATTAATGTACTTAAATAAGACCAAAAAAATTACTTAATTATTTATTTTAAAAATACTATAATAATTCAAAGGCCAGTCGTGGCGCAGTGGCACAAAGTGTGACTGCAACGCCGCTAATGAGGAAGTAAAATATTTATTTACATTTATATTTTATTTTTTTCGCTCTGGTATTGAGACAAAAGCAGCGTTGAGTTGCGCCACTGATCACGCAATGCCTCCAGAATTCGGCGAAAAGCGGGGAAAGTGAGTGTGACTGTTGTGTGCGGGATACAGCGTGAAGCTGATTATTTATTTTACTATAATAATTGATGTTTAAGATATTAAATTTTCTCTATCAACAATAATATAAAACTAATGAACATATCAAATGACGCTTCACGAAACATTCCTAGGTAAATGTTTATATGTACGTAGATAATTATTTATCTTAAACAAACGAACAAACGTAAAAACATAATATTATTTGACACGTGCCAGTCTGACGTTAAAATGCTTTTATACGAGCTTGTTCAAATTATTGAGACTGCTGTGGCTCAGTGGTTCGAGCTTATGACTGTAAACGCTGCGGTTGTGGGTTCGATTTCCACTTGGAGAAATGAAAAATTTTATATTTTCGTTTTTCGCTCTGGCAACTGGGCAAAGCACGGTATTGAGTTACGCGATTTAACACACAATGCTTCGAGAATTCGGCGTAAAGTGGGGAACGGAGTGTCTTAAGACTAGGTTCCCTCTACCACCCCACTAAATACAGAAAGCTAAAAAAAAACACCCAAAATAAGCACTACAAGACCACAAGTAAAGAACAACAGCCGTATCGCGTACGTAAAAGTGTCCATAAACTTAAATTGAAGCATAACCGCCACTTAATGTTGTAATGAAATAATTTGCAACAGTTTATTACTAAATGAAAATCGACTTATCGGCTTAGCGGGTGGTAATCGAGTACAGTAAGGTCAACAAGTCGTGGCCGCTATGAAGTTAGATTTTCTGAACTTTTGCGCATTGCTCAGTCGGGAAGAAAATAATTAAAGTAAGAAAAAATCTTAAAATAAAATGTGCGCAGCCATCTAGCTAACTTCAGCGGCCACGACTTGTTGACCGTACTGTAATGAGAAAGCTTTTAGCGCGATTTTAGTTTTGTTCTACGTTATATTGAGTTTTATTTTGTAGTGTTAAGAACTTATTGGGACGGTTGTTGTAGAAGTGAAGGTGGTATCCAATTTGTTGTTAATTGAAACCTTTTTTTGTTGTTTTATAATGAAAGTTGTTGTGATTATTAAGTTTTTTTTTACTTGCTTACTGGGTACTTGCATATGGCATATTGGTTGGTATAACTAGCTGGTACTGGTTTATGTGGATTTTTGACAGTGGTTTTGTTGTTTTTTGTTCTCCAATCATTTCATCGAAAGTTAAGTGAAAACTTGACTATAGAAGTGAAGTTATACCTATACTATTTATAAATGTCAAATATTTTAAACTATTAATTTTAGTGATCGAATTCCTTATATTGGCCGCAGGAGGTCATCGTGGCGCAGGGGCATAAGGCCCACTCGAGGGAATGTAATATTATTTCTTAATGTTTTCATTTATTCTTTCCGGCACCAAAAACACGCAATTTCTTGAAAAAATCGGCGGAAAATATGAAATGGAATGTCTCAACACTAGGTTCCCTCTGCCCACTCTGTTGTTTGCGGAATACAGCGAAATTACAAATTGTCAGAAAATCGCGTGAAATTAAAATCTAATTTCACACCTAAACCCTTAATAGAATCTTTTAGACGGAAATTTCCAAAAATTTTTATGCAACACGTTTATAAAGTTAAGTTATTAAAGCTCGATTTTACATCTCTGAAATGTGATATTTCATTTGAGATTTAAATCCAATATAAAAATTTATAATTAAATTAGCTTCACGCTGTATTCCGCGCACAGCAGGGTTAGCAGAGGGAATCTAGTGTTAAGACACTCCCTTCCCTACTTTCCGCTGTATTCTGGATGTATTGCGTTATAAGTGACGGAAACCAATGCCGCGCTCGTTACCAGAGCGAAGAAATGAAAATATACATGTAAATAAATATTTCATCTCCTCGGAATCGAACCCACAACCAATCGATGTTACATTCACACTTTGTGACTGGCCTCATAGTAATTATCAGGATTCTAGGATGTCCATCCCTGATCCTGGCTGTCCTTGTCCATAGGTGTACATACCTATATTATTTTCCACCGTTTCATTTAAATTAAATAAATTAAAATGTATTAAATGAGTGATTAATTTTCTTAATATTACATGTGGTACATACGTACATTACAAAATATTACAAAATATAAATATATTTATTATAATTCTAACCCTTTGTGGTTGTGGTTGTGTTTTATTTCTGATACAACATTCTCGGTTCGTTTAAAAATGTCGTAACCACACTTCATCACACAATTAAATTCTACCAAAGAAAGGGTATCGATGGTCCTCCATTATGGAACCTATTGTTAACATTCGCCTCACAATGGCTTGCTTGTATATGAAAAAAGAAATGGCCATCGTGTTTGACATACGGCTGTTTAAATTATCTCATCTGTTGTGAGTGACAATTGTTGTAAATGTTGTCGGTAATTAGATTTTTATTATTTTTAATTGGTAATTTTATTATGTTGATATGATACTTATATTATGTATATTTAAGTTTATTTACTGTTTAAATTTTAAATTCTTTTAATTTTTAACTAAAACTAAAAAAAGTAAACTATCTTCACGCTTTATCCCTATCGGGGTCAGAGAGAACGGAGCGCCAAACGCTACAGTCTCTATATACTTCTTTCGCCTCGTCCACTCTCATCAACCTCTTCATACATGCCCTCCGTGGAGTCCTCATGCTTTTTACGTGACCTTCCTCCAGTATCTTAGATACTATGGTTTCGAAGGTTAACCGAGGTCTCCCCCAACCTCTCTTACCGCTCACTTTTCCATCATAAATCTTTTTTGACATTCTTTCATCACTCATTCGTTTGAAGTACCCAAACCAGCTGAGCACGCTCTTCTTCATTCTCACCGTGACATCCTCGCTAGTACCGGCCATTCTGTGTACCTCTTCTTTGCGGATTCGATCAGCTAAACTGACTCCGTATATCCTACGAAGAGATCGCATCTCCACAGCATTCATCTTTCTTTCATTCTTCTTCTGTAATACCCACGTTTCGCTGCCGTATAACAGAGTCGGTACCAAAACTGCATTGTGTACGGCCAAACGCGCAGCTTAATTTTTAACAGAGTTCTTTTTTTAAAAACGGAAGAGGTTCTATATTCGACTACTATATTTTTTAAATTTACTTTTTCAACAATTACATTTTTTTTGTGTTTTACCAACATACATACACAAGGTTACAAAAAAAAAAGAAAAACATAAAAAACAAAAATTTCTTTTGACAAAAAAGTTGACGATTATATAAATCCGTGTGTATCACACATTATTTCGGACCATAACAAATTCGTCAGATCAACGCGGCGCGCCTCATGCTCAGTTATGGGTTTCGATTATGAATATTACACTACTTATTACTAAAATGCTGTATGAAAAAATCTTTTATTTTTTTGAAAAAGTCTCAATATTACGGTTATTCTACTAAAACAGAAGGTATATAAGGCAACATTACACACACATTAAATTTTCTTTTTTTCAGCTTCACGCTGTATCCCGAATATGCAGAATGGACAGAGGGTTTCGATTATGAATATTACACTGCTTAATACTAAAATGCTGTATGTATTTTTTTTTTGAAAAAATCGAAATATTACGATTATTCTATTAAAACTGAAGATATGTAAGGCAACATTACACACAGTGGCGGAGCTCAATGCCGCACTTTGCCTCGACATCAGAGCGAAGAAATAAATATATTAAATATTTAATTTCCTCGAGTGGGAAGCGAACTCACAACCTATCGTGTTTACAGTCACATGCTTGTGTCCCTGCGCCACGACTGGCCTCACATTAAACAACTGTCTAATCTCACATGTCAAGTACTATGAACAATCTAAAAATTGAATTCAATAATATTAAGAAAAATTACCTTATCCAAAGAAACGTTCAAACATCTGAACCAAATAATCTGTAAAACCAATACAAAACAAAACAAAACAACAAAATGCATTAAAAATTCCCAAAACAGTAATGAAATACCACAGTTTAGTTGTCTCTATTTAAAACTCCGTTGTCAGTGACTGAATTTCGAGCGTCATTCGGACCAAATCTAATACATCGCAATCAAATAAACATGGCTTTCATATCGAATTCTACAGCATCATGACATTTTATAGGAAATATAATACTAAATTGGTCTTTATGTATTGGATAGAGGGGCCTTGGAGGATTGTGTGGTGCAACACAAGTAAACGGATAATGTAATGGTATACGCCACGACAGTTGATTAAAGGGGGCCGAAAGAGGAGCGAGGTCGGGGGCCGGGGACAGCGCCGCAGGGGGCCCGGCGGGAGGGCCCCCTGACGAGTGTATTTAAAATAAATAAGTACCCCAATGAAGGATTGTCCGCGCATTCCGAGTGCTTTATGGATGTCCGTGATTGTGGACCCATAATTTATAAGAGTATTGTCGCGTTATATCTGTTAAGGGATTTTTAATTTAAACTTAGATATATGGTGTTTAATATTGTATATGAAATTAAATTAAACGTAAAATTTGTTTTGGGAAAATTTATGTTTTTGTTTGTTAATGACATTTCAAATGTAATCTAGCTATTAATATTCAAGTCTACAGTCCCTTGTAGTACAGAAAAAATCAAGCGAAATCTAAATTCTAATCACGAAATTTGAATACTTACAATATAGATAAACGAAAAGATCAGGAAAATAAAAAATATAGATATAGCATCGAAAAAAAACATTACTCACTTATACGTGTAGTTGATGTCATACAAAAATAGTGTATATGCTCACAAATATTTTATAAGTTGAATATGATGTTTTTTTTGCTCTTTTCTATCATTTCTTTTTGACAAATATAATGAAATATAATGTACCAAATTCTGGATACTATGCATGCATTTTTTTTACCTCTCCATGTAAAAAAATAAATTAATTAATAAATTAATATAATAAATTTACAAAATAAAATAGCCATCAGAAGGCAGCAAGTGGAGGACGAAGTGTCTTAACACTAAATTCCCGTCGAGCTGCCATATGCGGGATACGGTGTGAAACTGAAAACAAAAACAAAATATAATGAAGTAAAACAACTATATTAAATAAAAGAAGTGAATTTTACTAAGCATATCATGTTCTCAGTAATAAAAGTAATTCAAAAAGAATAAATCTAGG